>OX596287.1:28779837-29261724 GCA_951394225.1 Harpalus rufipes
GTTAAATAGTCGTTCAAAAAATAAACAAACTCGAGTTCAAATCTGAAATTACTATTTAATGTTTTGGGAGGGGGGTTGAAAATATTTCAATTTTTATTTTAAATATAAACACAATAATGGTGAGTGTATTTGTACATAGGGGAAGGGGGTTAAATAGTCGTTCAAAAAATAAACAAACTCGAGTTCAAATCTGAAATTACTATTTAATGTTTTGGGGAGGGGGGTTGAAAATATTTCAATTTTTATTTTAAATATAAACACAATAATGGTGAGTGTATTTGTACATAGGGGAAGGGGGTTAAATAGTCGTTCAAAAAATAAACAAACTCGAGTTCAAATCTGAAATTACTATTTAATGTTTTGGGAGGGGGGGTTGAAAATATTTCAATTTTATTTTAAATATAAACACAATAATGGTGAGTGTATTTGTACATAGGGGAAGGGGGTTAAATAGTCGTTCAAAAAATAAACAAACTCGAGTTCAAATCTGAAATTACTATTTAATGTTTTGGGAGGGGGGTTGAAAATATTCAATTTTTATTTTAAATATAAACACAATAATGGTGAGTGTATTTGTACATAGGGGAAGGGGTTAAATAGTCGTTCAGAAAAATAAACAAACTCGAGTTCAAATCTGAAATTACTATTTAATGTTTTGGGAGGGGGGTTGAAAATATTTCAATTTTTATTTTAAATATAAACACAATAATGGTGAGTGTATTTGTACATAGGGGAAGGGGGGTTAAATAGTCGTTCAAAAAATAAACAAACTCGAGTTCAAATCTGAAATTACTATTTAATGTTTTGGGAGGGGGGTTGAAAATATTTCAATTTTTATTTTAAATATAAACACAATAATGGTGAGTGTATTTGTACATAGGGGAAGGGGGTTAAATAGTCGTTCAAAAATAAACAAACTCGAGTTCAAATCTGAAATTACTATTTAATGTTTTGGGAGGGGGGTTGAAAATATTTCAATTTTTATTTTAAATATAAACACAATAATGGTGAGTGTATTTGTACATAGGGGAAGGGGGTTAAATAGTCGTTCAAAAAATAAACAAACTCGAGTTCAAATCTGAAATTACTATTTAATATTTTGGGAGGGGGGTTGAAAATATTTCAATTTTTATTTTAAATATAAACACAATAATGGTGAGTGTATTTGTACATAGGGGAAGGGGGTTAAATAGTTGTTCAAAAAATAAACAAACTCGAGTTCAAATCTGAAATTACTATTTAATGTTTTGGGAGGGGGGTTGAAAATATTTCAATTTTTATTTTAAATATAAACACAATAATGGTGAGTGTATTTGTACATAGGGAAGGGGGTTAAATAGTCGTTCAAAAAATAAACAAACTCGAGTTCAAATCTGAAATTACTATTTAATATTTTGGGAGGGGGGTTGAAAATATTTCAATTTTTATTTTAAATATAAACACAATAATGGTGAGTGTATTTGTACATAGGGGAAGGGGGTTAAATAGTCGTTCAAAAAATAAACAAACTCGAGTTCAAATCTGAAATTACTATTTAATGTTTTGGGAGGGGGGTTGAAATATTTCAATTTTTATTTTAAATATAAACACAATAATGGTGAGTGTATTTGTACATAGGGGAAGGGGGTTAAATAGTCGTTCAAAAAATAAACAAACTCGAGTTCAAATCTGAAATTACTATTTAATGTTTTGGGAGGGGGGTTGAAAATATTTCAATTTTTATTTTAAATATAAACACAATAATGGTGAGTGTATTTGTACATAGGGGAAGGGGGGTTAAATAGTCGTTCAAAAAATAAACAAACTCGAGTTCAAATCTGAAATTAACTATTTAATATTTTGGGAGGGGGGGTTGAAAATATTTCAATTTTTATTTTAAATATAAACTCAATAATGGTGAGTGTATTTGTACATAGGGGAAGGGGGGTTAAATAGTCGTTCAAAAAATAAACAAACTCGAGTTCAAATCTGAAATTACTATTTAATGTTTTGGGAGGGGGGTTGAAAATATTTCAATTTTTATTTTAAATATAAACACAATAATGGTGAGTGTATTTGTACATAGGGGAAGGGGGTTAAATAGTCGTTCAAAAAATAAACAAACTCGAGTTCAAATCTGAAATTACTATTTAATATTTTGGGAGGGGGGTTGAAAATATTTCAATTTTTATTTTAAATATAAACACAATAATGGTGAGTGTATTTGTACATAGGGGAAGGGGGTTAAATAGTCGTTCAAAAAATAAACAAACTCGAGTTCAAATCTGAAATTACTATTTAATGTTTTGGGAGGGGGGTTGAAAATATTTCAATTTTTATTTTAAATATAAACACAATAATGGTGAGTGTATTTGTACATAGGGGAAGGGGGTTAAATAGTCGTTCAAAAAATAAACAAACTCGAGTTCAAATCTGAAATTACTATTTAATGTTTTGGGAGGGGGGTTGAAAATATTTCAATTTTTATTTTAAATATAAACACAATAATGGTGAGTGTATTTGTACATAGGGGAAGGGGGTTAAATAGTCGTTCAAAAAATAAACAAACTCGAGTTCAAATCTGAAATTACTATTTAATGTTTTGGGAGGGGGGTTGAAAATATTTCAATTTTTATTTTAAATATAAACACAATAATGGTGAGTGTATTTGTACATAGGGGAAGGGGGGTTAAATAGTCGTTCAAAAAATAAACAAACTCGAGTTCAAATCTGAAATTACTATTTAATATTTTGGGAGGGGGGTTGAAAATATTTCAATTTTTATTTTAAATATAAAACACAATAATTGTGAGTGTATTTGTACATAGGGGAAGGGGGTTAAATAGTCGTTCAAAAAATAAACAAACTCGAGTTCAAATCTGAAATTACTATTTAATATTTTGGGAGGGGGGTTGAAAATATTTCAATTTTATTTTAAATATAAACACAATAATGGTGAGTGTATTTGTACATAGGGGAAGGGGGTTAAATAGTCGTTCAAAAAATAAACAAACTCGAGTTCAAATCTGAAATTACTATTTAATATTTTGGGAGGGGGGTTGAAAATATTTCAATTTTTATTTTAAATATAAACACAATAATGGTGAGTGTATTTGTACATAGGGGAAGGGGGTTAAATAGTCGTTCAAAAAATAAACAAACTCGAGTTCAAATCTGAAATTACTATTTAATGTTTTGGGAGGGGGGTTGAAAATATTTCAATTTTTATTTTAAATATAAACACAATAATGGTGAGTGTATTTGTACATAGGGGAAGGGGGTTAAATAGTCGTTCAAAAAATAAACAAACTCGAGTTCAAATCTGAAATTACTATTTAATGTTTTGGGAGGGGGGTTGAAAATATTTCAATTTTTATTTTAAATATAAACACAATAATGGTGAGTGTATTTGTACATAGGGGAAGGGGGTTAAATAGTCGTTCAAAAAATAAACAAACTCGAGTTCAAATCTGAAATTACTATTTAATGTTTTGGGAGGGGGGTTGAAAATATTTCAATTTTTATTTTAAATATAAACACAATAATGGTGAGTGTATTTGTACATAGGGGAAGGGGGTTAAATAGTCGTTCAAAAAATAAACAAACTCGAGTTCAAATCTGAAATTACTATTTAATGTTTTGGGAGGGGGGTTGAAAATATTTCAATTTTTATTTTAAATATAAACACAATAATGGTGAGTGTATTTGTACATAGGGGAAGGGGGTTAAATAGTCGTTCAAAAAATAAACAAACTCGAGTTCAAATCTGAAATTACTATTTAATGTTTTGGGAGGGGGGTTGAAAATATTTCAATTTTTATTTTAAATATAAACACAATAATGGTGAGTGTATTTGTACATAGGGGAAGGGGGTTAAATAGTCGTTCAAAAAATAAACAAACTCGAGTTCAAATCTGAAATTACTATTTAATGTTTTGGGAGGGGGGTTGAAAATATTTCAATTTTTATTTTAAATATAAACACAATAATGGTGAGTGTATTTGTACATAGGGGAAGGGGGTTAAATAGTCGTTCAAAAAATAAACAAACTCGAGTTCAAATCTGAAATTACTATTTAATGTTTTGGGAGGGGGGTTGAAAATATTTCAATTTTTATTTTAAATATAAACACAATAATGGTGAGTGTATTTGTACATAGGGGAAGGGGGTTAAATAGTCGTTCAAAAAATAAACAAACTCGAGTTCAAATCTGAAATTACTATTTAATGTTTTGGGAGGGGGGTTGAAAATATTTCAATTTTTATTTTAAATATAAACACAATAATGGTGAGTGTATTTGTACATAGGGGAAGGGGGTTAAATAGTCGTTCAAAAAATAAACAAACTCGAGTTCAAATCTGAAATTACTATTTAATGTTTTGGGAGGGGGGTTGAAAATATTTCAATTTTTATTTTAAATATAAACACAATAATGGTGAGTGTATTTGTACATAGGGGAAGGGGGTTAAATAGTCGTTCAAAAAATAAACAAACTCGAGTTCAAATCTGAAATTACTATTTAATGTTTTGGGAGGGGGGTTGAAAATATTTCAATTTTTATTTTAAATATAAACACAATAATGGTGAGTGTATTTGTACATAGGGGAAGGGGGTTAAATAGTCGTTCAAAAAATAAACAAACTCGAGTTCAAATCTGAAATTACTATTTAATATTTTGGGAGGGGGGTTGAAAATATTTCAATTTTTATTTTAAATATAAACACAATAATGGTACATTGGCTTGCAAAAAAATCGCGTACATCTATTTTTTGCTGTATTAAGTCGATCTTGAGTTTTAACTTGTCAATGTCACTAATGTCAATTAAGATGTCAAAACGGTCAAAACTAACAGAAATTCAAATACATACTTGGTTGTTCTTTCATTTTTCTGGAATATATTTGTAATTTAATAGTAGGTAAATTAAAGATAATGAAGAACTTGCTCCACAATAGATCAAATAATGATAATAGTGACAACATTGTCAGTTTTTACATTATTTACATAGCTAAAAAATGTGGAAATGGAAACTCGGTTACTTGATTTTTAAGGTGTACGCGATTTTTTGCAAGCCAGTGTACAAGATAATATTTAGACATTTATAATATGTAGTCATATTTTATTGACTAAGTTCTCATGGTTGAATATGAGAACATGTTAATAATTAGGCATATAGTCATAATCCTTTGACTATAAGTTCTCATGGTTGAGTATGAGAACAAAATATTTTATAAAAAAATAAAGATTCCTACCAGTTCATCCATTAATGGACCGGCTACGTCGTAGATTTGTCTGGTGCTCAGCTATCCCTTCCAAGATCCTTGAATTTGCAAACTAAAGGACAAGTTCTAGTCTTGAACCCAAGGCCGAGATCTATATCCAAATTCTTCAAGTTTCTTTATGTCTCAGACCAACGAAAGGTCCGCCTATTAAATAATAATTATTAGTTTGTGATTGGGTTCAAATCCGAAAAAAACTATTAATTATCTCGGGAGGGGTTGAAAATATTTCAATTTTTATTTTAAATATGAATACAGTAATGGTGACCGTATTTGTATATATGAACAAGTGGTTAAATAGTCGTTAAAAAAATAAACAAACGGGTTCTAATCTGAAAAAACTATTTAATATCTCGGGAGGGGGTTAAAAATATTTCAATTTTTATTAATTTGCAACAATATGAAATCCCAAAATATAGAATACATTGTATTAAATTCGTAAAGAGATGATTGTTTTGATTATAACTTTGTACGGGTATTACATAATTTTTTTCACAAGTTTGTTAGATTTTTAAATATTTTTAGATTTAATGCAAAACATTACTTATCTCCATATATTATTATTATTATTATATTTATACTATAATATTCTTTTTATCTAATATGCTAACTCTAAAATCATCATACAAAAATGCAAAGAATAGAACATAATCACTATATATCTAAACGACTTACTTTTCGACGAAATTGACTGAAATTTCTTGGATATTTGTAGTTACAGACGTTTATTATTATGTTACGAATAAGTAAAAGTAAAAATAATATTCGATTAACAAAGAATTTATGCAAAAATCATCATAAAACTGCACTAGCAAAACATGGTAAACATACAAACACGAACGACGCGACAGGTCTACAAGATGGCGATTGAAATATGAATGACGTCATTGGTTGTCTCAATGAATAAGGGATTGACATTGCATATTGATAAATAATAATCAAAAATATTTGTACGAGTCCAACCCCAAATGTATTCGTACCCTCTGAAATATTGAATACAATGTTATTAACTAAATTTCTCATTTTAACAATAATCTACGGGCAAATATATGACAAAAGACAAGTCCCAAAATTTTTCCAACAGTAAATAATACAATATGTATGTTAGTATTATATATAAAACTGAGGGTAAAAGTAACTGATAATATACGCAATTAATTGCCATCTTAAATTTTATTACTTTAATAAAATATTTGCGAATTATTAAAGACGAAAACATTTGTGACATGCAGACAATGGTTTATTTGCAAATAAATTATTATTAAACCTAAGAAATTTTATTATAAGCAATGTCTATTAATATACCGTATCAAAATTTGTTGAATTGGAGTAATAATCATCCAGAAGTTTATTTATTCTTGTTTTTAATACAATTGTAGGTGGTACTTTAATAAGTAAATAGCACTTTATAAATAATACTAACATAAATATTGTATTATTTGCTGTTGGAACGAAAAAAATTAGCACGTGTTTGTTGACATATATTTGCCCGTAGATTATTGTTAAAATAATAAAATTAGGTAATAACATTATATTTATATCCAGTACACTTTATTAATAAATAAAATAAAAAATTGCCCAAATATAGTCTTAACTACTGTAACCTAAAAGTTTATTTTTTATTGCTGTTAATATATTTTTTTCAGAGGGTACGAATACATTAGGGGTTGGGGGATATCCAATTAGAGACGATAATATTTTCTTAAACCAGTGATTCCTAAGTTACAACACAAAGTTATATTTTTTTACGTACGCAAATATGAAAAATGAGCCGATTTGCAAGTTAACAATTTTTTAAGAAATTTTAATTATACTATTGTGAATATGTCTTTTATATTAATATAAAGCTAAGTCAGCAACAATGACCTACAAACTAATTGAGAAATAATATAAGCTAATGCTTTTCCTACAACTATTTATGAATATTATGGCCTTAATTGTACAATTCAGCATATGTGATTTTATTACAGTTAATATTACATGCTATAAGGATGTTAAACTGACCAATCCTACACTAATATATCAGAGAAGTATGAACAAAAAGAAAAATTAATATCTACTTACATTAGATGATTTCTTGGCTGCTCGAACTGCTGAGATTCTGTTCTCTGAAAAGAAAATAATTCATTGTAATACGCAATTAAATTATTATTCAATAAATAACTATTAATATAACCGTAGCATTGTTTAAACTTACTATTATTATTAATTTGAAACAATATGAAACCCCAAATATAGCTATTTATTTTTACGTTAGTTAAGTCGATGCATAAAATTCGCCATTTTGTAAATAACCCCAAGGTTACACAATATTACATATATTACGCATATAATATGTGAAAACACTTTGAAATATATAAAATGCAAACGAAAATCACGGCTATCAGCATAGCAGTAAATTATAAACTATTTTGTAATCATTTTTTGGTAATAATATAACGACCCCCGTAACAATTATTATATCAAACGTTGAATCAACACTTCATCTCACCTTTCCACATAATTTTTCTGAGTTTTCAATACTTTTTCCACAAAAAAATCAACATTATATCAGACAAAATTCAGCAACACGTGCTCAGATGAAGACGAAGCCGATGGCTGAGCATGCGCGTTAGTGCATTACACAAGACTTACAAACGTGTAAGGGTTTGTCATACTATTGTATATTTCTAAAGAAAAATCCCTTTTATATCTTTAACAGTGCAGAAATAAGCCGATTTAAAAGTTAAATTTATATTCAATTTTTTTTGTGATTTTAAACGTACGTAACTCGGGAACCCTTATCGTTAAAAAATCGTACGATACATGAAATGATGGAAAATTTCATGCTGAATTCATATTTTCACTGACCATTATTGTATCTTTCACCGTGTCTGAGTGGCAAATGAAAATATGAGAAATGAGCCGATTTGAAAATTAATAAATTTATATTCAATTGCGGATTTTTTTTTTGTGATTTTAAACGTACGTAACTCGGGAACCCTTATCGTTAAAAAATCGTACGATACATGAAATGATGGAGAATTTCATGCTGAATTCATATTTTCACTGACCATTATTGTATCTTTCACCGTGTCTGAGTGGCAAATGAAAATATGAGAAATAAGCCGATTTGAAAGTTAATAAATTTATATTCAATTGCGGATTTTTTTTTTGTGATTTTAAACGTACGTAACTCGGGAACCCTTATCGTTAAAAAATCGTACGATACATGAAATGATGGAAAATTTCATGCTGAATTCATATTTTCACTGACCATTATTGTATCTTTCACCGTGTCTGAGTGGCAAATGAAAATATGAGAAATGAGCCGATTTGAAAGTTAATAAATTTATATTCAATTGCGGATTTTTTTTGTGGTTTTAAACGTACGTAACTCGGGAACCCTTATCGTTAAAAAATCGTACGATACATGAAATGATGGAGAATTTCATGCTGAATTCAGATTGACCATTATTGTATCTTTAACCGTGTCCGAGAAATGGATGAAAATATAAAAAATGAGCCGATTTGAATGTTACAAATTTCTGAAAAAAAATCGGCGACCCTTGATCGTAAAAAAAATGTACGATACATGAAATAATAAGAGGATTTCATGCTGAATTCAAATTTTCATCGCCCATTTTTGTATCTTTCACCGTGTCTGAGTGGCAGATGAAAATATAAGAAATGGATCGATTTGATAGTTAACAAATTTGTAAGTCATATTTTTTGGGAATTCCTGATCGTAAAAAAATTGTACGATACATAAAATGATAAAAAGTATTACATCCTTTAATTTGTACATGCTGGTTATGAAATTTCATAAATTATTTAGACTTTGGCGACATATAACTACTGAACGTTAAAAGATTATATAGATTTTTCTACATATGTATAGCAATTTTCAACTTTCGTGTTCCCATCCTGTATTTAAATAAAAAGCATCTCCCCTAAATCGAACCCGCTGATTACGGGAAAAATATTTAAAAAATCCCTGAGCCTGTTTGCAAAATAGAATTTTTTATTTTTAATGGGAAGACAAAAATTGCTAACAAACGATTTAACAAATGGGTGAACTGATATTTAAATAACTATTAATACAGTTGAAACATTGTTTAAACTTACGATTGTTATTAATTTGCAACAATGGTTAACATTATTTTACTATTAAAACAATAAAAAATGTTAAATCGATCACACCACAAAATGGCTAGCACAAACTTGTTGAATCCAAACAGCATTGGTGCAACGACGAAGTTCTATATTATTTTTACAACTTAAAACCATAAAAAATGTATGCTAAACTAAATATGTTATCAAAAACAATGTTCCAATTAATTTCAAGTTCAAATAGATATAAAAAAATAAGTAAAATTCCACTTACATTTACGTAACACGTAAAGACGCCACAAAATCTTGGTTTTCTTGTCCTAAACAATCGATTCCCACAAAAATTATTATCATAAACGTTAAATAAACATTTCATCTCGCTTTTCTGCATAAATTTTCATCGCTTTTCCTATTTTTTCCTGCAGAAAATCATCTATTTGTAGCATCGAAAGCACGCCACGCCATTTTCTCCGCGACCACATGGCAAGCAAGGAATGAATATGCCGGAAGTCGAGCTGTAGCGGTGGTGCGCGCGCATCTACAGGATAGGGCAGAAAAACCTATCCGATTTCAAAACGTTATAAAATTAAAACCACTCAACTTGTCAAAAATTTTTTTTATTAACATATCGCAAATTTTATGCCATTTTTAAATTTAAGTTTTGAAAAGCACATCACTCAAATGTCGTCCTTGGGAGCGGATACACTGATTTAGGCGCTCGCGGTAGCTTTCCATGACTTTCACCGTCATTTCCACAGGAATTTCTTCAATTGCCCGAGCAATTTCCCTTCGTAAAGCAAGAAGGGTCCTTGGTCGATGCTGGTAAACCTTCGATTTGAGGTAACCCCAAAGGAAGAAGTCACATGGAGTGAGATCCGGTGAGCGCGGCGGCCAGCCAAGATCACCTCTCAGGGAAATGAGGCGACCGGGAAACAGTTCCCTGAGAATGTCCATTGATCGTCGCGATGTGTGGGCGGTTGCCTCATCCTGTTGAAACCACACATTTTCCACGCCATTTTCTTCCATTTTGGGTCTAAGAAAATTTTCCAGCATGAAACAATAGCGCTCGCTGTTGACCGTTACGGTTTGCCCATTTTCTTCAAAAAAGTAAGGCCCCCAGACGCCTAGGCGGGAAAGAGCACACCACACAGTCACTTTTGGGCTATGGAGGGGTTCCTGATGGATTTCTCGAGGATTTTCGTCACTCCAATATCGAAAATTCTGCCTGTTAACGGCACCACAAAGGTGAAAATGGGCTTCGTCAGTGAAGAGCACAACATCGTCGTTTGGGAGTTCTCGGAGATCGCGACACAGGTTCGTACGGGTTTCAAAATCCCTTTCACTTAATTCCTGTGCAACAACCATTTTGTAGGGATGCATTTTGAGGTCCCGGTGCAAAATGCGCCGAATACTGCGGTTGGAAATCGCCAAAGCGAGCGAATGTTTTCGCGCCGAACGACGCGGGGAACGTTCAATCGCGGCTCTCACATTGGCCACGTTTTCAGGTCCTGTTGCTGTCCTGGGACGTCCAGGCGACTTCTTTTTCAATGCTGAACTCGTCTGTCTAAAATTTGACACCCACACTTTAATCGTAGCGTGATGTGGAACAGGATCATGACGCCCGAGTCCGAAATGAATTCGAAAAGCACGTTGTGTAGCAATTATCGAACCGCCGCATTCGATAAACCGCTCAATAACAAAAGCACGATGTTCACCAGACCAAGACATGTTGACTACTGACAAATGGCATAAAACCGGCTTTCTAACGGTTTTTACCCCACTACTCTACCTGCTCCCTCTTCTGAGAAGAAGGGATTTGAAATCGGATAGGTTTTTCTGCCCCACCCTTTACATGTGTATCAACCCGCCAAATGGCGATCAAAATTTCTGAAATAAAAAGAAAATTTTGTATTGAAAGTGTAGCCGGAATTTTTAACAAGGATGTATTTATTTAAAATCATTATTCAAAGCGTTTTATTTCAATTAAAAAATAATTCACTGGGCCTATTTTTAAAATAGAATTTTTTATTTTTAATGGAAACTCACAAAAAAAATTTTGACTTTGGAGACCTATATCTTCTTAACGGTAAAAGATAAATAAACGGGCGTTACACCATTCGATTCTATGGACATTTCTACATGTGTCCCAATACCCAATTGTCTTGTTTAGCTGATACAATATTTATATGCAAATAATCAAAAAGTGGCACCCTGAAAATCTCAATATGGCATTAAAAAATCGATCAGCCTGTATTTTGTTAAAAAGTATTATATCCTCATAATTTATACCCACTGATTACGGGAAAAATAAAAAAAATCGTTGGGCCTTAGTTTAAAAGATATGAATTTTTGTTTTAATTAGAAATGTCACAAGTTTTTTCGACTTTGCCGGCCTATAACTACTGAACGGTAAAAGATATATTGACGCGTGTTACGCCCTTCGATTCTTTTGTGATTTTAAACGTACGTAACTTGGGAACCCATGATCGTTAAAATATCGTACGATACACGAAATGATGGAAAATTTCATGCTGAATTCATATTTTCATCGACCATTATTGTATCTTTAACTATGTTAGAGTGGCAAATGAAAATATGAGAAATGAGCCGATTTGAAAGTTAATAAATTTATATTCAATTTCGGATTTTTTTTTGTGATTTTAAACGTACGTAACTCGGGAACCCTTATCGTTAAAAAAATCGTACGATACATGAAATGATGGAAAATTTCATGCTGAATTCAGATTTTCACCGACCGTTGTTGTATCTTTAACCGTGTCCGAGAAATGGATGAAAATATAAAAAATGAGCAACTTGAATGTTACAAATTTCTGAAAAAAAATTCGGGGACCCTTGATCGTAAAAAAAATGTACGATACATGAAATAATAAGAGGATTTCATGCTGAATTCAAATTTTCATCGGCCATTATTGTATTTTTCATCGTGTCTGAGTGGCAGATGAAAATATAAGAAATGGATCGATTTGATAGTTAACAAATTTGTAAGTCATATTTTTTGAGAATTCCTGATCGTAAAAAAATTGTACGATACATAAAATGATAAAAAGTATTACATCCTTTAATTTGTACATGCTGGTAATGAAATTTTATAAATTATTTAGACTGGCGACCTATAACTACTGAACGTTAAAAGATTATATAGACTTTTCTACATATGTATAGCAATTTTCAACTTTCGTGTTCCCACCCTGTATTTAAATAAAAAGCATCTCCCCTAATTCGAACCCGCTGATTACGGGAAAAATAATAAAAAAAATCCCTGAGCCTGTTTGCAAAATGGAAATTTTTATTTTTAATGGGAAGACAAAAATTGCTGGACAACGATTTAACAAATGGGTGAACTAATATTTAAATAACTATAAATACAGTTGAAACATTGTTTAAACACGATTGTTATTAATTTGCAACAATGGTTAACAATATTTTACTATTAAAACAATAAAAAATGCTAAATCGATCACCACACCACAAAATGGCTAGCACAATAACTTGTTGAATCCAAACAGCATTGGTGCAAAGACGAAGTTCTACATTATTTTTACAACTTAAAACCATAAAAAATGTATGCTGAACTAAATATGTTATCAAAAACAATGTTCCAATTAATTTCAAGTAGAAATAGATATAAAAAAATAAGTAAAATTCTACTTACATTTACGTAACACGTATAGACGCCACCAAATCTTGGTTGTTTTCTTGTCCTAAACAATCGATTCCCACAAAAATTATTATCATAAACGTTAAATAAACATTTCATCTCGCTTTTCTGCATAAATTTTCATCGCTTTTCCTATTTTTTCCTGCAGAAAATCATCTATTTGTGGCATCGAAAGGACGCCACGCCATTTTCTCCGCGAGCATATGGCAAGCAAGGAATGAACATGCCGGAAGTCGATGCTGTAGCGGTGGTGCGCGCGCATATAGCTATGTATCAAACCGCCAAATGGCAATCAAAATTTCTGAAATAAAAAGAAAATTTTGTATTGAAAGTGTAGCCGGAATTTTGAACAAGGATCTATTTATTTAAAATCATCATTCAGAGCGTTTTATCTCAATTAAAAAATAATTACTTGGGCCTATTTTAAAAATAGAAATTTTATTTTTAATGCTCACAAGATTTTTTTGACTTTGACGGCCTATATCTTCTGAACGGTAAAAGATAAATAGACGGGTGTTACGCCATTCGATTCTATGGACATTTCTACATATGTGTACCAATTTTTAATTGTCTTGTTCAGTTGATACAATATTTATACTAATTAAATAAATAATCAAAAAGTGAAAACTTGAAAATATCAGTAGGGCATTAAAAAGTCGATCAGCCTGTATTTTGTTAAAAAGTATTATATTCTAATAATTCATACCCACTGATTACGGGAAAAATATTTAAAAAAATCCTTGGGCCTTAGTTTAAAAGATATGAATTTTTGTTTTAATTAAAAATGCCACAAGTTTTTTTGATTTTGCCCGTCTATAACTACTCAACGATACAAGATATATTGACGGGTGTTACGCCATTCGATTCTACGGACCTTTCTACATATTTATACCAATTTTCAATTTTGTTTAAAAAAAGACATAATAATGGAAACAATAATAATTATTAAAATATATTTTATTTATTTTCTTTTAATACTTTTCTAAATATATCCAAAAATATATTGACATGATGTTCTTGAAAAATCAGGGCTGGTCTAAAACGAATTGATAACGTACCACATCCGCCACTTTGTACGCCTAGAAGAAGAAAAAGAATTAGTATGGACTATAATTCGCCTGAACTTTCCATGAGATATTTCCCGCCATTTTCCTATTTATTCTATTGTCAAGTTTGACAACAGATATGTATGTGTTTGACTCTCATGTCGAAAAGGCATGTAGTTGGTTTTTAACATACTAAAAAAAGTTATTAGTAACATTTTAGTATAAAATCATACACTATAAACTAAAGTAAATAAAAGTTTTTTCGCAAATATAAAAAAATACATCAGTTCACATATTTATTCATACATTCATGCACATATATAAATCCAGAATTAATCAAAAAATATGATACTATCCTAACATTGACGGAAGACCTTTTTGATAGTTGTGAAACATTTTCGGAAGACTTATTATTGCATTGTTACATTAAATTATTGCTAAATAAATGCAAGTAAAAAATACTAAATAAATGCATAATAATGAAAACAATATTATTATAATACATTTTAGTTGTTTTCTTTTAATACTTGTCTAAATTTATCTAAAAATATATCTGCATGATGTTCTTGGAATATTAGGGCGGTTCTGAAACGAATTGTAATATCGCCACACCCTCCACCCTGTACGCCTAGAAGAAGAAGAATAATTAGAACGGACCCTAAACCGTCCGTACAATACATTCCCGCCAATGTTTGTTTCTCATGTCGAAAAGGCATGTAGAGTCTGTGTTTGTCTCTCATGTCGAAAAGGCATGTACAGTATTTTTTTTTAATAGATGTCCGATCAGGGTCATCTGTATCAAATACGCACATATAAAAATAAAATTTCCTACCTTTTTGTTTCAATGCAGACAATAATGCATCTCTCTTCACAGTATTCGTCGTATTTATCGCCAAGAACGTCCCCCGTCCTCGTGTCGAGTTCAACAAATTTGGAAATTCTTTTTCCAATTCTTGAAGGCCACATTTGAGTTTCTTTCCAGTTTTTTTCACATTTTCCAGGAGATTGTCATTTTTGATAACTTGGAGGATCTTTTCCAGGATTAGAATTTTGCCTGGATCGCCCATCCAGGTATTGAATACTCTGTATGGATGAGAAGGTCTGCAAACAAAATAAATTTCTAAAAATTTGAACCATGTTCTGGAAAGTTACTGGAATGTTCTAGAATAATGGAAAGAGATAAAAGCGACGCAGGTTTTTACACCCGAATAAATAAACGTTACATTATTTTTACCTTGTGTCAAGTGTATGGAAGTATCCTCCAAGTTGCATTTTTTTGCTAAAAGTTACCACATCAGGGGGACACTTTAAATCGAAGTACTCGTGGCACCATAGTTTTCCGGTACCCCCTCCCCCTGTCTGGACTTCATCCATGAGTAAATACGCTTTGTTGCATTTTATAATTTCTTGTAATTTTTGAAAAAAATAGTTAGAAGCTTCATTGTCGCCGCCTGAAGAAATGCGAAATTAATAACAATCGAAAGAATAAAAAAACAGAAACTTTTTAAATTATTTTGTATGTTTATTCACCTTCTGACTGGATGGGTTCAATAATAACTCCAGCGACGGGCATGCCTTTTTTGTCCCATTTATCAAATAAATCTTCAACCATCCCTAAACATCTTTTATCTTCATCTGAATTTTCTCTCTTATGCGCGTCTAAAGGATATCTATAATATACAGAGTGTTCAATAAAGTTTCGGCACATAAATGACGCAACCTACTTATATTGAGGAAAATCAGCCATTGGCCAATCAAACGCCGGAATATCTAATTTATGAATATCTTTTGAATGCGTAACAGACAGACTTCCTAAAGTTCTGCCGTGAAACGCGCCCTTAAACGACATTATTGCTAAATGCGGCGAACCGGGCGGACTATTAACCATACAAGAAGCTCTCTCTAATTTAGTGAAGTCCACTTTTTCGCCCCGTACATGTCGTTGATATGCTATGAATATATTTTTGAAGGCGTTTTCGTTCGAGCAAGAACCACACATCATTGTTGTTATTTGGGGGAGACCTTTGGGCGCAATCTAAAAAAAGATTTTAGGTGTTCACCCATCCAAATGATAACTGCATTCATGTAAGCTTGACTGTCATTGTCGTTTAGTACCAGTGGCGATGCGTGAGTGTAAGAAGAAATAAAATATTCCTTTTCGGTTCAAGGTCAAACATTTTTGAACACTATATATCAACAAACAATTAGGTATTATACTCTTCAGGATTAATATTTCAAGTTTGTTATCTTTGTTAGTCAAAATTATAATTTTTCTCAAAGCGATTGACTGTCAACGGACTAGACAGTTATTTGTTGACAATAAAGTCTAGAAGTTATTGCAAGCCTAAATGCAGGGCTGATATTTTGATATGGATGCCATGATACCCTATTCAACCCCTCAGAGATAATCCTCTCACGAAAGTAACGTTTTGTTTGAGGCAATCGGTCTTAGATACTCATGTCGACGAGACATGTAATCTGTGTTTTAGTTTCTGGCACGGGCTAAACGCCTGCCCGCTGAGTTACAATGTAACTATTTAATTCATTTGATTTAGTTATGTATAGTTTAGTACTCAATAATAATAAGTTTAATAGTTAATAGTGTTCTCTGATGCGCCGCCACCGGTTATTACACTCTATTTTTTTACTTACATCCATCAAAACACTCTGTAATTTCGAGGGCCAATCGGCCCCAGGAAATACGCCAAGAGCAGGTCGATTAACTAGAGTTTTCTAAGAGAAATAACATTTAATACATAATCAAATATTTTTTATTGTGTTTATTACTATGTTATGCGAATCTGTGAACACTTTAAGAAGTTCTGGGTGGTTGTAGCCAAGGGGCATAGATGATATTTGCGTAAAAACATCAAGAAGAACATTGCCATCAACATCTACTAGATAGTTTCCTATAGATTTGTCGTAATCGCAGAATAATTGAACTGTTGCAGCTTGCTAAAAACATAAGCTGTTTTAGTTTAGTTCAAGTTCATTTATTTGACTTATGGTGAATTTACAGCAATTGAAAATATTGGCTGCGAATTACAGATACTACTGAATATTTTACAATAAATTAAAACACGTTTACCTTCAAAAATTATGAATAATACATTCTCCGACAATGTATGTATCGTTTTACATGTAAAATCATCATAAAACATTAAAAGATAACAACTTATTTATTAAGATGTGAGCCAAGCGTAAATCGTAAGTGGCCCTATTATTTCATATACATCAGTCAATTTAATATACAGGATACGCTACACCAATTGTGTTTCAATTGAAATAAATTATTATAAATGGGTCCTTAGCTATCTACTTACTTGAAGACAGCTCAGTTCTTCTAACAACTTTTTAGTCTTGGGCCCTGGGATAGGTGTTTTAACTTCGGGGCATTTTGGTTCATTAGAAATATAAGATTTGTACCGTCTTTGGAGCGCAGCGCCTTAAAACAATTTTTTGCCGATTGACATTAAAAGTAATATTAATTTTAAAATCGGCAAATGTGTACAACACAAAATACATATTTACAATAACAATAATATATGAATATATTGTTTACAAAATATTATTTGTATGAAATAATTGTTTATAAATTAAAAACAAATGTTTAAAATTTATTTTTATAGAATTCAATAAACAAATGAATCATTTATTGTTTAAATTATTCAGAAAAGACAGACAATAATATAAACAGGACTTTAACTGTAAAATCAGACATTCCTAATTTCCTGCGCCCCTAATTACTTCAGGTAAAAATGCTTCAAACAAAAGTTGTAGGGCATAAAATTCTGCATCTGAATCAATAAACAAAATTAATTTTGTGTGCTTTGTAACGGCAGAAATTAGGTATGAAAATGTCGAAACCTCAAATATAGCAACAGCCATGGAATTGAGACAAATAAGTAATTTATTTTTATTTAAATAGATATTTGTTCACTTGAACAGAAATTACAAATAATAATAAATTAACCTAGCAAGACAGATATTTTTGAGGTTTCGACATTTTCAAACCTAATCTCTGCCGGTACAAGGCACACAAAATAAATATTGTTTATTGTTTCAGATGCAGAATTTTAAGCCCTACAACTTTTATTTGAAGCTTTTTTATCTAAAATAATTAGGGAAGCAGGAAATTAGATATGTCTGATTAAAGTCCTATGTTCGGCTGTGCCAGTCATAAACCTGTATATATTGTTTAAAACATTTAACAATAATAATTATTTATCAATTTTGTTGTCAAATGTAATTAATACACCAATTTGAATATCATAAAGTCAATTAGTGTCATTAAATCACTCATACGTATAAATAACGTAGGCTCCGAATGAACATTTCCATGTTTCTCATTATGTCAAAAATTAAATGAAAAATGTATTTTAAGATCAATTTAAACTGTCGTAGATAAAATATCATTTGATATAGCCTCATGATGAAACGCGTGTGATGTTAAATCACGAGGCGATGAGCCGAGTGTTTTAATCACGCAAGTTTCATTATGAGGCTATATCAAACTTGTATCCTTAATATTTATAATGGCACTGAGTGTCATTAAATCACACATAATGACATTCAAATCTCCATAATTTATTATATATATTAAATATAAATTGTAATATTAATCAATTAATTGCAATGAATATGGGTGTTTGTTATAGATTTAAGCCATTAAGATATGAGTAAAATACTTAACAATATGAAGGTAATATATTTTTATCTATATAATATGCATACACAATTTATCATATCTGTAAATATCAACAAAACATTTTTTGTTATGTTCAAAGCAAATTTACAAGATCTATATTTATCAACCTTGGCTTTGAATCAAATAAAACATAGTTAGTTATAGTAAGATATTCCCACGAAGAATTTTAAAATAGATGACACATTTCAGTACGCCCGTACAAGATACATGAATAAAAATATATGTTAATATAAATAATGACCTTTACAATAACAAACAAACAGTCTATGTTCTTTCAAGATCACGCAAAATACTCACAATTAATATTTAAAAGAATCAACAATTAATAACGAAAATAACTACTCACCATTGTTGAAGATATTCTTATTGGCCGTAACACTTTTACTAATTTTTTCAAGAGATTTTGAAAACATTTTCACTAAACTTTATAAACTTAACATCAACCAGACACTTTTAAAAGAAAATTGCTTCAGTTTTCAGCTTTTCAGGGGGTGTATTTTTTAGTTTCAAGAGTTCGGCAGCGACTCACCGCCCGGCTGTGCTCACCAGCAGTGAAGTGATATAAGTATTGACCAGAGGCTGAATTTTGGCATAGCGCAAGCGTAGATCAGGTTTCTAAATGATTTTGTAAAATAATACAATGATTAATTATTAGTTTTGTATAGTTTAATAACTGAAATTTGAGATATATCCATGTTTTATGTTCAAATTAGTTATATACACTATTAATTTACGTGAAATGACAATGACATTTTGTAAATGGTTTGAAATGTTTTGTAAATAAACACGAACATCTTTATTAAAAAATCTGATGTGGTCGGCACATTATCTTCCGTCAGTTCTATACACTGAATTCCTAATTACTTTAGGTAAAAAAGCTTCAAATAAAAGTTATAGAGCATAAAATTCTGCACCTGACAACCCAGTCGGCTTTTTTGCATAAAGTTGTTATAAATATGTCGTGTTTGTACAAACATTTCGGTAATGATGATGACATATTTGTATTGTGCGGGCGTTTACCACAAGGGTTAATTTTATGCCATTTAAAATTCGAATTATTTGGCGTTCGGGATCGAATCGGATTCCCCAGATTCGCGGCAACGAGACCCCATAGGTAAATGGCGGGAGGTATTGTGTTGGTCACACCATATTTTTTTTTGCATAAAGTCGTTATAAATATGTCGTGTTTGGTATCAAATGAAATGTTTTCTCAAGGGCTGCCATGCAGAAGTGTCAAAATTTTGACAGATCGGTCGACTTTTAAATGTCGCTATCAAAAAACTAATCATTTCAAATTAATAATAGTAACGTTTTAAAAATAAAATAGAACAATAGTTTTATGGAAATGAACTTAGTTTCCAATATAAGTAAATATAAAGGTACGTATTTCAATTAATAAAAATTAAATGGCGGGAGGTATTGTGTTGGTCACATCAATTTTTTATATTTAATATTTCACATTTATAACCATAAGACTTACCTATTAATTCGCACTAACAAACAATATTTATCTCCTATACAAAAAACATGAAATATAAAAAATTAAGAAAAATATGTATTATGTACCCCCATCCATATTTCACCCATACTTACCCAAGCTTGCCCATTAAACCTCCTGTGTCTTCTTTGAAGCAAGGGACAAGAATAACATTTATTTCGGCTACATTTTTATCTGTTTTTGTACAAAATTATTACAAATATATTTAGGCTAAATTTACAAAAATTTTGTCGGCGAGTGATGCATCACTTGCCGCCAAAATTTTTCATGAATGTCCGGTAAAAAATTCTATTTTGAATAACAATAGAATTTCACAAAAATATTAAATAAATAAATAAAATCTGATTATGATGATGATATATTGTGTACCGTCGAGAATATAACAGGGTTGACTCCGATTGGATTCGAACCCAGGTCGTCAGGACTATAAAGCACTCGGCCTTGCGACTCCACAATAGAATGGGGATTTCCACGTTTTAATTTTTTATGGTTTTGACAATTGAAAATTATTTGTGATGTAACAGCCCCAAAATAAAAGATACAATTTTTTTGCTAGAACTATTATAGTTAAAGTTGTTATAGTTTGGTTCACGAAAGATGACAAGTCAAGGTCATTTTCAAACCATCTGGTATAATATTACTTGCAAATAACTTCACTACATTCTATACACATAGGCGTGCACCAGGTATAATATTTGTGGATACATTTTAATCATTCAAAATCCCGTTGAAAATATTCGTGTTCATTATGCACAAATTGAATATCTTTAAATGTCTTATTGACGTTTAGAATCTAATGTAAAAAACAAAATGGCAGTTGATATTAAAATGTGACGTCACTAGGCGAGAAACGAAGTGGGGGAAATCAGCTGCGTTTTATCAATGACATTCTAATTGCCATTTTTTCATTATTTGAAATCGATTTGAGGAAAAATAAAAAATACGGGTCAATTATTTTTCATTACTCTATCAATTAAAGTTAAAAGAGATGACCTTAGAAAACAATAAAATCCGGGTTTAAATATCCTTCTAAACAGTAAAAAATGATTTTTTAAAAGTCTCATTATATTTTGGACACGATAAAAGATACAAACCGGAAACTTATAAATTTGAAATCTACGAACTTTTTCGACCAAGATTTTATTAAAAAGTTGTAGAAACGATGGCTGGAAAATAATGAAATCCGGGTTTAAATATCTTTCAAAGTATTAAAAAGGGACAAAAAAAAGTCTCATTATATTTTGGACACGATGAAATATACAAACCGGAAACTTATAAATTTGAAATCTACGAACTTTTTTGACCAAGATTTTGTTAAAAAGTTGTAGAAACGATGGTTGGAAAATTATGAAATCCGGGTTTAAATATCTTTCAAAGTATTAAAAAGGGACAAAAAAAAGTCTCATTATATTTTGGACACGATGAAATATACAAACCGGAAACTTATAAATTTGAAATCTACGAACTTTTTTGACCAAGATTTTGTTAAAAAGTTGTAGAAACGATGGTTGGAAAATTATGAAATCCGGGTTTAAATATCTTTCAAAGTATTAAAAAGGGACAAAAAAAAGTCTCATTATATTTTGGACACGATGAAATATACAAACCGGAAACTTATAAATTTGAAATCTACGAACTTTTTTGACCAAGATTTTGTTAAAAAGTTGTAGAAACGATGGCTGGAAAATAATGAAATCCGGGTTTAAATATCGTTCAAAGTATTAAAAAGGGACAAAATAGTCTCATTATATTTTGGACACGATGAAATATACAAACCGGAAACGTATAAATTTGAAATCTACGAACTTTTTCGACCAAGATTTTATTAAAAAGTTGTAGAAACGATGGCTGGAAAATAATGAAACCCGGGTTTAAATATGTTTCAAAGTATTAAAAAGGGACAAAAAAGTCTCATTATATTTTGGACACAGATTTGGTCAAAAAGTGGGGGAAATCAGCTGCGTTTTAACAAAGATATTTTTAATTGCAATTTTTTATTGTTAAGAGATCGATTTGAGGAAAAATAAAAAATACGGGTCAATTATTTTTCATTATTTTGTTGATTTTTAAAGTTAAAAGTGTTGACTTTGGAAATCCCCATTAGAGCTAATAATAATAAAATATAAAGTAAAAGAAAGGAAACAGATGTAACTTATAAAATACGTAATATATTCAATGTAAGAGCACACATTAATGATATAAATACAATAATGGCACAACTAATCTATATCTTTTAAGTTACACTACACTTTGAACTTCGGTAAAAATTTTATTACAATTTAAAACAACGCACTAAATCTGCCGCCTAAGAATTTTAGCGCTTATAACAAAAACTCTAGAGTCCACAGAGACAGAGAAAAATAATGTCTGCTTTGTACATTTCATAAATATTTAGTCAATCTGTACAATCACTGGATTCGATCCTTGATTTTCTCGCGACGGTCCAACGTAATTTTGAACAAAATATATACAAAATTATATAACGCACCTTTTTTAATACTAAACTGACTCATAATTCAGTTCACACAATTTATTATTTCGAACGGAAAACGAAGAAATCATTTTTTCTTCACTTGAAAACCATTTTTTAACTAACGAGATCACCTAGTGTATTTCCACCGAGGGCCGGTTCAACAATAGCAAAATACAAAAAACAATCAAATTACATATTTAAAAAATAATTAATGATTGAATTTTCGCTATTTTCTTTCGGCCCCCGTTCGAACCGACCCTCCAAAATTATAAATGATTGCTATATATCTTAAGATTACGTTGTCATGTTATCTAAAACTAATCGCCGTCCGATTACTTATTAGTCTCGAAGAGTTTCTCCCGCAGGAATTTAATTTTATTTACAAAATATGCTTCTAAACTCTCGGCGCACTTAAAAAATGGCGACTCTTTCGGATTATAGTAGCGACAATTGTCGAATATTTTTGTCATGTCGCCGATAAAATCGGAAAGTTTGTTGTATGTTCGATCGTTTATCCTGTGCTCGATCGTTTGAAGATCTAGAGAAGAAGACACATTCATTTAATATTCAGTTGGTTTTTGTAAAAAGCGCGGGAAAGACGAAAACTATATTAAAATCTCAAAAAAATGGACGACATTTTTGAAAAATGATTAAGAGATATCAATGTTTGAATATTTTGAGTTTTCTCATTAAAATGTCATCAAAATGTTTTAAAAACGATGGCTAGAAAATAATATAATCTGGGTTTAAATATCTTTCAAAGTATTAAAAAAAGGACAAGAAAGTCTTATTATATTTTGGACACAATTAAAAATATCAACTGGATATTTATAAATTTGGATTTTACGGACTTTTTTGATTAAGATTTGGCCAAAAAGTTGTAAAAACGTCGGTTTGAAAACAATTAAATCCGAGTTTAAATACCTTTCAAAGTATTAAAAAGGGACAAAAAAGTCTCATTATATTTTGGACACGATAAAAGATACAACCCGGAAACTTATAAATTCGAAATCTACGAACTTTTTTGACCAAGATTTTATTAAAAAGTTGTAGAAACGTCGGCTTGAAAACAATTAAATTCGGGTTTAAATATCTTTCAAACTATTAAAAAAAGGACAAGAAAGTCTCATTATATTATATTTTGGGCACTATTAAAGATGCATGCCGGAAACTTGTAAATTTGAAATCTACGAAGTTTTTTGACCGAGATTTTATTAAAATGTTGTAAAAACGATGGCTGGAAAACAACGAAATCCGGGTTTAAATACCTTTCAAAGTATTAAAAAGGGACAAAAAAAGTCTCATTATATTTTGGACACGATTGAAGATACAACTCGGAAACTTATAAATTTGAAATCTACGAACTTTTTCGACCAAGATTTTATTAAAATGTTGTAAAAACGATGGCTGGAAAACAATGAAATCCGGGTTGAAATATCTTTCAAAGTATTAAAAAGGGACAAAAAGTCTCATTATATTTTGGACACGATTAAAGGTACAAACCGGAAACTTATAAATTTGGATTTTGCGAACTTTTTTGACCAAGATTTTATTGTAAGTTGTAGAAACGATGGCTGGAAAACAACGAAATCCGGGTTTAAATACCTTTCAAAGTATTAAAAAGGGACAAAAAAAGTCTGATTATATTTTGGACACGATAAAAGATACAACCCGGAAACTTATAAATTTGAAATCTACGAACTTTTTCGACCAAGATTTTATTAAAATGTTGTAAAAACGATGGCTGGAAAACAATGAAATCCGGGTTGAAATATCTTTCAAAGTATTAAAAAGGGACAAAAAGTCTCATTATATTTTGGACACGATTAAAGGTACAAACCGGAAACTTATAAATTTGGATTTTGCGAACTTTTTTGACCAAGATTTTATTGTAAGTTGTAGAAACGATGGCTGGAAAACAATGAAATCCGGGTTGAAATATCTTTCAAAGTATTAAAAAGGGACAAAAAAGTCTCATTATATTTTGGACACAGTTAAAAATGCAAGCCGGAAACTTGTAAATTTGAAATCTACGAAGTTTTTTGAACAATATAATCCAAAAAAATTATTAAAATGGCGGTTGGAAAATTCTGAAAATTGAAATACATCAAGAAAAATATTTACCCATAGGTTCTTTGATGACCTTGTAGTAATCCGGGGCTTCATTCGGATCTACAGGTTCCATAAACGGCCAGGCAGACTTATGACTCTACAACAACAACAAAAAACACAATTTCCAATAAAACATCCACAAAATTCCAGTATAAAAAATTCATACTTGTATCTGTTTTATAAGTTTTTTAAGCCCTTCGAAATCCCGAGTGGCCAAATCTTTCATATTCGCGAAATTCACGGAAGAATTTCTCTGGCAATTCGGGCAAATATATTCGTCGATATTATCGGCTTCCGACTGGAGAATACCGACACACCTGCCGTGGAACCAATCTTGGCAGCGATCACAACAAATATAAAATCTGAAAAGGTTCAACAATGAAAAGTTTCTTCAGGGTTGCAAACCCCAATTTTAAACTTACTGAGATTCGTCGTAAGGTTGTCGGCAAAGACAATACAACTCCTGAGTGTCCCTGGCGTGTCTGCATTCGGTGCAAACAAACTCAGACAAAGACTTGCTCATTTCTTCTGTAATTCCAACACAATCGCCATGGAACCAATTGTTACACAAGTCACACCCTACGTAGAATTTAGTTTCATCGTAAGGTGTTCGGCATAAGCAATAAAGCTTCTCTTTTTTGATGGAGTTACGGTTTGCAGTGGTTGGCGATGTCGCCTGAGATGAAGCGAGTTTTTGTTGCTTCTTAGGGCGGCCGCTAACTTTGCTGGATTGTTGGATGATTGTGGTTGATGTTGGGATTGATTTGCGCTTGCCAGAACCAACTCGGACTTCGTCTTGTTTTGAGCGCTCGGCTCTGGTGCGAGTGGCGAGCTCGTTAGAGACTTCTTTCTGTAAGATCAAGACGAAAATTGTCCCTAAATGTTGTGAAAATAACTGTATAGAAACTGTTTTTAATATTGGTATTGTTGTAATCAAACAAATCTTACAATGTCTGCTGATTTTAAATGTACGTAACTCGGGAATCCCTGATCGTAATAAAATTGTACGATACGTGAAATGATACAGAATTTCATGCTGAATCTAAATTTACAACTCCCGTTATTGTATATTTAACCGTGTCCGAATGGCAGGTGAAAATATGTAAACAGAACCGATGTGAAAATTAACAAATTTCGACGAAATTTCAGTGATTTTAAACGTTCGTAACTCGGGAACCCCTGATCGTAATAAAATTGTACGAAACATGAAATGATACAGAATTTCATGCTGAATTCAAATTTTCAACTCCCGTTATTGTATCTTTAACCGTGTCCGTGTGACAAATAAAAATATGTAAACAGAACCGATTTGAATACTAACAAATTTTGACTAAATTTCAGAGTGATTTTAAACGTTCGTACCTCGGGAACCTCTGATCGTAATAAATTGTACGAAACATAAAATGATACAGAATTTAATGCTGAATTCAAATTTTCAACCCCGTTATTGTATCTTTAACCGTGTCCGTGTGACAAATAAAAATATGTAAACAGAACCGATTTGAAAACTAACAAATTTTGACTAAATTTCAGAGTATTTTAAACGTTCGTAACTCGGGAACCTCTGATCGTAATAAAATTGTACGATACATGAAATGATACAGAATTTTATGCTGAATTCAAATTTTCAACTCCCATTATTGTATTTTTAACCGTGTCCGAATGGCAGGTGACAGAATGCAAAAAGAACCGATTTGAAAATTAACAAACTTCGAATAAATTTCAATGATTTTAAACGTTCGTAACTCGAAAATCAAACGTAATAAAATTGTACGATACATAAAATGATACAGAATTTCATGCTGAATCTAAATTTTCAACTTCCATTATTGTATCTTTAACCGTGTCAGTGTGGCAGATCAAAATATCCGAAAAGAACCGATTTGAAAGTTACAACTTTCAATGAAATTTCAGAGTAAGTTTACACGTTCGTAACTCGGGAACCCCTTATTGTAATAAAATTGTACGATACATGAAATGATACAGAATGTTATGCTGAATTCAAATTTTCAACTCCCATTATTGTATTTTTAACCGTGTCCGAATGGCAGGTGACAGAATGCAAAAAGAACCGATTTGAAAATTAACAAACTTCGAATAAATTTCAATGATTTTAAACGTTCGTAACTCGAAAATCAAACGTAATAAAATTGTACGATACATAAAATGAAACAGAATTTCATGCTGAATTCAAATTTTCTACTCCCGTTATCGTATTTTTAACCGTGTCCGTGTGGCAGATGAAAATATGCGAAATGAGTCGATTGGAAAGTTGAACAAATTATAAATTTTAAAGGGATGTTTATTTGTAAATAAAACAATAAACAAAATATCTTTCTTACGTGATGAGACATTCCCATTAAATTTTGATGCACTTTTAGTGTTACTTTTATTTTACGGGAAACAGGTTGCACAAATTTTCGACCGTTAATAAACATTTCAACAGACATCACTTTTCGTAAGGTTTGAATATTTAACAATGTATGTATTGTTAAATGAATGATTATTATTGTTGAACAATAATATTTTACCGAAAATGTAACGATAAGTCTGTAAGAGTGAGTAAGCAAAAAAAAATATGGCGGCAAATGTTACTGCATCAAGATGTAAACAAATAACTTTTTCTATATTATTAATAATCTGTTTCAAATAACAAATAAATAATTAAAATATTTTAAATCAAATAAATATTAATGTCACTTTTGTGATTTTAATTTTTCAGCAAAAATGTTTTGTATTAAATAAAATAAAATTTATACCCTCAATAAACACGTAATATGATTGTAGAATGGATCACTATTATTATTCACAGTATTAGACCTTTTTGTACGGCCCATTTTATATTATTTCACAAATTTAAAAACAGTATACTCACACACACACTCACTATCAACTTCTTAGTAATAACTTCACTAAACATATATAAGAGAACAAAGGAAAATAGATTTTCGCGCCAAATCAGTTTTCATTGTTGCAATCAAACTGTATTTATATTTAAATAATTCCTTTTTATATATTTTCCCGCAGAAATAATATTGTTTAGTGTAAAAAATAATAAAGAAAATATATTTAAATAATAAATAAATAAATAAATGTATGAATTGAAAGTTTTCATTCTCGTAATCAATGAATTAGATAATGAAAACATGAGTAAAAATGTTTAAATAAAACTACCCAGAAATGAGTTAATTTATATTTTAAACCCCGTAGAACACGAATTTCGTATTAATTTGAAGATCATATAAACCGTTGAGGAGTTATGAACAAAATAAAATACATGTTTTTTGTGCAATTTTTTCCCAATTTTTTACAAAATTTCGACCCTATTTTCCGTAAGCTCTAAGGCCTTTTTGACACTTTTAAAATATTAATATATTAAATCGACCCTCCAGAGTTCGTTTTTGTAAGAATTAACACTCTATCTTTAACCGAAATTGAAATATTGGCCGATTTTTAACCTCACATTTTTAGCCAAAAATGTACAATATTTGAACCCGGATTTGAGGAGTTTCCAACCGGAAATTTAACCTCTTTTATACCGGAAATATACATATCAACCCTTTAAAGTTCATTTTTGCAAGAATTATTACTCTATCTTTAAGCGTAATTGAAATATTAACCGATTATTAACCTCACATTTTTAGCCAAAAATGTACAATATTTGAACCCGGGTTTGAGGAATTTTCAATTGAAAATTTAACCACTTTTATACCGGAAATATACAAATCAACCCTTTAAAGTTCATTTTTGCAACAATTAACACTCTATCTTTAACCGAAATTGAAATATTGGCCGATTTTTAACCGCACATTTTTAGCCAAAAATGTACAATTTTTAAACCCGGGTTTGAGAATTTTTCAACCGGAAATTCAACAACTTTTATACCGGAAATATACAAATCAACCCTTTAAAGTTCATTTTTGCAAGAATTAACACTCTATCTTTAACTAAAATCGAATTATTGATTGATTTTTAACGTAACATTTTTGGGGGTTTGAGGAGGATTTTAACCACAACTTACTTGAATTTCAATTTGAAGTTCTTTCTCGAGTAAAGCCCTTTTCTTCAATATATCTTTCTTCAACATTTCCTTTTGGCGGAAAAGAGCAACCTGCAGTTTGGATCTTTGCGCCATTTTCTTCTTTTCTTCCGAATTATCATTCCTCGGCTTCAACCCTTTTGATTTTGGCGAGGCGAGTTTTTCCTCCGGAATTTCCGGACTGAAAGAAGAACTTTTGAAATTTGACTTAGTTTATTTATATATTATCATCCGAAAATTAACTTGGTGTAACTAAAAAATCATTCCTGAATTGATTAGATGACTTAGATTATTTATAACAACCGATATCTAACTTATTAACAACCGAAATTTGACTTAGTTTTATCTTAAAATTCTTTCTTGGAATTTAACTAAATTTATTTAAAAATTAACATCCTGAATTCGACTTTGTTTATTCAAATATAAACTTTTGGAATTTGACTTAGTTTATCTAAAATTCATTACCAGAATTTGACTTAGTTTCTTTAAAAATTAACATTCTTAATTCGACTTTGTTTATTCAAATATTAACTCTGGATTTTGACTTAGTTTATTTAGAGATTAACACCGAAATTTGACTAAGTTTATCTAAAAATTTATTCCTGAATTTGACTTAGTTTATCTACAATTCATTACCGGGTTTGGCTGTTTAGAATTCGACTTAGTTTATGTAGTAATTAACAACCGAAATTTAACTTAGTTTTTCTAAAAATTCATTCCTGGAATTTAACTTATTAACATCCGAAATTTAACTTAGTTTAAATTCATTCTTGGAATATGACTAAGTTTATTTAAAAAATTAACATCTTGAATTTGACTTAGTTTATCTAAAATTCTTTTTTGGAGTTTGACTATATTTATTTACAAATTAACATCCTTAATTTGTCTTTGTTTATTCAAATATTAACTTTCGGAATTTGACTTACTTTATCTAAAAAAATATTCCTGAATTTGACAGTTTATTTAAAAATTAACGTCCGAAATTCGACTTAGTTTATCTAAAATTCAGTATCAGAATTTGACTTAGTTTATTTAAAAATTAACATCGTTAATTTGACTTTTGTTTATTCAAATATTAACTCTGGATTTTGACTTAGTTTATTTAGAGATTAACACCGAAATTTGACTTAGTTTATCTAAAATTCATCATCGGGTTTGGCTGTTTAGAATTCGACTTAGTTTATTTAGTAATTAACAACCAAAATTTAACTTAGTTTAATTCATTCTTGGAATATGACTAAGTTTATTTAAAAAATTAACATCTTGAATTTGACTTAGTTTATCTAAAAATCATTATCGAAATTTGACTTAGTTTGTTTAAAAATTAACATCGTTAATTTGTCTTTGTTTATTCAAATATTAACTTTGGATTTTGACTTAGTTTATTTTAAAATTAACATCCGAAATTTGACTTAGTTTATCTAAAATTCATTACCGGGATTTAATTGTAAAGAATTTGACTTAGTTTATTTAGTAATTAGCAACTGAAATAAATATAAAACGATTTTTTTCTTTGATTATAATTTCCTACCTGCTATCTTCCTTCTTCAATAATTCAGTCTTCGCCAGTTTTCTCTTCGGAGTCTCCAACTGCCATTCATCGTCTTTCGATGTAGACAGCGTCCGTTTGTTCGAATTCGAATAAACTCGGTTAGTCGATGTGCTAGTTCGACTAACCCTCGGCGCAAGGTCTCTGGTGGGGGTTTCGGTTTGAGTTGTGGTCGGTTCTGCCTTCATTTGGCGCTCTTGATACCGCTGGAGTTGAAGAAGCTTTTCTTCAATTTCTGGGTTGAGGTTTTCTTGCTTTAAGGCGTTTTTAATCGCTGGAAAGAAGAAATCAACAAGGGATAGATAAATATTTGAAGATACAGAGGATTTGGTGCTTCAATTGTACGGGAAGATCATTATTTATGGTTGGTATATTTGTCCATAACTCGGGAACAGGTCATCGTAAAAAATCGTACGAAACATGAAATGATAGAGAATTTTATGCAGAATTTAAATTTTTAACCCCCGATATTGTATCTTTAACCGTGTCCGTGTGACAAATGAAAATATATGAAACGACGCTATTTGAAAATTAACAAATTTCGAAGTTATTTTAAATGTTCGTAACTCGGGAACATGTTAGCGTAAAAAAATCGTACGATATATGAAATTGAAGAGAATTTCATGCTGAATTCATATTTTTAACGCCCATTGTTGTATCTTTAACCGTATCCGGGTGGCAAATAAAAATATACGAAATGAGCCAAATTGAAAGTTAACAAATTTTCTAAAAAAAATTTAAATGTTCGTAACTCGAGCACCCTTTATCGTAATAAAATCGTACCAGACATGAAATTAAGAGAATTTCATGCAGAATTCAAATTTTCAACTCACGTTATTGTATCTTTAACCGTGTTTGGGTGGCAGGCGAAAATATACAAAATGAGCTGAATTGTGAAAGTTAATAAATTTACAAGAAATATTATGTGGTTTTAAATGTTCGTAACTCGGGAACCCCTGATCGTAATAAAATTGTACGAAACATGAAATGATAGAGAATTTCATGCTGAATTCAAATTTTCAACTCCCGTTATTGTATGTTTAACCGTCTCCAAATGGCAGGTGAAAATATGCGAGATGAGCGTTCTTACAACAGAAATCATATTTGTGATGTCACATATATTATTTGAAACGTTGAGGGACTTAGTTTTATTTATGAAATTTATAAATATTGATCTTCCCTCATGGATTTAGCCACTTACTTTGTTGAATATAGTCGGGCGTAATAACAAATTTATTGCCCTGTTTCTGTTCCGTTGTCGGGCCCTGTTGCGCCGTTTCCTCTTTACTTTGTTGTCCATTAACAACAACTTGTCTGGTTTGGTTCAAAACTGACTCACCAGCACCCTATAATTTACCCCATTTATAATTCTGTACTTATAGCGATTAGTTTATTAGTAAAAATGATTTGTCAATGCGTGTGAGTGGTTGGGTTAGATGAAAAAGCGTCTTGATTAAAATTAATTTATTAAAAAAATAAATAATCGCATAAAGTACAGAACATATAAAAAAGCAAAAAATTTAAACAAATTTTGTCAACATTTCGAGCGGGTTTCCACGGTTAAAATACCTGAGTTGCGTTGGAGCTTTGGACGACGACTTTTTTCTGCGCGGGGGTCGAACCTGGGGCTTGTCGCGTCTGCGCCGGCTGCACGGGGGTCAACGGAGGGGGTTGAGTACTAGTCGGTTGTTGAGGATTTTCAGATGTTTCGTTTGTTGTTGAGGACGGCTGAACGGCTAAATATATTTTTGTTGGGCCTAAAACTCCTTGTTTGCCTGTTGAAGCTTGCGCTGTTTACAAAAAATAATGTTTTTCATGTCGAAAATGCATGGTAGAGTCGTGTTTGATTCTCATGTCGAAATATAATATTTCCTACCTTTTAAAAGTTGTTGTTTGACTTGTTGTTGCACGGCAGCCAATTGTTGTTGTGTGAAATCCGTCCCCTGAAGCCCTTGCAACACAATACGCGGTCCTTGTGTTGTTTGGATGACTTGAGCAGTCACACATTTAATAACAGTTCCGGGCGGTTGTCCAGCTAAAAGAGATTGTTCTACTGCTGGGTCTAAACCCGGTGTTGATTGTTGTTGCGTTGCTGGTTGTTGTTGGGGTTGTATTTGTTGTTGTACGGGCTGGGGGGAGGGTTGTGGTTCTGGCTCGGCGATTGGTTGTTGTTGTGGTTGTTGTTGTTGCACGAGAACCTAGGGAGATTAAATTTGTTGAGCAAGGCGGTTGTTGCGATGGGGTCACCGAGGTTGTGTTCGCAAAAACGAACAAAAATATGTTATTGTTGATCAAATGTGTAAATAATTTCCTTACCTGTTTCAAGGGGCTGTTCATAACATTTCCAGCAGTCAAACCCGGCGTTCCTATCGTACTGGGCGTTAATTGAGCCACAACTTGAGCCTGATTATTGCCAGTCGGCCTTATCAAAACTTGTTGCCCTCCTATAGTAGCAACCTGCACTTTTCCTTGCACTATTTGTTGCGCCAAGTTCGGATTACTCACAACTATTTGCGATGTGTTTAATATCTGGCCGCTAGCTGTCACCATCTTCAAAGAAAACAACAAAATTGAAATATATCAGAAGTGGGATAAGTGAACAGTTGACAATCAAATAAAACATGCTTTTATTTCTACCTGGCCTGGGGTGGAAATAACTTGATTGCCCCCCACAACAATTTGACCGGGGGCTAAAACTTGCCCCCCTGAAACAACTACCGTTGGAGCGGCGACTTTTTGAACAACTGGACTTCCCACGACTTGTTGTCGGATCATGACTGGTGTTGAGCTTTGCGTTGAAGTCACAGATGTTGAGACTTTAGGTGTGGTTGGTGTAGGTGTAATTGGTGTTTGTTTAGGTTGAACCTAAAGAGACAACGATGTAAATTGTTATTTTAATTTGGAGTTTTTAAGTTTTTTTTTTGTGTTATTAGGGTCAAGGCCGAGTTGTACTAGTTCTTGGGTGTTTTTTTTCTTACTTAAAATAAAGTTCGCATTTTAGTTTTACGAATTTTAATTCCTGAATTTGACTTTGTTTTTTCAAATATTAAACATTAATTTGACTTAGTTTGTCAAAAAAATTATTCTTGGAATTTGACTAAGTATATTTTAAAATTAACATTCTTAATTTGACTTCGTTTATTCAAATATCAACTTTTGAAATTTGACTTAGTTTATTTAAAATTTAACATTCGAAATTTGATTTTGTTTATCTTAAAATTCATTTCTCTAAAAAATTCATTCCTGGATTTGACTGAGTTTATCTACAATTCATAACGGAATTTGACTTAGTTTATCTAAAAATTCATTACCAGAATTTGACTTAGTTTATTTAAAAATTACTATCCGAAATTTGTCTTCGTTTAGTCAAATATTAACTTTTGCAATTTGATTTAGTTTATTTAGAAATTAACATTCAAAATTTGACTTTGTTTATCTTAAAATTCATTCCTGGATTTGACTTAGTTTATCTAAAATTCATTACTGATATTTGACTTAATTTATTTAAAAATTAACATCTGAAATTTGACTTAGTTTATCTAAAAAATCATTACCAGAATTTGATTTGAATTCAAATATTAACTATTGGAATTTGACTTAGTTTATCTTAAAATTCATTCTTTAAATTTAACCAAGTTTAATTTAATTAAGCAGAGAGGCGAAACTACCTAAAAATAATACATCTTTGTGCACTTACCGCGGGTTTGGGGGTTGGCGCAACTTTCGTCGTCTTCTGCGGACTTTGTATCGTCTTTTGCGGACTTGCTGCCTGCGATTGTTGTGTAGTCTGCACCTGATTAGTACTTAAAACATGGAGTTTTCCGTCTGGCATTTGTACAAGCTGCTGTCCGGGCATTAAACCACGGACTTGTATTTTGCCGTCGGGGCCTCGAAGAATTTGAACTCTTTGCGGGGCCTCTGCTTTCGGCGATTGGGATGTAACACCTAAATAAATAATGTAATTATATGTAAATAACAACAATTATAAAAATCGTACCAGGTTGGGGCGATCCCTGCTGAAGTTGTAAAGTCTGCATGCCCTGTCCCCCGGCTTGGAGTTTAATTAAACTTTGCTGGGGCGCAGCACCCGTTTTCGGCAGGATACTTGTAGGCCCTGTGATCATTCTAGTCGTCCCGTCGGCGCCTTTCGTCATAAATATCCGTCTTGTCCCTATAAATGTTTTATTGGGCGTTCCATTGTTGTTCGCGGTCAACAATGAAGTCAAAGTTGATTTCGCATTTGATGCAATTGTTGATGAAGGCAGGACGACTTTGTTGACTATTTTTACTGTGCCGTCTGGCTGCGTGACTGCAAGATAAATACAAGAAATATTGCGTAAATTTTGCGCAAAATATATGAATGTTTATTGGAATACAAAAATTTACTGTTTTTGTATTTACCTTTCGGTTTAATTGGAGTGTTCCCTGGTTTTGCTATCGGGCAAAAAAATTATTATTAAATAGCAACCAGGATGTAAGAACCGAAAAGTGAACGAATTAATCAATATTAAATAAAGTAATTATTGTTTAATAAATCAATAATGTGTGTTCAACAATCTAAACAAATGATACACAAGGATTTCATTGTTGTAATCAACGAAACAATGTTTTAAAAATATAGTTTTCATTGTTGTAATCAACAGAAATATGTTTTTAAAAATTATTGTTGAGCAAAATATGAATAAATTCAACAAAAACGTATTAGTTTTTAGTGTAAAATTGATAAAATAATTGAATAAATATGTATATTATTATTATCAAGTTTGTTTGTAACGAGGAAGTTCACGGATATAACGAACAATATTCGCTGTATTTTTACATCAATATTTCCAAATAATAAATGTTTATTTAGTTGAACAATTTTAAGCAAAATTTTTGATAAGAAAAGTCAGGATATTTTTGTATATTTATTATTTGATTATAACGAGGAATTTGACGGATATAACGAGTAATATTTCCAAATAATAATAAAAAAATGTATCACTATATAATAGGGTTAAAATAATTTATTTAACGACGAAATGGAGGGATACAACGAGAAATATTTGTCCAATCCTACCTTTCATCTCATTAGTGACGACCTTGACAACTCCTTGCCCCTTAAGTTCGAGGGCGCGTTTCTGCTGGTGCGCAGCCCTTTGGAGTCTCAACTGTTGCTCCATCTTTTCCTTGATCTCCTCGGGAGTGGCCTTCCCCAGACTGAGCTTCTGAGGTTCCACGTCGAGAGCCCTAGCGGGCGGGAGGTTACCCGTCCGACTCCTAGTGATAACTTGGGCATTAGCCTTCTCTACCCTGGAAAGCGGGGGGTTAGTCAGCATGCTAAGGGATGGCTTCTCAACGTGATAGATATAAAATAATGGTGAAGGGTGTGAAGTTACGATGTGGCAAAAAAGTTTACGACATGTGGCTTTGTTATAGTGAAATTTAGGGTGGTTAAATAATTTGACTTCGTTTATTTAAATATCAACTTTTGAAATTTGACTTAGTTTATTTAACATTCGAAATTTGATTTTGTTTATCTTAAAATTCATTTCTCTAAAAAATTCATTCCTGGATTCGACTGAGTTTATCTACAATTCATTAACGGAATTTGACTTAGTTTATCTAAAAATTCATTACCAGAATTTGACTTAGTTTATTTATAAATTATTATCCGAAATTTGTCTTCGTTTACTCAAATATTAAATTTTGGAATTTGATTTCGTTTATTTAGAAATTAACATCCGAAATTTGACTTAGTTTATCTTAAAATTCATTCCTGGATTTGATTTAGTTTATCAAAAATTCATTACCAGTATTTGACTCAGTTTATTAAAAAAATTATCATCCTTAATTTGACTTCATTTATTCAAATATTAACTCTTGGAATTTGACTTAGTTTATTTAAAAATTAACAACCGAAAATTGACTTTGATTATCTAAAAATTCATTCCTAAATTTGACTTAGTTTATCTAAAATTCATTACTGGTATTTGACTAAGTTTATTTAAAATTTAACATCCAAATTTGACTTAGTTTTCTAAAAATTCATCTTTAGAATTTACGACATTGTAGCTTTATTGTAAGGGTGGTTAAATAAGGGATTTAATGAGGGTTTTTGCAAAATTGTGGCGCCCTAAGATTTTTCAACCCCGTGGTGCACGCTCCACGTTAGCAATGAATGCCCGTGAGGTGACGCTTCTGATATTGTAACATGTGCTCCTGACTTAAGAATATACGAGCACCGTCACTGGTGGAATATTCCTGAGTGCGGACGATACAATATATCCATAATTTTTCGTGAAATTTAAGGATCATAAAGCTATAACATTTCGTAAACTTTAATGGCATTCATTGTGTATCAATCGCGATAAAAAGCCATCCAAACAGCACATTAGTGCACGAGATAACATAGAAATAGCAACAATGAACATTTGGCAGTGATTTATACATAAAAAGTGTTTTATATATAGTTAGTATATGTTGATTCGCACTGAAATAAAACATATACATCAAAATATCAACAGTGCATTTTAAATACCTCGTACAACACGGCATTTAAATATTTTTAATATTATTTTCGGCAAAAATACGCGCATAATTCCGTGTTATCGGAGTATATACCGTGTTGTAAAAGTAATAAACGGAGTGTACCTATATACAATGATAAAATAATGTCAATAATTATCTTCCTTCATGCTTGTTAGTAATGAAAACTTCAAGAAATTTTTAGTAAAGCGTTTCAACAAAAAAAAAAGCGTAACTTACTTTTCTCCGTATTGCTTGATCTCCCATAATTCTAATTTCTCTTCGTCCACCCATTCTTCGGTAAGTTGTGGTTCGGTGCTTTGAGGAGATTCTGGACGTTTTCTTTTTCTTAATCCACTACGAATGGATGTAACTTCTGGAATTATAACGTGAACTAAAATATATTTCATTAACCTGAAATAACTTGAGAACACTACAAAAAAAGAAATTATGTGATTTTAAATGTACGTAACTCGGGAACCGGTCATCGTAAAAAATCGTACGATATATTTATTGAAGGAGAATTTCATGCTGAAATCATATTTTCAACTCCCGTTATTGTATCTTTAACCGTGTCTGTGTGGCAAATGAAAATATTCGAAAAGAACCAATTTAGAAATTGTATAAATTTCGAATAAATTTCAGGAATTTAAAATGTCCGTAACTCGAGAACCAGTCATCCCAAAATATTGTAGGATACATGAAATTAAACAGAATTTTGTGCTGAATTCAAATTTTCAGCGTACATTATTGTATCTTTAACTATGTCCGAGTGGCAGATGACAACATGCGAAATGAACTGAATTCAAAATTGAGTAAATTTCATTTGATTTTATACGTTCGTAACTCGGGAACCTCTTATCATAAAAAATTGTAAGATATATGAAATTAAAGAAAATTTCATGCTGAATTCAAATTTTCTATCTGTATCTATAACCGTGTCCCGTGTGCCAAATGAACATATGCGACAAGAACCAATTTGGAAATTAATAAATTTCGAAGAAATTTCAGTAATTTCAAATGTACGTAACTCGAGAACTAGTCATCCCAAAATATTGTAGGATACATGAAATGAAAGAAAATTTCATGCTGAATTCAAATTTTCAGCGTACATTATTGTATCTTTAACCGTGTCTGTGTGGCAGATGAAAATATGCGATAAGAACCAATATGGAAATTAAGAAATTTCGAAGAAATGTCAATAATTTTAAATGTCCGTAACTCGAAAACCAGTCACCGTAAAATATTGTACGATACATGAAATGATACAGAATTTCACGTTGAATTCAAATTTTCAACTCATGTTATTATATTTTTAACAGTGACAGTGTGGCAGATGAAAATATGCGTAATGAACCGAATTGAAAATCCAACAATTTTGTACAAATTTTATAAATTGTGAAATATAAAAAATTGTAAAAACCTCACCTCTCACAGTTTTGGGCAGCTCCAGCGGTATCACAACCTTCCTCCTCAAATACTGCGTCCTCTCCATAAACCTCCCCAGATGCCTATGCTTCAACATCTCCATCGTAATAATATCCGTATCGGTCGTAATCTGATGTTTCCCATCCGTCGTCATGGGCTTGGCCTGCATATCATCCCACCTCAGACACGACCACAATATCCTCAACTGTAGAGCGGCAGCCGCGAGGGATTTCAAATTCACCGTTCGATACAACCAACACGTTTTGAAAAGCGGCCGGGAGCACGGATACGGCCAAACGGATGAGTTTGGCTTGGCGAGGTTGTGGAAGCCGGTGACGGTGAGGCGGCCGGCGTAGCGCGCGAGTCTTTTTATATCGTGTTGAGGGAGGATCATTATTGAGCGGTTTCCTTTTCGGGTTTGGAATGTGGAACACAGGGGGTATTTAACGGGAATGCGCTTTTTTTTGCGGTCGATTGTTGTTATTTGCACTTTTTTTAAATATATTTTCCCGCCGGTAGAAACAGTTGAATATATTCTGGTGGAACCATCTTCGGCCTGTTCTGTTTTGATGGTTTTTTCTTCTCGTTTGACCGTTTTTAAACAAAATCTGCGGTTTTGTTGACTCGTATAAGTTTTCGCGTTTAATGTTTGGATTGTTTTACTCGAGCCATTAATTGTTGTTATTGTTTCTTCTTTAACTTCTTGTTTAATTTCTTCTTCTGTTTTGGGTTTTTTCGGGATGAAAACATTTTTATCGTCCTCGCAATTTGTTGCGCTAGATATTGCCGATTCCAAATTTTTTTGGATTGTATCCGTTGATATTTGTATTTTGGGAGGAGGTGCGGTTAATTTTTGCTCCAAAATGGAGGGTTTTTTAGAAGTTAAACCCGGAATATTTGCGAGTTTAATCGAATTGTTGTTAAATTGTTGATTTGCTTTTCTTAACAACAGAAATAATTCTTTACGGACCTTTGCGCGTTGCATACAAAGAGGTGAGTAGCAATTGCAGTTTTGAGATGTTATTGTTCCCGGGTTTGAATTCGGACCGCTGGAATTGCAATTTTTTGAATAACACTGATAATCTTTTCCGAGTTTTGTTATCGAATTGTATTGAATTTTCATCGATTGGATTTTTTTTGCGATTACAGTAATTGCTTCGCGATTTGCTTGGGTGTTTTGTGACGGAGATGGTAAACACAATTTACCGGAAATCATGTTTGTTAATTGTTTTTCAAGTGTTATATTGTCTGTGTCGATTTCATCGTCGTTTTCTATTTCGACATTTGTGTCTTCGTCGTCCTTTTGCGCCTCATCGGACTTATTTGCAGACTAGAATATAAAATACAATCATTTTTGTTTGCATAAAATAAATGGACTGTGTTTTAAAGACACGTTAATGTATCTTAAAAATATTAAAATAAAACTTTGTCCAGATGCTGTTAAGATTTGGAAATGAATTAATTTATATTTTAAACCCCGCAGAACACGAATTTCGTGTTAATTTGAAGATAATTTAAACCGTTGATAAGTTGTGAGTAAAATAAAATACATGTTTTTGGAACGAATTTTTCCATTTTTTTTTACAATATTTCAACCATATTTTCCGGATTCCCTAAAGCCTTTTCGACACTTTTAAAATATTAACAGATCAAATCGACCCTCCAGAGTTCATTTTTGTAAGAATTAACACTCTATCTTTAACCGAAATGGAGATATTGGCTAATTTTTAATCTTACATTTTTAGCCAAAAATGTACAATTTTTGAACCCGGGTTTAAGGAGTTTTTAACCGGAAATTTAACCACTTTTATACCGCACATGTACAAATCAACCCTTTAAAGTTCATTTTTCCAAGAATTAACACTCTATCTTTAACCGAAATCGTGATATTGAACCATTTTTACCCAAAAATGTACCATTTTTGAATCCGGATTTGAGGAGTTTTTAAGCGGAAATTTAACCACTTTTATACCGGAAATATACAAATGAACCCTTTAAAGTTCATTTATGCAAGAATTATTATAGTATCTTTAACCGAAATCGAAATATTGAACCATTTTTAACCTCACATTTTTAGCCAAAAATGTATAATTTTTGAACCCGGGTTTGAGAAGTTTTTAAGCGGATATTTAACCACTTTTATACTGGAAATATACAAATAAACCTTGGAAAGTTCATTTTTGCAATAATTAACTCTGTATCTTCCACCGACATCGAGATATTGAATAATTTTTAACCTCACATTTTTAGCCAAAAATGTACAATTTTTGAACCCGGATTTGAGAAGTTCTTAAACGAAAATTTAACCACTTCTATACCGGAAATATACAAATTAACCTTGGAAAGTTCATTTTTGCAAGAAATAACTCTGTATCTTCCATCGAAATCAAATTATTGAACTATATTTAATCTCACATTTTTAACTAAAAATGTGCAGTTTTTGAACCCGGGTTTGAGGAGTTTTTAAACAAAAATTTAATCACTTTTATATCGGAAATGTACAAATTAACCCTCCAGAATACGTTTTTGCAAGAATTAATACTATATCTTTAACCGAAATCATAATATTGAATTATTCTTAACCAAAAATGTACCATTTTTGAGCCCGGGTTTGAGGAGTTTTTAAACGGAAATTTAACCACTTTTATACCGAAAGTATAGAAATCATGGCTTTAAACTTCATTTATGCAAGAATTATTACAGTATCTTTAACCAAAATCGAGATATTGAACCATTTTTAACCTCACATTTTTAGCCAAAAATGTACCATTTTTGAATCCGGGTTTGCGAAGTTTTTAAGCAGAAATTTAACCACTTTTATACTGGAAATATACAAATCAACCCTGTAAAGTTCATTTATGCAAGAATTATTACAGTATCTTCTACCGAAATCGAGATATTGAACCATTTTTAACCTCAAATTTTTAGCCAAAAATAATCTATTTTTGAACCCGAGTTTGGGGAGTTTTTACACGGAAATTTAACCACTTTATACCGGAAATATACAAATCAACCCTTTAAAGTTCATTTATGCAAGAATTATTACAGTATCTTTAACCGAAATCGAGATATTGAACCATTTTTAACCTCACATTTTTAGCCAAAAATAAACCATTTTTGAACCCGGGTTTGGGGAGTTTTTAAGCGGAAATTTAACCACTTTTATATCGGAAAAAATATAAATCATGCCTTTAAAGTTCATTTATGCAAGAATTATTACAGTATCTTTAACCGAAATCGAGATATTGAACTATTTTTAACCTCACATTTTTAGCCAAAAATGTACCATTTTTGAACCCGGGTTTGAGGAGTTTTTAAGCAGAAATTTAACCACTTTTACACCGGAATTGGATCATTTTATATTAAATAAACATTAACACATCCCTAAACACTTCCAAATAAATATGTAGCAATACTAACATCTTTTTTGTTTACCTGTTGACTAATTTTCCGCTCTTCCAAAAGTTTTAAATGAGTTCTGCGCGTTAGAAAATCATCCAAACGAGACTTTTTGGCGATTTTTGGATACAACAACCTCCCTGGAGTTGTTAGCGCTTTGGTTACATCAATTTCCTCAAATTCAGTTATGGGGGGGACAACTTTCAAGTGTTTCAATCCTGCTGGAACTAAAAAATCAATAGAGAAATTAAATTAATCGAGGTTTGAAAAACTTACTGTCATCTTTGGTGGTTTCTTCTTTGTCGTCATTGTTTTCGGTGATGAATTTCTTTTTTAAATAGTTGAAAGTGTTTGGGTCTAAAGCTAACATTTTCATTCCTCCGGTGTCTTGGATTTGAACCATGATTTTTTGCGGTCCAGCTGCTAATCCCACTTCTGAGAATTTTTGCTGTTTGAAATTCCGCGCTGAAGACAACCACAACCATCCTCCTTGCCCGTGGATTCTATATTCCTCCCCTTTTTGCTTCCAGACTTGATGTTTCAACCCCAAAGTGTATTTCACGTGGTTGAAACATCGATTTCTTTCCTCCTCTTCTTCTTTTTCTTTCTTCTCGCGTTTTTCTTGTTTTTTCCGCTCTTCGCGTTCGTTGGCGGTGACTCTGAAGAGTTTTATGTGGCCTAGTTGGTCGTGCCAGACGCTGGCGAAGACTACGGGCTTGATGCAAGCTTGGAGGACGATTAAAGCTCGGGCGAAGTCTTTCGGGTTGATGCAAGCGCCTACGGCTGTGAGCCATGGTTTGCGGAGGAGATGCCAGTTTGGGTGCATGAAGGATGCTTGGATGGAGCTTTCAAGTTGGAGCATTGTTTGGCGTAAAGTGTTGATGAGGAGGGTTTTGGAGCCGTTTAAAACGCCCATCCATTTGAATTCTGATGCGGGGGTGAGTGAAAATTTGTGGGAAAGATATCGCTTTTTGTCTCTTTCTTCGTTTCTTTGTGGTTTGTTTAACGCAATAACAGTAGTTGTGTATTGGTTTACGTAGTTTTTATATTGATTGTCCATTCCCAGTTTGAATAAATATGTCCCCGAAGCAATTTGAGATGTTTTTAAACGAGTCATCCTCGGGCTTTCTGTTCCATCTCGCTCTATCCTTTCCATTTCATCTTTGGAAAGTATTGCACTTGTTTTCTTCCGCATTTCTTCTATATTAAACGTTCTAGGAGTTAAACTTCCAGTTTTTGATCGAGTGACGATATTTTTTCCATTGATTTTCTTCTCCTTTCCATCGCAATCATATTCTATTTCCATTTCTTCGTCGAGAAGATCTGTTTCGCTGACGGGTTTTGTGGTTACTGTTGTTGTTGTTGTAGTGGTAATAGTCTGGGTTATTTCTGTGGTTGTAATGGTTTCTACTGTGGTTTCTAATTCGGGAATGTCCGAAGATTCTTCGTGCATTTTCGCGACCATGTCTTCGGCGTTTTGGCGCTCTTTTTCGCGCTCATCGCGAAGTTTTTTCTCTTCGCGGTCTTTGCGATATTTTACGATCGCAGCTGAAAGAAATACGATTGTTTATACGAGGGTGAAAAGGTGTAAAAGCATTTTTTCTTACAGTTTTCTGCGTCTAAGTAGGTTTTCTTGTTGCCTTTGGCTTGATTTGTGATTTTTTCGGTTAGTTCCATTTGCCGAATGATTTCATCTTTGTAATCGTTGATTTCTCTGAATAAAGCGGCTTCCATTTCGTCTTTATCCAGAATTTCCAGGAGTTCTTCCAATTGGACGACAGTGGAGTAATACCAGATTTCTCCATCGTCGTTCTCACTAGAGATCAAATTAGTTTTGCAAATTTGTTTCTTGTAACTTTCTTAATAATTATTTATTTGATATTAACACAACACTAAAATACGTAAAAATCGTCAATAAAGTTCATAAATCGTAATTAATTTTCAAAGTTTACATAAGGAAAGCATTATTTTTCGGAGTTCTTAACGCCTTTTTGACACTTTTAAAATATTAATATATCAAATCGACCATCCAGAGTTCGTTTTTGCAAGAACTAACACTCATCTTTAACCGAAATCAAGATATTGGCCGATTTTTAGCCAAAAATATACAATTTTTGAACCCGGGTTTGAGGAGTTTTTAACCGGAAATTTAACCACTTTTATACCGCATATATAAAAAATAACCCTGTAAAGTTCATTTTTGCAAGAATTAATATCCTATCTTTAATAGATACCGAGATTTTAACCGATTTTTAACCTCACATTTTTAGCCAAAAATATACAATTTTTGAACCCGGGTTTGAGGAGTTTTTAAGCGGAAATTTAACCACTTTTGTACCGGATATATACGAATCAACCCTCTAAAGTTCATTTCTGCAAGAATTAATACCCTATCTTTAACACAAATCGAGATATTGTCCGGTTTTTAACCTCACATTTTTAGCCAAAAATATACTATTTTTGAACCCGGGTTTGAGGAGTTTTTAACCGGAAATTCAACCACTTTTATACCGGATATATACAAAACAAACCTCTAAAGTTCATTTCTGTAAGAAATAACACCCTATCTTTAACAGAAATCGAGATATTGTCCGGTTTTTAACCTCACATTTTTAGCCAAAAATATACAATGTTTGAACCTGGGTTTGGGGAGTTTTTAACCGAAAATTTAACCACTTTTATACCGGATATATACAAAACATACCTCTAAAGTTCATTTCTGTAAGAAATAACACCCTATCTTTAACAGAAATCGAGATATTGTCCGGTTTTTAACCTCACATTTTTAGCCAAATATATACATTTCTTGAACCCGGGTTTGAGAAGTTTTTAAGCGGAAATTTAACCATTTTTCTACCGGATATATACAGAACAACCCTCTAAAGATCATTTCTGCAAGAATTAACACCCTATCTTTAACACAAATCGAGATATTATCCGGTTTTTAACCGCACATTTTTAGCCAAAAATATACAATATTTGAACCCAAGGTTTGGGGAGTTTTTAACCAGAAATTTAACCACTTTTATACCAGATATATATAAATCAACCCTGTAAAGTTCATTTTTGCAAGAATTAACCCTATATCTTCCACCGAAATCGAGATAATAACAGATTTTTAACTTCACATTTTTAGCCAAAAATATACAATTTTTTAATCCGGGTTTGAGGAGTTTTTAACCGGATATTTAACCACTTTTATACCGGATATATATAAATCAACTCCAGAATTGTTTGAAATATTTTCAAATTAAAGTATAATAATTATCATAAGGCTGGCAACATTGCATTTCTGAATTTTTGTGCATTTTAGTGACAATTTCAAATAAATAATTATTTTTTAGAGACAAAGAAAAAAATATTTTAGTAGAGAATAAATATTAAATGATATGGAATGTGTCCTACCTGTTAGGAAAAGGCAATAGGTTGTGGAATGGAGAGTGCACCACTAAAAATATACCTTAATTATGGCGACTGTGGATGGATTTGTAGGAATGGAAAAAATGGCGATTTTCCCTGTGGTTTACATTTTCAACAAACAAATTATAAAATCTACGTAAATTTAGTGCGCGCGCTGTTTAGGTCACATAAAAGTTGTGACCACATTGTATTATATGCTGCATTTATGCGTCAGACAAAGACAACCAAAGTATAACTATGCTTGCGTTAGACAAAGACAACCACTACCCTATTTATTTACACACGGTCAATGACCAAGACATTCAAAAAATTAAAAAACTAAAATATATTATCAGTTTTCCACTCACACAAAAATCCTCCTGGCAAGAAACCAATACTTCCTTCCATGCCTGTCACACCCAAGGTGTTCTTGCCGGCAGAGAAGTCCCTGTTTTTCCACATCCATAACGCAATCGACAACACCGGAAACCCGGTGGGACCTGCAGATCCCGCATTGCCAGTCCTCCTCGGGCACGTCTTCCAGCGGGGGCTCCACGCATTCCAAGTGGAAGACTGCGGGGCATGTCTCGCAACATAGCAAGTCGCCCAGTTTGTGGCAGACGCGGCAATGGTCGTCATAGTGCATCGGAACTGGAAAGATACATTTTCAAGACTTGGCTGAAGTTCCAAATAAAATTTAATTTGTGGGGGATTGACATCTGTCATAAGTCATTCAGACACATGCAAAGTAGTGCCATCTAGCGTCCATTTTGAGAGATAACTAGAACCGTATTTATATGTGGCGCCCGATTTGAACATGTGCTACTTTTAATTTCGATTTTAATTATATGAAAAAATACGAGTGATTAAACCCTCAAAACTTATTTTTGTGGGGTCACGAATGGCACCACGTCACCAGTTGAGGGTTGTAAATAAATGAATATAAATATTTATAAAAAAAAATGTAATTTTCGTTATTATATTGTGCAACTTTTTGTTGATTTCAAACATAAAAATGGCACTTAAAGTTTTTTAAATATAGATATTACAGTTTTTTTGGCTCAAAAAACATTAAAAAGTTATTGAAACGATGACTGGCAAACATACAAAATATTATGTTAACAATTACTCGAAATTTCAGTCATTTAGAATAATCAAACAAAATGATTGTGGGGTCACGAATGGCACCACGTCACCAGTCAAATAAATGAATATAAATATTTGTAAATTTAAAATATAAAAACGGCACTTAGATCTATTTAAATTTAGATATTTTAGTTTTTTGGCTCAAAAAATATTAAAAAGTTGAAGAAACGATCGTTGGCAAACGTACAATAAAATGGTGTTAATAATTACTCGAAATTTTAGTTATATTTATTTTTACAAAATCGACGTTTCGGTAAACATTTATACCTTTTTCAGGGTATGATCTTAAAGATCCACACCCTGAAAAAGGTACAAGTATACACCGAAATGTCGGTTTTGTAAGAAGAAATGGTGTACAAATAATGGTGTAACAATTACTCGAAATCTGTCATACCGCATTTATTTTTACAAAATCGATGTTTTGTTATACATTTACACCTTTTTCAGGGTAAGATCTTAAAGATTCTTACATTGAAAAAGGTATGAGTGTATAACAAAACGTCGATTTTGTAAAAATAAATGGTGTACAAATAATGGTGTAACAATTACTCGAAATCTCAATCATACAATTATTTTTACAAAATCGACGTTTTGGTATATATTTACACCTTTTTCAGGGTAAGATCTTAAAGATTCTGACCCTGAAAAAGGTACAAGTGTATACCGAAACGTCGGTTTTGTAAGAATACTGTACAAATAATGTTACAATTATTCGAAATATCGCGATTCAACTTAAGTAAACTATTTGATGGCCAAATATTGAACTAAAAATATACCCAAAATATATTATTTCCTGCCTTTTGCAGAAATTTTCTGGAGTTTGCAGACCATTTAAATAATTTAAAATATCAACACGTTTTATATTTTTTAATTCCTTTAAAAAATGTAAAATGCAGATTCAGTGATATAGATTGACAGTTGTGACGTCACAACAGGGCTATATAACGGCGGGAAATACAAATTTGAATCATTTATACCTTTTTCAGGGATGTAACAGATTCTTAAACATAAATTCATGCAGATATAAATACATCGTTTACCCTAAAAACAATTATGAAATTTTTACGCAAAATAAATGTTTTTGTTAAAAAATCTCCAAGATACCCAGCCCTCATTTGTTTCAAGTTTGTTTTCTACCGTCATTTGTTTCTACCCGATGAAGAAATATTGCGAAATACAAACATTGCATCATACAAGTAAAGTTTAATTTACAATTTTTACCTTCACTCAACAAATCTTCTCTTACAGGGTTTGTGATCAAAAACTGATCAGTCAGAAACTGCAGGACCTTTATCCTGTCTTCAATGCAGGTAAACGGATAGTCACAGTTGCTAAGGAGGTTTAGAACATTACTATCAAATGAACTGTCACTTTCAACATAAGATCTGAGCACTTCAGGCCAAGTCATATAGTCTATAAGAAACAGGGATACATTCACGCTGTCTTTTTGGTCCAGGGGACCAAAATGGGTCTGCTGGGAGTCCTCCTCCCTCAGCAGAGCCTTCAGCAGCATTATATGAATCTCTGCAAACAAGCTCGTCTGATCCTCGCACATCAAAACTGCACAAAAGTCTTCCAGTCGGAACGGAGACAATCTGACTAAATTTCGGAAATGTCTGAGCACTTCATACACACATAAAACAGGCATGATCATCTCTCGAGGAACCAAAAGGTCTTCGGAAGTCCGCGGGAGCTCAAGAAGAGGTATTTCTCGATTCTGCAGCCATAAAGGCTCAGGGCTTGGGGCACGATTCGCGTTGCTTCCAGGTTTTCTGGGGGTTCCACTCAACGTACTAAAACTGCTCAGAGAAAAGTCACTATCACTTGTTGGATCCTCACAGACGGAATTATCACTTTCGCTTTCGCTGAGCCCGATATCGTCGTCGGGTTCAGTTTTGTTGTCACTGGAATCATCGCCGAAGTCTGAGCCGTAATGGTATTCGGAATCGTGGTATTCTACAGCTGAAGGGTTGTAACCTCGGCGTTGATATGCAGATCCGGAATATCCACCGCCTCTTCGGCCTGATCTGTGGCTTTCTCGACCGCGGATTCGAGTGCTGCTTCTCCTGCTGGCATCGCTTCCGTGAGGAGACGATGCCCGGGATGCATTTGGAGTACTCAACTGAGAATCTGAGCCTTTATTTAAATTTAATAGGTATTTTGGTTTTTTCAAGAGATGATATTGAAACTTTTTGGGTCTATCTCCTACTGAGACCTTCGGAGGGCGACCCCTCTTTTTCTGTCCTCTTGCCGACATCTTTACTTGTCAATCACAACTACACGTGGTGTCTATGAAAACAATCTTGTATACAAATACGAATGACACAACAGCTTTAAAAACGATTCCATGTTCGCTTCTGATCTTTGCGCCATTCTAAAGCTATAGTCACGTGACAAACAGCCAAATACTCATTTTAAATGTAAATATTGTACACATGTAAAATAAAACAGCTTATGTAGTCACTGAAATTCGATATATATCGCGGGATTATCGATAAATTACACTATAAAGACGCACAGAATACTCAACTGACGCGAATTGTACAGCGAAAAGTACGGCTGATGCACGAATGTAACAAGCGTTTCTATTGGTCGCTCACACCGCCGCCATGACTACTTGCAAAAGTATTGTATTCAAAACGACACTGTCGTTAAACAAATGGATCACTTTTTCACTCACTAATCACTTGCACATAATTCCACACTTAAATTTAATAATTGTCACTATTTTCTGCAAGAAATACACCACATACTTCACTAATTACTAATACACCATTACGGCCAATCGCTGAGCTTGTATCGAAATCTTCTTCCCTTTGTAGCGGGAGAGGGCAGCATAATCATAATTATAACATTTGTTTTTTAATAATACTTTAACCAAAGAAAACTTCTACCATCATTTAAATTTATATTATTACATATAAACCATGATTTCACATCGAATTTGCACGTTTGAACTAATTTTAACACAAATCAATAAGCAGCTTTATTATGGCTGTTTCCGTTATGGCGGACACTTATTTCAAATATACGCGGAATATAAAACATCACGAAAAAATAAATCTAAATACATATTTTCATATTACACCTTATAACAACAGCCAAAAAAATATATTCCATACAAAATATATTAATTTTTAAACATAACAAAATTTACAAAAATGTTTTTTTCGTTTTAAAATTTGCGCTTCAAAAATCCTTTATTGATTTTTAAAGCTACACAAACTATTTTTTTTAATGATTTTTATTAAAATTACAATGGCGGGACAATATTTTGATATCTTATTTTACCGGTTGAGTCACCACCGGAAAATTATCCATTTCATTGTTACATGCGCGAACTGCAAAAGAATCATGCGCATATTTCATGACCGACTCGTCAAATACGAATAAAACTTCTCAATATAATCAAACAAAACCTTACACTTTTTATTTAACACAAATATTTTACTATAAATCATTGCAACTCATATAAAAAATAAATAAAAGTGTCTGTTTTTGAGCATTAATTCTACACGAAGTCCTTTTTAACGTACGACACTGTCAACAGAAATGTCGGGGCCGCACGATCGAAACGATAATTAATTAAAGGAAGGTGAATATTCCGTAAAAAAAGTGTTGTTTCTATGTAATAATTCCGTGTAATTTCAAAATGAACGGGCCGAGAAAAATGTATCGAACTCGACAAATAATCCGCTATGATAATCCTATCGATGTCCCCAATTGCATGTACAAAATGAAAAATATGCTATCAGTCCACAAAATCCAGTCAAGTGATCACGTTTTGCCAGCCGAGAAATTGGACATTCGAGAGCAGGTTAACAAACTTTTAAAGGTTTCAATCATTATCAATTCTTTTTCAAATTTGTTTTGGCTTTAAAATAGAAAAATCGTACTTACAGATTTGTTTTTCATATTTATAACAACTGATCTAAACACTTTGACTTTCTATCCTGTACTAATCAAAGAATGTCCTTAATGGTTGCTAGTAAATTTTATAATTCCTCTGATGACTAATTTTTTATTTAATCTTAACCATACTCATTTTTCAGCGTGTGATTCTTATAAGAAAATTGTGGCGAAATTAATAAATACGCTTCATTTTACGAGAAAATCGAATGTGGATTATTTATTCGTATTTTATTTTTAGAAATTGGAAATGCATCCCGAAATGGCCGATTTGCAAATTCGACAGGAAAATATTTTAAAACAATTGGCTGAATTGAAAGACCAAATGATGAATTTAAAAGAAACTTTAAAAATTACGAGTAACACGAATTTTACTGGTAGCACCACTTCAACTGTTTCCAAAGAAGTAAGTTTAAAATCTAGTTGGCCATGAGAAAAACAAATGAACATTGAAATTGACTGTCACTTGTTATTTCCATGGCAAGAAAAACAAATGAACATATATATTTTTATGAGTATAACTAATTCACATCATTTCTTATTTTTTTGTACAAACTGCAAGTCTTTTATTTCGAATGTCACTTGTTATTCCATGGCAAGCTTGATTATATCTATCTACGTACACCTGCATAAACTGCTAGTCTCTTATTTCGATTGTCACTTGTTTCATGGCAAAGTTGATTATATCTATCTATCTAGCTAACCATGAAATAAAACAATTGAATATTACACCTCTGCAGAAACTGCAGTCTTTTATTACGATTGTCACTTGTTATTTCCATCAGCTAGTCATGAAAGAAACAAATGAATATGGAAATTGCTTAAAATAAATAATCTATGGTCCTTATTTTGTCAAGAATTTTACAAATATGTGTTTCATTTTACTGATTTTCTTTTCTCACGCCTCAGCAGAAATTGCTAGTCTTTTATCTCGAATGTCATTTGTTATTTCCATGGCAAGGTTGATTTTATCCATCTAACTATGAAAGAAAACAATTGAATAGAATATATTATTTTTGGTCCATCTTTTGTCAAGAATTTTCAAATGTTTCATTTTACTGATTTTCGTTTCTAAAACTTTTGAAAAAGCTGCAGTCTTTTATTTCAATTGTCACTTGTTATTTCCATGGCAAGCTTGATTATATCTATCTATCTAGCTAACTATAAAAGAAAACAATTGAATATTGAAATTGTTTACAACAATATTCCACTGTAGAATATATTATTTTTGGTCCATCTTTTCTCACGTTTCAAACTGCAGTCTTTAATTTCGATTGTCACTTGTTATTTCCATTTCCATGGCAAGGTTGATCACAAAAAATTCCCCAAGTATTTTATTTCATAGCTTACTACGATTACTTGCTTAAATGTTAACAAATTCTAAATGTATACCGAAACGTGGGTTTTGTAAAATGTGTTTAATTTTAGGTTGAAGAAACGGTAGATTTAGTTATAAATGCAAGTCCGTCTCATCCACCTTATTCTTTGGTAGTCCTCCAAAAATTATGGACAAAAAATTTGCGATTAATAATACAGACACACCTACACTCAACTGTTATTAACTCCTCAAGAATAGCTCAAGAATTCATAGAACAAATAAAAAATGACGACACGAACCTCAGCCTACCAAGATTATTAATTCGTCTAATTTGGAAAGACGGTAAGAAAATATTACGTGATTTTGTAAATGATTATGATTGTATTTTTGTGTGTTTAGTTGAAGGAAATATGGAATTAATAACATCTTCCTTAAATCTCCCAATTTTCGGTGAGGTAAACATTTTGCGGTACTTATCCCGAATCGGCCCGTCGAACTGGAATTATGAAATTTTGAGCAACGCTACAGAAATAGATTCGGTGTTGGATGTTTGTTATTTGTTGGCGAGATCTCGAACGAAGACTGAACGATCGGGTTTATTAGTAAACTTGAATGCTAGATTAGGAAAATCGAATTTTTTGTGCAGTAGAAACGAACCAAGTATTGCTGATATTGCAGCGAGCTCTGCTATCAAACAAGTTATGAATCCAGATGATATTAATGTAAATTTGACCAAATGGTTTCAGAGATGTGAACAATGTCATTAATTCTCAATAAAGTTTTAATATTTTAATTGGTGTTTCATTTATTAAAAATATCTTTCCCTTTTAATATACAGGAGGGTCGTATCTCAGTTACGGTTAAAGATACGACCAAAATTCAACCAAATTTGAAATATACAGGGTTAATTTGGTATATACCAATGTAAAAAGTAGTTAAAAAATATTTACAAAGTTCTAGAACTTGGGTTCAAATATGGTTAAAATTTTGCGCCAAAAGTGAGGTTACAAACAATGCCGTATCTCAGTGACGGTTAAAGATACAACTAAAATTCACCCAAAATCGGAATCTACAGGGTTGATTTGGTATATAACCATGCAAAAAGCAGTTAAAAAATATTTAAAAAGTTCTAAAACTTTGCTCCAAATGTGAGGTTACAAATAGTGTCGTATCTCGCTGAAACGTTGTTCGTCGAATAATTTCCCAACCTAACTTTTCATTTCCGCGATGTCTTTAGCCGACGAATTACTGGCAGATCTCGAAGAAAATGACCAGGAAGACTTCGACGAGTCCTCCGAAGCAATCAAAACAGAAATCAAAGAAGAAAACATTGAAAATGAAGCAGAAATTCCGATGGAAGTTGATACAACTCAGATAACCTCAATTCGGGAACTCGCACAACTCAGAGATTCAGAAGAATTGAAGAGTATCATGCAACAGATTGATAGTTACGGCGGGAAGATCAGAAAAGCTGAGGAAATAATAGGGCCAGTGGAAGCTGATCCCGAATATCAACTTATTGTTGAGGCTAACAATATAGCCGCAGATATCGATAGTGAAATTGGTGTTATACATCGGTTTACCCGCGACAAATATCAAAAACGATTTCCAGAATTGGAATCTTTGGTTGTTGGGCCTTTGGAATATGTCTGGACCGTCAAAGAATTAGGAAATGATTTAGATCAGGCAAAAAATAACGAAACATTACAACAATTTTTAACACAAGCTACAATTATGGTTGTTTCGGTTACTGCCTCAACAACTCAGGGGTAAACAACTCCCCCAACTTAGCCAATCATATATATAAACCCATTTCATGTTTTTAGGACCTTATTAACTGATTTCGAGTTGAAACAAATTGGCGAATCATGCGATATGGCCATAGAACTCAACAATTTCAAACAAAAAATATTCGACTATGTCGAAAGTCGTATGGCTTTTATAGCGCCCAATATTTCTATAATTGTTGGGGCGTCGACTGCAGCGAAAATTATGGGTGTAGCAGGCGGATTAACGAAGCTGTCCAAGATGCCAGCGTGTAATGTTTTGGTTTTAGGACAACAGAAGAAAACGTTGGCTGGTTTTTCGCAAGTTACGATGTTGCCCCATACGGGGTTTATATATTATTCGGAAATTGTGCAAGACACACCACCGGTAGGTTGATGTTGAATTATTTATATTTTAACCCTGTACAACACGATTTTAGTGCTAATTTGAAGATATTTCAAACAGTTTAGTAGTTGTTAACCCAAAAAATCATGTTTAGTTAAAGATACAGTGTTAATGCCTGCAAAAATGAACTTTAGAGGGTTGATTTGTATATATCCGGTATAAAAGTGGTTAAATTTCCGGTTAAAAACTCCTCAAACCCGGGTTCAAAAATTATACATTTTTGGCTAAAAATGTGAGGTTAAAAATCTATCAATATCTCGATTTCGGTTAAAGATAGAATGTTGATTCTTGCAAAAATGAACTTTAGAGGGTTGATTTGTATATGTCCGGTATAAAAGTGGTTAAATTTCCGGTCAAAAACTATTCAAACCCGGGTTCAAAAATTGTACATTTTTGGCTAAAAATGTGAGGTTAAAATCGGCCAATATCTCGATTTCGGTTAAAGATACAGTATTTATTCTTGTAAAAATGAACTTTAGAGGGTTGATTTATATATTTTCAATGTAAAAGTGGTTAAATTTTCGGTTAAAAACACCTCAAACCCGGGTTCAAAAATTGTACATTTTTGGCTAAAAATGTGAGGTTAAAAATCTATACATATCTCGATTTCGGTTAAAGATAGAGTGTTAATTATTGCAAAAATGAACTCTGGAGGGTCGATTTAATATATTAATGTTTTAAAAGTGGCAAAAAGGCCTTATGGATTCCGAAAAATTGGGTCGAAATTTTGGGAAAAATTTGCCCAAAAAACATGCTTTTTATTTTGATCATACATGCTCAACGGTTTAAATTATTTTCAAATTAACACGAAATTCGTGTTCTACGGGGTTTATAAATCAATTAAATAAATCGTTAACATTTGTTAATTTTTTGTTTCAATTCCATGGCTATAGCTATTTTTGGAGTGATTTTCATACCTAATTTCTGCCGTTACAAGTCACAATATTCTAATTTCTTATAGGATTTGCGCCGAAAGGCAGCCCGTCTGGTCGCCACAAAATGCACCCTTGCCGCAAGGGTTGACGCTTGCCACGAAAGCACCGACGGCCATATTGGCAAGATGTTCAGGGATGAAATCATGAAAAAATTGGACAAATTACAAGAACCACCCCCAGTTAAATTCGTAAAACCGTTGCCAAAACCGATAGAAGCCAGCAGAAAAAAACGAGGCGGGAAACGAGTTAGAAAAATGAAAGAAAGATACGCCATGACGGAATTCAGAAAACACGCCAACAGAATGAACTTCGGAGATGTAAAAATGTGGGCGCCATCAAAGTTATTTATTTATTCATTAAACTGTTTTACAGATTGAAGACGACGCCTACCAAGAAGATCTCGGCTATTCCCGCGGTACAATCGGCAAAACAGGAACCGGAAGAATCCGTCTGCCTCAAGTTGATGAAAAAACCAAAGTTAGAATATCCAAAACTCTGCAGAAGAATTTACAGAAGCAACAACAAATTTGGGGAGGAAGTACAACCGTTAAAAAACAAGTTTCCGGTACTGCTTCAAGTGTAGCGTTTACCCCTTTGCAGGGGTTGGAAATTGTCAACCCCCAAGCAGCGGAAGTCAAAGTAGAGGAAGCAAACGCGAAGTATTTTTCGAATACGAGCGGATTTTTGAAATTGAAGAAAGATTAATAAAATATGTAATATAAATATGCATTTGTTTGTTTTTGTATTTAATTTAGTGTTTAATAAATATTTTCTAATATATTTTTTTGACTTATTAATTATGGTTATAAAATAAAATGCATATTTTTTGGTGCAATTTTTTCCAAAATTTCGACCCTATTTTTCAAAATCGCTAAGGCCTTTTTGACACTTTTAAAGTATTAATATATTAAATCAACCCTCTAGAATTCATAATTGCAAGAATTAACATTGTATCTTCAACCGAAATCGAGATATCGACCGATTTTTAACCTCACTTTTTTAGCCAAAAAAATACAATTTTTAAACCGGGGTTTGAGAATTTTTTAACCTGAAATTTAACCATTTTTATACCGCAAATATACAAATCAACCCTCTAAAGTTCATTTTTGCAAGAATAAACACCCTATATTTAACCAAAATTATGATAATAAAACATTTTTAACCACATTTTTCTCGCAATAATTTTGAACGTTTCTACAAAAACGTCCTTTAAAAATGTTTAATTATTATGTAATTGTTCATTAATATTTATTTTTTTATTTCTTAACATCCAGTAAATAATTTTCTAATATTTAAACAAGATCCTGAGTTAAATTAAGTTACAGAAATCTATAAAAGTAAAGAAGCTACAAACAAAAAAGTTGTTTATCAAAATTGTGGTGCAGATTTAAACCCGGTTTAAACACTCAATAAAGACAACCATAAAACAATAAAGAACTTACAAATATCTACTAAACTTTCAAATTTTTAAAATTAATTAAAAAACTCACCAAATAATTTGTTTATCTTCGACGTCGTTTTCGACCAGGTGGCGTAGGAACACACACACTATTTACCCGTAAACAACAAATTATTAATTATTTACATAAATATGCATAAAAACCCGACAAAATTATATTAAAATGATCACCACACATTCACTAATCGATTGATATATAAATTATTAATGATTCTAACATTTTAATCACAGAAAACTTTAATAATTACGGAGCACAACAATTCACTGAAAAAATTTCTTCATCATTGTTGAAACAAGTGCTAGTGCACAGCAGCCAATGAAAAGGCAGGCTCGTCGTTGTCATGACAACGCGGCGGGCGATTGATTTAAATATTGTTTTAGAATTATTGTTTTACTATAGTTTTGATAATATTACATTTTTATTAAATACAGAAGGCCTTGTGTTCCTTGTTTGTTACACTGAGACTGACTGTTTTGTACGTGACGTGTAATACTTTTGTAAAGAAAGATGTAGATGTAAAAGCTGTTCAAAAATAAATAAATGGTTCTCCCATAATTTATTTACATACATATACAATGAATAGAGTTCCGGACACATACACACACACATACACACACACACATACACACATACATACACACACATACACACACACACACACGCACATACACACACAAACAAACACATACATATAGACATATAATAATTAATGATAAATTAATCATTAATAACTTATAAATAATGGAAAATTTAGTTCATTTAAAAAACTGAATTTATTCAAAATTTTCTAATGCCCTAAAAATATGTCAAATAGTCTATTTTTTCGTATTTATTATTGCTATGTTCAAATACCACACAAAATTTGAATTTAGTGTACTGCGCATGACCACTTTTATTGATTTTTGGATCTCGTGACGTCACAGAAAATCTATTCCATGCCTGTCGATACAATTTTTTTGCCATGTATTGTTTATATGAGCATTTGGGGGCATCGTATAAACAGGCCCCTTAAAGAAGGCGTCTGCACTGGAAAGTTATTTAAACAAAAAATTCCACATAATTTCTAGAAATATGATTGGTCAATTTGAAAAAATCATTATTATTGATTTTCGCCTATTTACACGATACAACAACGTGCTTATATACACCACAACAATAAAATATAGTTTATAATTTTGACCATAGAGTACAGCAGCAGTATTGATTTGATATTAACAATTTTGAGAAAATCCATTTTTTGGCTAAACCAAAAGATTTCGACTATGTTTGTCATAATAAAACAAATTTGTAATTAAAAATGAAGGCTAGTCTTGTGTAAAAATTTGCGCAAGGGATAGCAAGTTGGTCTGGGGCGCAAGGGATAGCCAGGATGGACTGGGGCGCAAGGTTTAGCCAGGATGGACTGGGCGCAAGGGTTAGCCAGGATGGACTGGACGCAAGGGTTAGCCAGGATGGACTGGGGCGCAAGGGATAGCCAGGAAGGACTGGGCGCAAGGGTTAGCCAGGATGGACTGGACGCTAGGGTTAGCCAGGATGGACTGGGGCGCAAGGGATAGCCAGGATGGACTGGGCGCAAGGGTTAGCCAGGATGGACTGGAGCGCAAGGAATAGCCAGGATGGACTTGAGCGCAAGGGATAGCCAGGATGGACTGGGGCGCAAGGGTTAGCCAGGATGGACTGGAGCGCAAGGGATAGCCAGGATGGACTGGAGCGCAAGGGATAGCCTGGAGCGCAAGGGATGGCCAAAACAATAATTTTAAGAATTCAGAAAATAAAAAATATATCTAATATTAAATTATGGTCTACTATATAGGAAATTTTCCGAGGAATTCATTGCCGTAGAGGACATTTTGATATCTTCTCTATATATATTAGCTGTACGGGTTCAATTTTTATTAATAAAATAGTAAATCATTATATTCATACATTAATTTCTTCTCCAATACAATACATAATGTAAAACTGACTTGTCTCTCTGAGATCCCTAGTTATTCAAATATCAGCCAATTACAATGCACAGAAGTTGTGTTATCTATCGACACAAGTACAATACATTGCGCTTATGGGACTAAAACAACAGACTGCTACGACTTCTGGGTATATATACGTTTCTTAAAAACTTCAAACAAACAGCAAATATGGATATGTCCTTTGAAATATTTTGATGAAACTATGTACACATATGTATTTTAACACGAGGAATTGATTTATGAAAAAATAAAATTTCTAGGTGCTACCCTTAAATGGGTTCGTATTTTTTACCCAAAAATGGATCGAGATACAAAATTTTCGACTTAACCATACGATTCTACGTATTTTCTTATATAAGTATACCAATTTTCATAAATTTTTATCGAAGAGATTTTAAATAAACACATATTGAATTTTTATGGTCTACCGACAGCATCGGTTGCCCATAAAAAATCTGAAAAATTACGGCAAATACAACTTAAGATATTTTGTATATGCCTGGGAGAAAATTAACAAAAATTTGTGTACATATGTATTTTGCGCCGAAGAATCCATTTTTGATTAAATTAAAACCGTACCTCCCGCCGATAAATGGGTAGGTGTTTGCTACCCAAAACTGGGTAGATATACAAATTTGTCGAGTTTTGCATTAGAATGTACAGGTTTTCTAGTATATGTATACCAATTTTCAGAATTATTGTACGATTGGTTTAAGCACAGGAAAATATTGTTTAAAGCGGCGAAACTCAAAAGGTCAATGAACTTAAAAAACAATTTCAATTTTCTGGATTATCTGTTGGAATATTGTAACCAAATTTGGTATACATGTGTATTTTGACACAGGAAATTCAATTTTTATAAAATTAAAACTGTATCCTATACCCATATATGGGTAGATGTTTACTACCCAAAAATGGGTAGAGGTAAAAAAATTAAAATATTATTATTAAAATCTACGTATTTTATTAACTACATATACCAAATTTCATTAAATTTGCTCAGCTACAACATGAGTTATGAATAAATATATTTTTTAAGGATCTACCTATATGAACCCACTCCATGACAGTATCTTTATTTTTGTTTCAGATCCAAAGTGCCCTGTGGATTAACATGCGTAGACAGTCTCCTCAATCGCTCCTTTTACAAATTAGGAGAATTTGTAGGCCGACATCCCGGTTATTTTTTTATAGTTCCAGTACTTCTATTCATAAAATTAAGATAATTATACATAAAATCGTTGCAAAAAAATATTTAATATTGTTAAAATTAGCAAATAAAAAATAACTATTATTAATTATAAGTTATACATTAAATTAGATATTTAAATATAAATGAAATTAAAATTCTTTTTTGTATAATAATTTGTGACCCTAAAAAGAGCCATTGTTTGTATTTGTTATTAACAATAATAGATAATAATTTGTTTAATTCCTCATCGTTACGGATCGCCAATTGTGTCTACATTAAGATAACGTAATGTAACGGCAACAATAGAACAAAACTAACTGTAGTATGGAAGTAGAATGATTAAACAAAAAACTTAGTGTTCGCACTTTTATGCTTTCTGTATTTGAGTGTGTGTTGAAGTTAAACAAACCAATAGGAAAGCAGCATGGTATTGTTATCCGCATACAGTGTACATTCCTATCCTTAACATGGGGACTTCGGCAGCAATCGGTATGAGTTCGTATATAAAACAAAACTGCAATACTTGCAAGCGTCATTTGTGCTCGACACGTCGGATGTGTTCCTTGTTTGTTACACTGAGACTGACTGTGTCGTACGTGACGTGTAATACTTTTGTAAAGAAAGATGTAAAAGCTGTTCAAAAATAAATAAATGATTCTCCCATAATTTATTTACATACATATAAAAATCGGCTCTTTTCAGAGCCACAAATAATAATTCAAAAAAGAATTTTTACTTCACCTATAATTAGAATGTATTAATAAATTTTCAGAGCCACCAAATACAATACAAAAAAGAATTTTACTTCATTTATGCATTAAATAATAAACAGTTCTTTATAGAATTTTTAAATTAAACCCTGACTATATCAAATGCACGTTTGTCACATCCGAATTAAGGTATACATTTTATAGGAAACATTTTATCTTTTGTAGGGTCTTAAGCATAGGGCAAAGTACATGGGTTGTATATATTATAAATATTAATTATTGCAAATAAAAATGCAGTACATTTATGGCAAAACGCTAAGATATTTTAACAATACACAAATACAGATTTGCTACACCCAATAAAAAGTACATATGTTTTGATGCCATATACTCCATTTAATTCTGCGAATTTTGCTGCGTAGATGTGGATTTTATCTCTTCTAGTTCTCGAGATATTGAATTTTAAATATTATCTGAGATTTTAAATTTGCCAATTTTACTGCTAAATTCTGCGTATTTTCTAATCATATAATATAAAACGCCTGAAAATACAAATGCATTCATAATTCCATTCGATTCTACGTATTTTCTTCTATAAGTCTTATATTTTTCAATAGATTAGCTCTACGGGTTCAATTTGTATTGATAAAATAGTAAATTACCATGCAATACAATACACAATGTAAAATTCCCATCTCTCTAAGATTCCTAGTCATTCAAATATCAGCCAATCACAGCGCGCAAATGCTATGTATATCTATAACACAAGTAAAATACATTGGGCTTATGGGACTAAAACAAGTTACTGCTACGACTTCAGCATATATATAAACATAACCAACAGCAAGTTAACTATTAAGTCGTGCATCTGATCGAACGGCTGAGAAATACTCGCCAATTTTCAAATTTAATTTTTGGGCACATGGTGAATAATTAATAAATTAAATATGTTTTTCCTTATGCAGAATCCGAAGAGGAATCTAATGCCGCAAAGTACAAGACGATATCTCTTTTGGTTTCTGAGATATTAACATTTATTTCCAAAAAATATAGTGGCCCAGGAAATATGTTTTAAAAATTGTTTTTAATATAAATTATAGTCTATCTTATAGAAACTTTTACGGAGAATCCAATGCCGCAGAGTGCATCTAATTATCTTTTGTAATTTCCGAGATAATTAACAATGAATTTCACCATGGCCCATACCAAATACACAGTTGTCATACTCAAATTAAGGTATATATTTTTTAAAATAATATTAATTTACATAAAATTCTGAGTATTTTGCTGCGTAGATGAGGTTTCTATCTCTTTTAGTTCTCGAGATATTGAATTTTGAAAATTTTCCGAGTTTTTAAGCATAGGCACAATACATGGTATACATGTATTAAACATTTTAATTATTATTGAACTTATAAAAAATATTAAATAAACGAAATATAGTTTATCTTATGCAGAATATCACGAGGAATCCAATGGCGCTGCGTATAAATCAATATCTCTTTTAGTTTTCGAGATATTTACAATTATTTCAAATTTTTTAATCGCTACGAATTTTTACTTAAAAAAATAACTTTTTCATAAAATTATAGTCTATCTAATGGGAAATTTTCCGAGGAATTCAATGCCGCAAAGTATAAATGAATATCTTTCTTAGTTTTTGAAAAAAATACTAAAAATTGATAATTAATCGTTGGTAAAGGGTGGGGGAAGCCGGCAGCCAATCAGCGTCAAGAATCAATTTGTCAGTATTTAGTTGTGGGTATATAAGCTCGGTACAAATCTACATTAGTTCATAGAATGTTAGTGAGTTCAATACAAGTGATTCTTTGTTTCTGTTGCGTTTGAATTCATCTTGTGCGATTATACTGTGGGTTATTAGACATTGTTTATTAATTAGCATGTCCTTTGCCTGGGCCAACGATGGAATACGGTGCACGACCATAGGCCTCCATGGACACCCCCCCACGTCCTCGTACGTGGCAGACGGAATCCATGTGCCTATGCCGGTGTTGTCGGGAATGCGGAGTTCGTTTGGAGACGTAGGCTTTCAGTCGACATTGTGGGGAGCCCTTATATTGTATTTCTTGAAGTTATATCTTTGAGTCATATGATGTAAGGTGGAACCATGGTGCCTCGGCTAGGCGTGAAATCTCTGACTCTTGCTCGTGTATAGGCGAGACCAACCCGAATGGGCGGGAATCATCGGCACAGATTCCACCGTATTTTTATATTAGACTCACTTAGATTTGCGAACAACACGTGTTGTTCTTAGATTCAGGATTGGGAATTAGGAATGGTGTAATTGTACTAGGTGGATTCAAACGTATTCAGAACAAAGTTGTTGCTTTGAGAAATTACTGGCGTTCGCCAAATATATCATGAAAAGGATTTTTACTTCAAGTATAAATAACTTCAAATAAAGTCTGGATTGCACATTTTCCAGTAATCGGCTCTTTTCAGAGCCACCAAATATATACGAAAAAGAATTTTAACTCTCAGGTATATACGCTATATAATAAACAGTTGACGTGACACTTATAATTTTTATAATTCATTTTTCTTGGACAAATTTTCATAAAAAGTTAATGTTATATACCAAAAGAATCAGTATAAAACTAAAAAAAATCATAAACTATGACTATAACATCGTTAAAACCTTATACATTTCATTTAACATACTTGGATTTTTTTCAGTACAAAATTTTCATTAAATAATAATAAATTATACATCAGTATAGTCAGCGTGAATCACTGAATAAAATGATACTAGCTATTTACACTAAAATACTAAATTTACTCTTATTAATATATTATCAAAATTCAATATGGCTCATATTTAAATATAAAAGTAGGAAATTATGTAAAGAAAACAGATAGGATTGAGCATAATTGAGATGAAATTTCTTTTTTCTATAATAATTTGTGGCCCTAAAAAGAGCCGTTGTTTGTATTTGTTGTTAATAACAACAATTTATGTTGATGTTTCAGTCTTCTTGGACAGATAATAATTTATTCAATTCCTCATCGTTACAGATCGCCAATTGTGTCTTTACTTAAGATAACATAACGTAACGACAACAACACAACAGAGCTAACTGTAAGCAAAAATAGACGGCAAATACAACTTAAGATATTTTGTATATGCCTGGGAGAAAATTAACAAAAATTTGTGTACATATGTATTTTGCGCCGAAGAATCCATTTTTGATTAAATTAAAACCGTACCTCCCGCCGATAAATGGGTAGGTGTTTGCTACCCAAAACTGGGTGGATATACAAATTTGTCGAGTTTTGCATTAGAATGTACAGGTTTTCTAGTATATGTATACCAATTTTCAGAATTATTGTACGATTGGTTTAAGCACAGGAAAATATTGTTTAAAGCGGCGAAACTCAAAAGGTCAATGAACTTAAAAAACAATTTCAATTTTCTGGATTATCTGTTGGAATATTGTAACCAAATTTGGTATACATGTGTATTTTGACACAGGAAATTCAATTTTTATAAAATTAAAACTGTATCCTATACCCATATATGGGTAGATGTTTACTACCCAAAAATGGGTAGAGGTAAAAAAATTAAAATATTATTATTAAAATCTACGTATTTTATTAACTACATATACCAAATTTCATTAAATTTGCTCAGCTACAACATGAGTTATGAATAAATATATTTTTTAAGGATCTACCTATATGAACCCACTCCATGACAGTATCTTTATTTTTGTTTCAGATCCAAAGTGCCCTGTGGATTAACATGCGTAGACAGTCTCCTCAATCGCTCCTTTTACAAATTAGGAGAATTTGTAGGCCGACATCCCGGTTATTTTTTTATAGTTCCAGTACTTCTATTCATAAAATTAAGATAATTATACATAAAATCGTTGCAAAAAAATATTTAATATTGTTAAAATTAGCAAATAAAAAATAACTATTATTAATTATAAGTTATACATTAAATTAGATATTTAAATATAAATGAAATTAAAATTCTTTTTTGTATAATAATTTGTGACCCTAAAAAGAGCCATTGTTTGTATTTGTTATTAACAATAATAGATAATAATTTGTTTAATTCCTCATCGTTACGGATCGCCAATTGTGTCTACATTAAGATAACGTAATGTAACGGCAACAATAGAACAAAACTAACTGTAGTATGGAAGTAGAATGATTAAACAAAACGATGAACGATGAACCTAACGGGTTTCTTAGAAGTACCGGGCCATTTGCCCTCACCTTCCCTATCGGATTTTTGTTTCGGACGTATGTATATTGTTTGTAGTGCACTATTGTGCCCGCCTTCTTGGCGATGATATTATTTTATTTTAGCCCAGTAGGATGGTTTTGGGCCTCTTGTGTCGGAACGGCTCCTCCTCATTGTAGTCGGCGAGGCGCTTCACACCGGCATTCGGGTGGTCAGTAAGTCTTGCAAAGAACTTGCTGGCTCTGTTCTTGGCGAAGTCGGAGATGCTCTCGATTTTGAGGTCGCGGTGTCTATTCATTTTTGAATAGTGCTAGGACGGTGGGTAGGGCTTTGACGGCTATCATCATCATCTCCATAACTGTGTTCGCAGCTGCCAGCTCGGCTAGGATGGGCTTGACTTGCTCAAACATGCTGTTCAGCTTGCTCAGCCAGCTGGAGACCGAAAGAGCTGGCGAAGTGGTGTCCGTGGCCGGGTGTTCCGGCTCGGCGGGTGTTGCTGCTTTGGTGATGTTTGGTGGTTCGGGTGCTGTTGCGGTGGTGCTGGATGATTCTGGTGCTGTTGCTGTGGCGTCGGGTGATTCAGCTGTTGTATGAGTTGCTTGGTTGTTTCCGCTAACGCTGGAGGAGTAGGGAACCCCCGCTCGGACTGGATTCGACCGGAACACAGTTGCATTCCTCGCTGGTTTCTTCATCCGCTCCACGGCTTCTTTGTAGACTCTACAGCCTTTGTAGTTGGCGGTGTGTGTTTCACCGCAGTTGCAGCATAGCGGTTCTCCTTCATTCTTGGTTGTACATACTGAAATGTCGTGCGGTTGGGCACACCGGACGCAGCGTTCGCTGCCGTGGCAGTTGTTGCTAGAGTGGTTGAATCTCTGGCAACGGTGGCATTGTGTGATTCCAACTTGTGGATGTTTGGACTCCACAGTGACGCAAAGGAATAATAACTTTTTCAAGTTAAAAATTTCCTTGTTGGCTGGTGTCTTCTGCAGCTTTACGTGGACTAGGGGTAGCGGTATTTTCTTTTTCTTGCCGTCGGTGGTTTTGCGCGCAGATACCATTCTGCGCACTGTTTCTGGCGGGTAGTTGAGCCTGCTCAGCTCTTCCTTAATCTCATCTTCGGAGATAGTTTCTGGTATTCCACGTATAACAACCTGCAGAAGTTTGTCTTCCTGTAGCTGGTAAGTGTGGAATTGTATTTTGCCTTTTTCCAGTAGTGTTGTAGTTTTTCTGAAGTCGTCTACTGACGGAACGTGCAAACGAATTCCTTCCTTTGTATTGACCGTCTTCTTTATTTGCACGCCAACACCTGTCAGGGCTTGTGCAATTTTTACGTAGTTCTCCTTGGAGTGGAGAATTATTGGCGGAACACGCTTGTCCATCTTGGGAGTGGTAGGAGTGTTAGCATCGGTTGGTTCTTGCGATTCTTCCATAGGTTCGAGTCCACCTACTCTATCCAGCAGGTCAAACCTATTCGAGATCTCAATATCAGTCGTGCTACTTGAAGTTTTGACTTTCTTGGTCCTTCTTGCCTTTTGGAAACCGTCGACATCGTCATCAGAATCTTCGGCTGAAGAGTCGGTTTGGCGGCCGTGTTTGTGGGCGTTTTCCCTAGTAGGCGAATTTTTCTCAGAGATGGCGCCACTGGTACTGGGCGTAGCTTGTGCATTTAGCTTGGCGTCTGTAGGGATGGCGCCACTGGTACTTGGCGTGGCTTGTTGACGCGGCGTGGCCTGTGGCGTGGCTTGGGTTGGTTTTTCGCTTGGTTTTGAACGGTTGATCGTGGATGCTAGAATATGTTCTAGTAGCTGGATCTTCTCCGCTTTTAGCTGATGAAGTTTAGCAAGGTCCTTGTTTGAGTCGTCTTTCTCCATTTTCTCAATTTGGGTAGAGAGTTTGGCTAGACGTTTCGTTGCGGGCGACATTTTGAGAACTCACAGTCACAGTGTACAGTAGTGACAGTAAACAACACTTAAAACACACCATAACATTTAACAGCTAACTGGCACAGTAAGTACTTAACACACACAACGTAACGCAACAGAACAGATCTAACTGCTGTGCTGTCTGACAGTACCCACGACACAGTACAGTAAAGTACACACAACGTAACGCAACAGAACAGATCTAACTGCTGTGCTGTCTGACAGTACAGTAGTGATTAAACAAAAAACTTAGTGTTCGCACTTTTATGCTTTCTGTATTTGAGTGTGTGTTGAAGTTAAACAAACCAATAGGAAAGCAGCATGGTATTGTTATCCGCATACAGTGTACATTCCTATCCTTAACATGGGGACTTCGGCAGCAATCGGTATGAGTTCGTATATAAAACAAAACTGCAATACTTGCTAGCGTCAATTGTGCTCGACACGTCGGATGTGTTCCTTGTTTGTTACACTGAGACTGACTGTGTTGTACGTGACGTGTAATACTTTTGTAAAGAAAGATGTAAAAGCTGTTCAAAAATAAATAAATGATTCTCCCATAATTTATTTACATACATATAAAAATCGGCTCTTTTCAGAGCCACAAATAATAATTCAAAAAAGAATTTTTACTTCACCTATAATTAGAATGTATTAATAAATTTTCAGAGCCACCAAATACAATACAAAAAAGAATTTTACTTCATTTATGCATTAAATAATAAACAGTTCTTTATAGAATTTTTAAATTAAACCCTGACTATATCAAATGCACGTTTGTCACATCCGAATTAAGGTATACATTTTATAGGAAACATTTTATCTTTTGTAGGGTCTTAAGCATAGGGCAAAGTACATGGGTTGTATATATTATAAATATTAATTATTGCAAATAAAAATGCAGTACATTTATGGCAAAACGCTAAGATATTTTAACAATACACAAATACAGATTTGCTACACCCAATAAAAAGTACATATGTTTTGATGCCATATACTCCATTTAATTCTGCGAATTTTGCTGCGTAGATGTGGATTTTATCTCTTCTAGTTCTCGAGATATTGAATTTTAAATATTATCTGAGATTTTAAATTTGCCAATTTTACTGCTAAATTCTGCATATTTTCTAATCATATAATATAAAACGCCTGAAAATACAAATGCATTCATAATTCCATTCGATTCTACGTATTTTCTTCTATAAGTCTTATATTTTTCAATAGATTAGCTCTACGGGTTCAATTTGTATTGATAAAATAGTAAATTACCATGCAATACAATACACAATGTAAAATTCCCATCTCTCTAAGATTCCTAGTCATTCAAATATCAGCCAATCACAGCGCGCAAATGCTATGTATATCTATAACACAAGTAAAATACATTGGGCTTATGGGACTAAAACAAGTTACTGCTACGACTTCAGCATATATATAAACATAACCAACAGCAAGTTAACTATTAAGTCGTGCATCTGATCGAACGGCTGAGAAATACTCGCCAATTTTCAAATTTAATTTTTGGGCACATGGTGAATAATTAATAAATTAAATATGTTTTTCCTTATGCAGAATCCGAAGAGGAATCTAATGCCGCAAAGTACAAGACGATATCTCTTTTGGTTTCTGAGATATTAACATTTATTTCCAAAAAATATAGTGGCCCAGGAAATATGTTTTAAAAATTGTTTTTAATATAAATTATAGTCTATCTTATAGAAACTTTTACGGAGAATCCAATGCCGCAGAGTGCATCTAATTATCTTTTGTAATTTCCGAGATAATTAACAATGAATTTCACCATGGCCCATACCAAATACACAGTTGTCATACTCAAATTAAGGTATATATTTTTTAAAATAATATTAATTTACATAAAATTCTGAGTATTTTGCTGCGTAGATGAGGTTTCTATCTCTTTTAGTTCTCGAGATATTGAATTTTGAAAATTTTCCGAGTTTTTAAGCATAGGCACAATACATGGTATACATGTATTAAACATTTTAATTATTATTGAACTTATAAAAAATATTAAATAAACGAAATATAGTTTATCTTATGCAGAATATCACGAGGAATCCAATGGCGCTGCGTATAAATCAATATCTCTTTTAGTTTTCGAGATATTTACAATTATTTCAAATTTTTTAATCGCTACGAATTTTTACTTAAAAAAATAACTTTTTCATAAAATTATAGTCTATCTAATGGGAAATTTTCCGAGGAATTCAATGCCGCAAAGTATAAATGAATATCTTTCTTAGTTTTTGAAAAAAATACTAAAAATTGATAATTAATCGTTGGTAAAGGGTGGGGGAAGCCGGCAGCCAATCAGCGTCAAGAATCAATTTGTCAGTATTTAGTTGTGGGTATATAAGCTCGGTACAAATCTACATTAGTTCATAGAATGTTAGTGAGTTCAATACAAGTGATTCTTTGTTTCTGTTGCGTTTGAATTCATCTTGTGCGATTATACTGTGGGTTATTAGACATTGTTTATTAATTAGCATGTCCTTTGCCTGGGCCAACGATGGAATACGGTGCACGACCATAGGCCTCCATGGACACCCCCCCACGTCCTCGTACGTGGCAGACGGAATCCATGTGCCTATGCCGGTGTTGTCGGGAATGCGGAGTTCGTTTGGAGACGTAGGCTTTCAGTCGACATTGTGGGGAGCCCTTATATTGTATTTCTTGAAGTTATATCTTTGAGTCATATGATGTAAGGTGGAACCATGGTGCCTCGGCTAGGCGTGAAATCTCTGACTCTTGCTCGTGTATAGGCGAGACCAACCCGAATGGGCGGGAATCATCGGCACAGATTCCACCGTATTTTTATATTAGACTCACTTAGATTTGCGAACAACACGTGTTGTTCTTAGATTCAGGATTGGGAATTAGGAATGGTGTAATTGTACTAGGTGGATTCAAACGTATTCAGAACAAAGTTGTTGCTTTGAGAAATTACTGGCGTTCGCCAAATATATCATGAAAAGGATTTTTACTTCAAGTATAAATAACTTCAAATAAAGTCTGGATTGCACATTTTCCAGTAATCGGCTCTTTTCAGAGCCACCAAATATATACGAAAAAGAATTTTAACTCTCAGGCATATACGAGTACGCTATATAATAAACAGTTGACGTGACACTTATAATTTTTATAATTCATTTTTCTTGGACAAATTTTCATAAAAAGTTAATGTTATATACCAAAAGAATCAGTATAAAACTAAAAAAAATCATAAACTATGACTATAACATCGTTAAAACCTTATACATTTCATTTAACATACTTGGATTTTTTTCAGTACAAAATTTTCATTAAATAATAATAAATTATACATCAGTATAGTCAGCGTGAATCACTGAATAAAATGATACTAGCTATTTACACTAAAATACTAAATTTACTCTTATTAATATATTATCAAAATTCAATATGGCTCATATTTAAATATAAAAGTAGGAAATTATGTAAAGAAAACAGATAGGATTGAGCATAATTGAGATGAAATTTCTTTTTTCTATAATAATTTGTGGCCCTAAAAAGAGCCGTTGTTTGTATTTGTTGTTAATAACAACAATTTATGTTGATGTTTCAGTCTTCTTGGACAGATAATAATTTATTCAATTCCTCATCGTTACAGATCGCCAATTGTGTCTTTACTTAAGATAACATAACGTAACGACAACAACACAACAGAGCTAACTGTAAGCAAAAAAATCTAATAAAAAATAAATAAATGTGTGTAGTGCCCCGGTATAGGAGATACTAATCTCCTCTTCAGGGTGTTGTGTGTGTGTCAGTGTAGTTGTTTGTTCAGTGTAATGGTGGTTGAGAATTAGACGATTGGTCTTTTAGTTCTCTGGTTAATGATGCCTTCGAGCTTTCACTTAGTGAACAGAGATGGCTCTCTGCCCGAGTGGTGAAGTAGCGCCCTACGGCAACGAACCGTGTTGGATGTTTGTGTACCTACCGTCAGAGGGAAACCGGAGTACCCAGAGAAAAACCCTCCTGACCGAGTGGTATTCATAGCATATAAAGTCTAGAACGATGCGGGATCGATCCTACGACCTTAGTGATGCCGGTCGAGCAGCATAGCCACAAGACCACCACGCCGGCTATCTGTTCCTCTGAATAATTTAACCAAATGATATTTATTGTATAGCTTATTAATGTAGCAATCATTTTACATATGACTCATTTTGTCCGTAACCTTTTCAGGATAACTTTGGGCCAATAATAGTTAGCCGTCAAGATTAAATTTTCAACGTTATTAGGTACCCTGTTCCCCTGAATAATTTAACCAAATGATATTTATTGTATAGCTTATTAATGTAGCAATCATTTTACATATGACTCATTTTGTCCGTAAACTTTTCAGGATAACTTTGGGCCAATAGTAGCTAGCCGTCAAGATTAAATTTTCAAAGTTTTACTGTTATTAGGTACCCTGTTCCCCTGAATAATTTAACCAAATGATATTTATTGTATAGCTTATTAATGTAGCAATCATTTTACATATGACTCATTTTGTCCGTAAACTTTTCAGGATAACTTTGGGCCAATAATAGTTAGCCGTCAAGATTAAATTTTCAACGTTTTACTGTTATTAGGTACCCTGTTCCCCTGAATAATTTAACCAAATGATATTTATTGTATAGCTTATTAATGTAGCAATCATTTTACATATGACTCATTTTGTCCGTAACCTTTTCAGGATAACTTTGGGCCAATATTAGCTAGCCGTCAAGATTAAATTTTCAACGTTTTACTGTTATTAGGTACCCTGTTCCCCTGAATAATTTAACCAAATGATATTTATTGTATAGCTTATTAATGTAGCAATCATTTTTCATATGACTCATTTTGTCCGTAACCTTTTCAGGATAACTTTGGGCCAATAATAGTTAGCCGTCAAGATTAAATTTTCAACGTTTTACTGTTATTAGGTACCCTGTTCCCCTGAATAATTTAACCAAATGATATTTATTGTATAGCTTATTAATGTAGCAATCATTTTACATATGACTCATTTTGTCCGTAAACTTTTCAGGATAACTTTGGGCCAATAGTAGCTAGCCGTCAAGATTAAATTTTCAACGTTTTACTGTTATTAGGTACCCTGTTCCCCTGAATAATTTAACCAAATGATATTTATTGTATAGCTTATTAATGTAGCAATCATTTTACATATGACTCATTTTGTCCGTAACCTTTTCAGGATAACTTTGGGCCAATAATAGTTAGCCGTCAAGATTAAATTTTCAACGTTTTACTGTTATTAGGTACCCTGTTCCCCTGAATAATTTAACCAAATAATATTTATTGTATAGCTTATTAATGTAGCAATCATAAAACGTTGAAATATTCTATCGTGACGGCTGGCTATTATTGGCCCAGAGTTATCCTAAAAAGGTTACGGACAAAATGAAACCTATGTAAAATCATTGCTGGATTAATAAGCAATACAAGAAATATCATTTCGTTAAATATTTCAGGGGAACAGGTATCTAAAACTAATAAAACGTTGAAATATTCTATCGTGACGGCTGGCTATTATTGGCCCAGAGTTATCCTAAAAAGGTTACTGACAAAATGAAACCTATGTAAAATCATTGCTGGATTAATAAGCAATACAAGAAATATCATTTCGTTAAATATTTCAGGGGAACAGGTATCTAAAACTAATAAAACGTTGAAATATTCTATTGTGACGGCTGGCTATTATTGGCCCAGAGTTATCCTAAAAAGGTTACTGACAAAATGAAACCTATGTAAAATCATTGCTGGATTAATAAGCAATACAAGAAATATCATTTCGTTAAATATTTCAGGGGAACAGGTATCTAAAACTAATAAAACGTTGAAATATTCTATCGTGACGGCTGGCTATTATTGGCCCAGAGTTATCCTAAAAAGGTTACTGACAAAATGAAACCTATGTAAAATCATTGCTGGATTAATAAGCAATACAAGAAATATCATTTCGTTAAATATTTCAGGGGAACAGGTATCTAAAACTAATAAAACGTTGAAATATTCTATCGTGACGGCTGGCTATTATTGGCCCAGAGTTATCCTAAAAAGGTTACTGACAAAATGAAACCTATGTAAAATCATTGCTGGATTAATAAGCAATACAAGAAATATCATTTCGTTAAATATTTCAGGGGAACAGGTATCTAAAACTAATAAAACGTTGAAATATTCTATCGTGACGGCTGGCTATTATTGGCCCAGAGTTATCCTAAAAAGGTTACTGACAAAATGAAACCTATGTAAAATCATTGCTGGATTAATAAGCAATACAAGAAATATCATTTCGTTAAATATTTCAGGGGAACAGGTATCTAAAACTAATAGAACGTTGAAATATTCTATTGTGACGGCTGGCTATTATTGGCCCAGAGTTATCCTAAAAAGGTTACTGACAAAATGAAACCTATGTAAAATCATTGCTGGATTAATAAGCAATACAAGAAATATCATTTCGTTAAATATTTCAGGGGAACAGGTATCTAAAACTAATAAAACGTTGAAATATTCTATCGTGACGGCTGGCTATTATTGGCCCAGAGTTATCCTAAAAAGGTTACTGACAAAATGAAACCTATGTAAAATCATTGCTGGATTAATAAGCAATACAAGAAATATCATTTCGTTAAATATTTCAGGGGAACAGGTATCTAAAACTAATAAAACGTTGAAATATTCTATCGTGACGGCTGGCTATTATTGGCCCAGAGTTATCCTAAAAAGGTTACTGACAAAATGAAACCTATGTAAAATCATTGCTGGATTAATAAGCAATACAAGAAATATCATTTCGTTAAATATTTCAGGGGAACAGGTATCTAAAACTAATAAAACGTTGAAATATTCTATCGTGACGGCTGGCTATTATTGGCCCAGAGTTATCCTAAAAAGGTTACTGACAAAATGAAACCTATGTAAAATCTTTGCTGGATTAATAAGCAATACAAGAAATATCATTTCGTTAAATATTTCAGGGGAACAGGTATCTAAAACTAATAAAACGTTGAAATATTCTATCGTGACGCCTGGCTATTATTGGCCCAGAGTTATCCTAAAAAGGTTACTGACAAAATGAAACCTATGTAAAATCATTGCTGGATTAATAAGCAATACAAGAAATATCATTTCGTTAAATATTTCAGGGGAACAGGTATCTAAAACTAATAAAACGTTGAAATATTCTATCGTGACGGCTGGCTATTATTGGCCCAGAGTTATCCTAAAAAGGTTACGGACAAAATGAAACCTATGTAAAATCATTGCTGGATTAATAAGCAATACAAGAAATATCATTTCGTTAAATATTTCAGGGGAACAGGTATCTAAAACTAATAAAACGTTGAAATATTCTATCGTGACGGCTGGCTATTATTGGCCCAGAGTTATCCTAAAAAGGTTACTGACAAAATGAAACCTATGTAAAATCATTGCTGGATTAATAAGCAATACAAGAAATATCATTTCGTTAAATATTTCAGGGGAACAGGTATCTAAAACTAATAAAACGTTGAAATATTCTATTGTGACGGCTGGCTATTATTGGCCCAGAGTTATCCTAAAAAGGTTACTGACAAAATGAAACCTATGTAAAATCATTGCTGGATTAATAAGCAATACAAGAAATATCATTTCGTTAAATATTTCAGGGGAACAGGTATCTAAAACTAATAAAACGTTGAAATATTCTATCGTGACGGCTGGCTATTATTGGCCCAGAGTTATCCTAAAAAGGTTACTGACAAAATGAAACCTATGTAAAATCATTGCTGGATTAATAAGCAATACAAGAAATATCATTTCGTTAAATATTTCAGGGGAACAGGTATCTAAAACTAATAAAACGTTGAAATATTCTATCGTGACGGCTGGCTATTATTGGCCCAGAGTTATCCTAAAAAGGTTACTGACAAAATGAAACCTATGTAAAATCATTGCTGGATTAATAAGCAATACAAGAAATATCATTTCGTTAAATATTTCAGGGGAACAGGTATCTAAAACTAATAAAACGTTGAAATATTCTATTGTGACGGCTGGCTATTATTGGCCCAGAGTTATCCTAAAAAGGTTACTGACAAAATGAAACCTATGTAAAATCATTGCTGGATTAATAAGCAATACAAGAAATATCATTTCGTTAAATATTTCAGGGGAACAGGTATCTAAAACTAATAAAACGTTGAAATATTCTATCGTGACGGCTGGCTATTATTGGCCCAGAGTTATCCTAAAAAGGTTACTGACAAAATGAAACCTATGTAAAATCATTGCTGGATTAATAAGCAATACAAGAAATATCATTTCGTTAAATATTTCAGGGGAACAGGTATCTAAAACTAATAAAACGTTGAAATATTCTATCGTGACGGCTGGCTATTATTGGCCCAGAGTTATCCTAAAAAGGTTACTGACAAAATGAAACCTATGTAAAATCATTGCTGGATTAATAAGAAATACAAGAAATATCATTTCGTTAAATATTTCAGGGGAACAGGTATCTAAAACTAATAAAACGTTGAAATATTCTATCGTGACGGCTGGCTATTATTGGCCCAGAGTTATCCTAAAAAGGTTACTGACAAAATGAAACCTATGTAAAATCATTGCTGGATTAATAAGCAATACAAGAAATATCATTTCGTTAAATATTTCAGGGGAACAGGTATCTAAAACTAATAAAACGTTGAAATATTCTATCGTGACGGCTGGCTATTATTGGCCCAGAGTTATCCTAAAAAGGTTACTGACAAAATGAAACCTATGTAAAATCATTGCTGGATTAATAAGCAATACAAGAAATATCATTTCGTTAAATATTTCAGGGGAACAGGTATCTAAAACTAATAAAACGTTGAAATATTCTATCGTGACGGCTGGCTATTATTGGCCCAGAGTTATCCTAAAAAGGTTACTGACAAAATGAAACCTATGTAAAATCATAGCTGGATTAATAAGCAATACAAGAAATATCATTTCGTTAAATATTTCAGGGGAACAGGTATCTAAAACTAATAAAACGTTGAAATATTCTATCGTGACGGCTGGCTATTATTGGCCCAGAGTTATCCTAAAAAGGTTACTGACAAAATGAAACCTATGTAAAATCATTGCTGGATTAATAAGCAATACAAGAAATATTATTTCGTTAAATATTTCAGGGGAACAGGTATCTAAAACTAATAAAACGTTGAAATATTCTATCGTGACGGCTGGCTATTATTGGCCCAGAGTTATCCTAAAAAGGTTACGGACAAAATGAAACCTATGTAAAATCATTGCTGGATTAATAAGCAATACAAAAAATATCATTTCGTTAAATATTTCAGGGGAACAGGTATCTAAAACTAATAAAACGTTGAAATATTCTATCGTGACGGCTGGCTATTATTGGCCCAGAGTTATCCTAAAAAGGTTACTGACAAAATGAAACCTATGTAAAATCATTGCTGGATTAATAAGCAATACAAGAAATATCATTTCGTTAAATATTTCAGGGGAACAGGTATCTAAAACTAATAAAACGTTGAAATATTCTATCGTGACGGCTGGCTATTATTGGCCCAGAGTTATCCTAAAAAGGTTACTGACAAAATGAAACCTATGTAAAATCATTGCTGGATTAATAAGCAATACAAGAAATATCATTTCGTTAAATATTTCAGGGGAACAGGTATCTAAAACTAATAAAACGTTGAAATATTCTATCGTGACGGCTGGCTATTATTGGCCCAGAGTTATCCTAAAAAGGTTACTGACAAAATGAAACCTATGTAAAATCATTGCTGGATTAATAAGCAATACAAGAAATATCATTTCGTTAAATATTTCAGGGGAACAGGTATCTAAAACTAATAAAACGTTGAAATATTCTATCGTGACGGCTGGCTATTATTGGCCCAGAGTTATCCTAAAAAGGTTACTGACAAAATGAAACCTATGTAAAATCATTGCTGGATTAATAAGCAATACAAGAAATATCATTTCGTTAAATATTTCAGGGGAACAGGTATCTAAAACTAATAAAACGTTGAAATATTCTATCGTGACGGCTGGCTATTATTGGCCCAGAGTTATCCTAAAAAGGTTACTGACAAAATGAAACCTATGTAAAATCATTGCTGGATTAATAAGCAATACAAGAAATATCATTTCGTTAAATATTTCAGGGGAACAGGTATCTAAAACTAATAAAACGTTGAAATATTCTATTGTGACGGCTGGCTATTATTGGCCCAGAGTTATCCTAAAAAGGTTACTGACAAAATGAAACCTATGTAAAATCATTGCTGGATTAATACGCAATACAAGAAATATCATTTCGTTAAATATTTCAGGGGAACAGGTATCTAAAACTAATAAAACGTTGAAATATTCTATCGTGACGGCTGGCTATTATTGGCCCAGAGTTATCCTAAAAAGGTTACTGACAAAATGAAACCTATGTAAAATCATTGCTGGATTAATAAGCAATACAAGAAATATCATTTCGTTAAATATTTCAGGGGAACAGGTATCTAAAACTAATAAAACGTTGAAATATTCTATTGTGACGGCTGGCTATTATTGGCCCAGAGTTATCCTAAAAAGGTTACTGACAAAATGAAACCTATGTAAAATCATTGCTGGATTAATAAGCAATACAAGAAATATCATTTCGTTAAATATATCAGGGGAACAGGTATCTAAAACTAATAAAACGTTGAAATATTCTATCGTGACGGCTGGCTATTATTGGCCCAGAGTTATCCTAAAAAGGTTACTGACAAAATGAAACCTATGTAAAATCATTGCTGGATTAATAAGCAATACAAGAAATATCATTTCGTTAAATATTTCAGGGGAACAGGTATCTAAAACTAATAAAACGTTGAAATATTCTATCGTGACGGCTGGCTATTATTGGCCCAGAGTTATCCTAAAAAGGTTACTGACAAAATGAAACCTATGTAAAATCATTGCTGGATTAATAAGCAATACAAGAAATATCATTTCGTTAAATATTTCAGGGGAACAGGTATCTAAAACTAATAAAACGTTGAAATATTCTATCGTGACGGCTGGCTATTATTGGCCCAGAGTTATCCTAAAAAGGTTACTGACAAAATGAAACCTATGTAAAATCATTGCTGGATTAATAAGAAATACAAGAAATATCATTTCGTTAAATATTTCAGGGGAACAGGTATCTAAAACTAATAAAACGTTGAAATATTCTATCGTGACGGCTGGCTATTATTGGCCCAGAGTTATCCTAAAAAGGTTACTGACAAAATGAAACCTATGTAAAATCATTGCTGGATTAATAAGCAATACAAGAAATATCATTTCGTTAAATATTTCAGGGGAACAGGTATCTAAAACTAATAAAACGTTGAAATATTCTATCGTGACGGCTGGCTATTATTGGCCCAGAGTTATCCTAAAAAGGTTACTGACAAAATGAAACCTATGTAAAATCATTGCTGGATTAATAAGCAATACAAGAAATATCATTTCGTTAAATATTTCAGGGGAACAGGTATCTAAAACTAATAAAACGTTGAAATATTCTATCGTGACGGCTGGCTATTATTGGCCCAGAGTTATCCTAAAAAGGTTACTGACAAAATGAAACCTATGTAAAATCATTGCTGGATTAATAAGCAATACAAGAAATATCATTTCGTTAAATATTTCAGGGGAACAGGTATCTAAAACTAATAAAACGTTGAAATATTCTATCGTGACGGCTGGCTATTATTGGCCCAGAGTTATCCTAAAAAGGTTACTGACAAAATGAAACCTATGTAAAATCATTGCTGGATTAATAAGCAATACAAGAAATATCATTTCGTTAAATATTTCAGGGGAACAGGTATCTAAAACTAATAAAACGTTGAAATATTCTATCGTGACGGCTGGCTATTATTGGCCCAGAGTTATCCTAAAAAGGTTACTGACAAAATGAAACCTATGTAAAATCATTGCTGGATTAATAAGCAATACAAGAAATATCATTTCGTTAAATATTTCAGGGGAACAGGTATCTAAAACTAATAAAACGTTGAAATATTCTATCGTGACGGCTGGCTATTATTGGCCCAGAGTTATCCTAAAAAGGTTACTGACAAAATGAAACCTATGTAAAATCATTGCTGGATTAATAAGCAATACAAGAAATATCATTTCGTTAAATATTTCAGGGGAACACGTATCTAAAACTAATAAAACGTTGAAATATTCTATTGTGACGGCTGGCTATTATTGGCCCAGAGTTATCCTAAAAAGGTTACTGACAAAATGAAACCTATGTAAAATCATTGCTGGATTAATAAGCAATACAAGAAATATCATTTCGTTAAATATTTCAGGGGAACAGGTATCTAAAACTAATAAAACGTTGAAATATTCTATCGTGACGGCTGGCTATTATTGGCCCAGAGTTATCCTAAAAAGGTTACTGACAAAATGAAACCTATGTAAAATCATTGCTGGATTAATAAGCAATACAAGAAATATCATTTCGTTAAATATTTCAGGGGAACAGGTATCTAAAACTAATAAAACGTTGAAATATTCTATTGTGACGGCTGGCTATTATTGGCCCAGAGTTATCCTAAAAAGGTTACTGACAAAATGAAACCTATGTAAAATCATTGCTGGATTAATAAGCAATACAAGAAATATCATTTCGTTAAATATTTCTGGGGAACAGGTATCTAAAACTAATAAAACGTTGAAATATTCTATCGTGACGGCTGGCTATTATTGGCCCAGAGTTATCCTAAAAAGGTTACTGACAAAATGAAACCTATGTAAAATCATTGCTGGATTAATAAGCAATACAAGAAATATCATTTCGTTAAATATTTCAGGGGAACAGGTATCTAAAACTAATAAAACGTTGAAATATTCTATCGTGACGGCTGGCTATTATTGGCCCAGAGTTATCCTAAAAAGGTTACTGACAAAATGAAACCTATGTAAAATCATTGCTGGATTAATAAGCAATACAAGAAATATCATTTCGTTAAATATTTCAGGGGAACAGGTATCTAAAACTAATAAAACGTTGAAATATTCTATCGTGACGGCTGGCTATTATTGGCCCAGAGTTATCCTAAAAAGGTTACTGACAAAATGAAACCTATGTAAACTCATTGCTGGATTAATAAGCAATACAAGAAATATCATTTCGTTAAATATTTCAGGGGAACAGGTATCTAAAACTAATAAAACGTTGAAATATTATATCGTGACGGCTGGCTATTATTGGCCCAGAGTTATCCTAAAGAGGTTACTGACAAAATGAAACCTATGTAAAATCATTGCTGGATTAATAAGCAATACAAGAAATATCATTTCGTTAAATATTTCAGGGGAACAGGTATCTAAAACTAATAAAACGTTGAAATATTCTATCGTGACGGCTGGCTATTATTGGCCCAGAGTTATCCTAAAAAGGTTACTGACAAAATGAAACCTATGTAAAATCATTGCTGGATTAATAAGCAATACAAGAAATATCATTTCGTTAAATATTTCAGGGGAACAGGTATCTAAAACTAATAAAACGTTGAAATATTCTATCGTGACGGCTGGCTATTATTGGCCCAGAGTTATCCTAAAAAGGTTACTGACAAAATGAAACCTATGTAAACTCATTGCTGGATTAATAAGCAATACAAGAAATATCATTTCGTTAAATATTTCAGGGGAACAGGTATCTAAAACTAATAAAACGTTGAAATATTCTATCGTGACGGCTGGCTATTATTGGCCCAGAGTTATCCTAAAAAGGTTACTGACAAAATGAAACCTATGTAAACTCATTGCTGGATTAATAAGCAATACAAGAAATATCATTTCGTTAAATATTTCAGGGGAACAGGTATCTAAAACTAATAAAACGTTGAAATATTCTATCGTGACGGCTGGCTATTATTGGCCCAGAGTTATCCTAAAAAGGTTACTGACAAAATGAAACCTATGTAAAATCATTGCTGGATTAATAAGCAATACAAGAAATATCATTTCGTTAAATATTTCAGGGGAACAGGTATCTAAAACTAATAAAACGTTGAAAAATTAATCATTAATAATTTATAAATAATGGAAAATTTAGTTCATTTAAAAAACTGAATTTATTCAAAATTTTCTAATGCCCTAAAAATATGTCAAATAGTCTATTTTTTCGTATTTATTATTGCTATGTTCAAATACCACACAAAATTTGAATTTAGTGTACTGCGCATGACCACTTTTATTGATTTTTGGATCTCGTGACGTCACAGAAAATCTATTCCATGCCTGTCGATACAATTTTTTTGCCATGTATTGTTTATATGAGCATTTGGGGGCATCGTATAAACAGGCCCCTTAAAGAAGGCGTCTGCACTGGAAAGTTATTTAAACAAAAAAATTCCACATAATTTCTAGAAATATGATTGGTCAATTTGAAAAAATCATTATTATTGATTTTCGCCTATTTACACGATACAACAACGTACTTATATACACCACAACATTAAAATATAGTTTATAATTTTGACCATAGAGTACAGCAGCAGTATTGATTTGATATTAACAATTTTGAGAAAATCCATTTTTTGGCTAAACCAAAAGATTTCGACTATGTTTGTCATAATAAAACAAATTTGTAATTAAAAATGAAGGCTAGTCTTGTGTAAAAATTTGCGCAAGGGATAGCAAGTTGGTCTGGGGCGCAAGGGATAGCCAGGATGGACTGGGCGCAAGGTTTAGCCAGGATGGACTGGGCGCAAGGGTTAGCCAGGATGGACTGGACGCAAGGGTTAGCCAGGATGGACTGGGGCGCAAGGGATAGCCAGGAAGGACTGGGCGCAAGGGTTAGCCAGGATGGACTGGACGCTAGGGTTAGCCAGGATGGACTGGGGCGCAAGGGATAGCCAGGATGGACTGGGCGCAAGGGTTAGCCAGGATGGACTGGACGCAAGGGTTAGCCAGGATGGACTGGGGCGCAAGGGTTAGCCAGGATGGACTGGAGCGCAAGGGATAGCCAGGATGGACTGGGGCGCAAGGGTTAGCCAGGATGGACTGGAGCGCAAGGGATAGCCAGGATGGACTGGAGCGCAAGGGATAGCCTGGAGCGCAAGGGATGGCCAAAACAATAATTTTAAGAATTCAGAAAATAAAAAATATATCTAATATTAAATTATGGTCTACTATATAGGAAATTTTCCGAGGAATTCATTGCCGTCGAGGACATTTTGATATCTTCTCTATATATATTAGCTGTACGGGTTCAATTTTTATTAATAAAATAGTAAATCATTATATTCATACATTAATTTCTTCTCCAATACAATACATAATGTAAAACTGACTTGTCTCTCTGAGATCCCTAGTTATTCAAATATCAGCCAATTACAATGCACAGAAGTTGTGTTATCTATCGACACAAGTACAATACATTGCGCTTATGGGACTAAAACAACAGACTGCTACGACTTCTGGGTATATATACGTTTCTTAAAAACTTCAAACAAACAGCAAATATGGATATGCCCTTTGAAATATTTTGATGAAACTATGTACACATATGTATTTTAACACGAGGAATTGATTTATGAAAAAATAAAATTTCTAGGTGCTACCCTTAAATGGGTTCGTATTTTTTACCCAAAAATGGATCGAGATACAAAATTTTCGACTTAACCATACGATTCTACGTATTTTCTTATATAAGTATACCAATTTTCATAAATTTTTATCGAAGCGATTTTAAATAAACACATATTGAATTTTTATGGTCTACCGACAGCATCGCTTGCCCATAAAAAATCTGAAAAATTACGGCAAATACAACTTAAGATATTTTGTATATGCCGGGGAGAAAATTAACAAAAATTTGTGTACATATGTATTTTGCGCCGAAGAATCCATTTTTGATTAAATTAAAACCGTACCTCCCGCCGATAAATGGGTAGGTGTTTGCTACCCAAAACTGGGTAGATATACAAATTTGTCGAGTTTTGCATTAGAATGTACAGGTTTTCTAGTATATGTATACCAATTTTCAGAATTATTGTACGATTGGTTTAAGCACAGGAAAATATTGTTTAAAGCGGCGAAACTCAAAAGGTCAATGAACTTAAAAAACAATTTCAATTTTCTGGATTATCTGTTGGAATATTGTAACCAAATTTGGTATACATGTGTATTTTGACACAGGAAATTCAATTTTTATAAAATTAAAACTGTATCCTATACCCATATATGGGTAGATGTTTACTACCCAAAAATGGGTAGAGGTAAAAAAATTAAAATATTATTATTAAAATCTACGTATTTTATTAACTACATATACCAAATTTCATTAAATTTGCTCAGCTACAACATGAGTTATGAATAAATATATTTTTTAAGGATCTACCTATATGAACCCACTCCATGACAGTATCTTTATTTTTGTTTCAGATCCAAAGTGCCCTGTGGATTAACATGCGTAGACAGTCTCCTCAATCGCTCCTTTTACAAATTAGGAGAATTTGTAGGCCGACATCCCGGTTATTTTTTTATAGTTCCAGTACTTCTATTCATAAAATTAAGATAATTATACATAAAATCGTTGCAAAAAAATATTTAATATTGTTAAAATTAGCAAATGAAAAATAACTATTATTAATTATAAGTTATACATTAAATTAGATATTTAAATATAAATGAAATTAAAATTCTTTTTTGTATAATAATTTGTGGCCCTAAAAAGAGCCATTGTTTGTATTTGTTATTAACAATAATAGATAATAATTTGTTTAATTCTTCATCGTTACGGATCGCCAATTGTGTCTACATTAAGATAACGTAATGTAACGGCAACAATAGAACAAAACTAACTGTAGTATGGAAGTAGAATGATTAAACAAAAAACTTAGTGTTCGCACTTTTATGCTTTCTGTATTTGAGTGTGTGTTGAAGTTAAACAAACCAATAGGAAAGCAGCATGGTATTGTTATCCGCATACAGTGTACATTCCTATCCTTAACATGGGGACTTCGGCAGCAATCGGTATGAGTTCGTATATAAAACAAAACTGCAATACTTGCTAGCGTCATTTGTGCTCGACACGTCGGATGTGTTCCTTGTTTGTTACACTGAGACTGACTGTGTTGTACGTGACGTGTAATACTTTTGTAAAGAAAGATGTAAAAGCTGTTCAAAAATAAATAAATGATTCTCCCATAATTTATTTACATACATATAAAAATCGGCTCTTTTCAGAGCCACAAATAATAATTCAAAAAAGAATTTTTACTTCACCTATAATTAGAATGTATTAATAAATTTTCAGAGCCACCAAATACAATACAAAAAAGGATTTTACTTCATTTATGCATTAAATAATAAACAGTTCTTTATAGAATTTTTAAATTAAACCCTGACTATATCAAATGCACGTTTGTCACATCCGAATTAAGGTATACATTTTATAGGAAACATTTTATCTTTTGTAGGGTCTTAAGCATAGGGCAAAGTACATGGGTTGTATATATTATAAATATTAATTATTGCAAATAAAAATGCAGTACATTTATGGCAAAACGCTAAGATATTTTAACAATACACAAATACAGATTTGCTACACCCAATAAAAAGTACATATGTTTTGATGCCATATACTCCATTTAATTCTGCGAATTTTGCTGCGTAGATGTGGATTTTATCTCTTCTAGTTCTCGAGATATTGAATTTTAAATATTATCTGAGATTTTAAATTTGCCAATTTTACTGCTAAATTCTGCGTATTTTCTAATCATATAATATAAAACGCCTGAAAATACAAATGCATTCATAATTCCATTCGATTCTACGTATTTTCTTCTATAAGTCTTATATTTTTCAATAGATTAGCTCTACGGGTTCAATTTGTATTGATAAAATAGTAAATTACCATGCAATACAATACACAATGTAAAATTCCCATCTCTCTAAGATTCCTAGTCATTCAAATATCAGCCAATCACAGCGCGCAAATGCTATGTATATCTATAACACAAGTAAAATACATTGGGCTTATGGGACTAAAACAAGTTACTGCTACGACTTCAGCATATATATAAACATAACCAACAGCAAGTTAACTATTAAGTCGTGCATCTGATCGAACGGCTGAGAAATACTCGCCAATTTTCAAATTTAATTTTTGGGCACATGGTGAATAATTAATAAATTAAATATGTTTTTCCTTATGCAGAATCCGAAGAGGAATCTAATGCCGCAAAGTACAAGACGATATCTCTTTTGGTTTCTGAGATATTAACATTTATTTCCAAAAAATTTAGTGGCCCAGGAAATATGTTTTAAAAATTGTTTTTAATATAAATTATAGTCTATCTTATAGAAACTTTTACGGAGAATCCAATGCCGCAGAGTGCATCTAATTATCTTTTGTAATTTCCGAGATAATTAACAATGAATTTCACCATGGCCCATACCAAATACACAGTTGTCATACTCAAATTAAGGTATATATTTTTTAAAATAATATTAATTTACATAAAATTCTGAGTATTTTGCTGCGTAGATGAGGTTTCTATCTCTTTTAGTTCTCGAGATATTGAATTTTGAAAATTTTCCGAGTTTTTAAGCATAGGCACAATACATGGTATACATGTATTAAACATTTTAATTATTATTGAACTTATAAAAAATATTAAATAAACGAAATATAGTTTATCTTATGCAGAATATCACGAGGAATCCAATGGCGCTGCGTATAAATCAATATCTCTTTTAGTTTTCGAGATATTTACAATTATTTCAAATTTTTTAATCGCTACGAATTTTTACTTAAAAAAATAACTTTTTCATAAAATTATAGTCTATCTAATGGGAAATTTTCCGTGGAATTCAATGCCGCAAAGTATAAATGAATATCTTTCTTAGTTTTTGAAAAAAATACTAAAAATTGATAATTAATCGTTGGTAAAGGGTGGGGGAAGCCGGCAGCCAATCAGCGTCAAGAATCAATTTGTCAGTATTTAGTTGTGGGTATATAAGCTCGGTACAAATCTACATTAGTTCATAGAATGTTAGTGAGTTCAATACAAGTGATTCTTTGTTTCTGTTGCGTTTGAATTCATCTTGTGCGATTATACTGTGGGTTATTAGACATTGTTTATTAATTAGCATGTCCTTTGCCTGGGCCAACGATGGAATACGGTGCACGACCATAGGCCTCCATGGACACCCCCCCACGTCCTCGTACGTGGCAGACGGAATCCATGTGCCTATGCCGGTGTTGTCGGGAATGCGGAGTTCGTTTGGAGACGTAGGCTTTCAGTCGACATTGTGGGGAGCCCTTATATTGTATTTCTTGAAGTTATATCTTTGAGTCATATGATGTAAGGTGGAACCATGGTGCCTCGGCTAGGCGTGAAATCTCTGACTCTTGCTCGTGTATAGGCGAGACCAACCCGAATGGGCGGGAATCATCGGCACAGATTCCACCGTATTTTTATATTAGACTCACTTAGATTTGCGAACAACACGTGTTGTTCTTAGATTCAGGATTGGGAATTAGGAATGGTGTAATTGTACTAGGTGGATTCAAACGTATTCAGAACAAAGTTGTTGCTTTGAGAAATTACTGGCGTTCGCCAAATATATCATGAAAAGGATTTTTACTTCAAGTATAAATAACTTCAAATAAAGTCTGGATTGCACATTTTCCAGTAATCGGCTCTTTTCAGAGCCACCAAATATATACGAAAAAGAATTTTAACTCTCAGGTGTATGCGCTATATAATAAAACAATTCTTCAAATATAAATCATTTAAAAACAGTGGACTTTTATATTTTATGATTGTATTGTACGAACATAAATTTATTTTTTTATTATAACCGAATGATTGTTTAAGAATGACTTAAATAGATATTTTATTATTGACATATACTTACTCCATTTCTGTTATTCTATTGAATTAAAAGTCTTCTACGGCTGGAGAAATATTCATAGATAAATGCGTGGCGTCTTATTCCAGGTGTTTGGTTATCTGTGACATACAATAAAAGTGAATATAAATATATTCAAGTAATAGATTATTGAAATAACTATGTACAATACATATGCAACAAACCATATATATATTTCCATTTATTCATTATAATAAATATCATTACAAATGTATTTAAATTATCTTGTTTTCTTATCCTTGTGTTTACAATGTCTGTCATTTTTTAAAATACAGTTAAAACAAAAATTTTAAAGTGTAATTAGGATTTAAAAGAAAATATTTTAATATTTAATGAAAAAATAAATATGAATGTTGTTGCAGAAACTTTATTTAATTATATGTAGTTATTTATTTTTATAAAATCATTAAACTAAGTTGGAAAATATGAGAAAGTAACTGCTTTAACTTTCGTCACAAAATGTTCAGTTCGGCATTTGCTCAGTAGATGCCACTAGAAATTCCATAAAATAATTATAAGATAAATTATTAATTATTTCGTTAACTATAATAACTAAAAATATTATAATTAGAATATAAGTTTTTATTCAAAATCTATATACGTAAAAAATGCAATTTTATAGAATAATTATTTGATATATTTTATAACTTTTGTAAAAATAAACTAACTGTTTAAATAAATGCTTCCATACTAATAAACAGTATTTATTTGAAAGTTTTTCCAATATAACAGTATAACTTTATACAAAAAATATTATTTTCACGTATACAATTCCCAGTTTTATAATAGATGACTATACTGTATGTATAACAAGTTGTTTGAATTCAAAATTACAACCAATATATAGCATAAACTTTAGTCCATTTTTTACCTTCCGTCACCTTTAGGTAAGGAAGGTATTGTCTTTGGTCAAAAAATTCAATGATTAATTTTTAACATTTTTACGATGATGTCTGTATGTATGTATGTGTGTGTGTGTGTGTGTGTGTGTGTGTGTGAGAGTACAATTCCAAAAATTATATTTTTTTCTTATTCCTCAAGTTTATATCTAAAAAAAAATGTGATTAGATTTTGATTATAATTGATCAACCGGAAGTATTCTCATTTGAAGATTTTAAAAGTTTTTCTTGAAAAAATGCTGTTAAATATAATTTTTTGACATAAATATTAAAAAATATATTATTATCTATACGATTTAATTGTATTTTATACTTCATATTCAATGGATATAGAGTTAAATAAAGGAATTAAATTTCATAAATCAGCCATGGAAACAGTTACTATATTAAAAAAAATCTAATTGACAGATGTCAGTGTCAATAAAAAAAAAATTAATGTGGCAGAAAGATGAGAAAGTTGAGATGGATGTTGAGGAAGACACAGAAAGATAGGATACGGAATGAGAGGATAAGGGAAATGACTTGAGTGATAATAGTTTCTAGAAAGATACAAGAGCGACGATTATACTGGTTTGAACATGTCATGAGGAGAGATGAAGAAGATATTGGAAGAAGAATTAACACCTTTAGTAGAAGGTAGAAGAAACAGAGGAAGACCAGAGGTTGTATGGCGAAGGACAAAAGGAACTGAATGAGGAAAAGATAAAGAAGAAGATGTCAGTGTCAAGTGTATTTTACATACTTTATCATTAAATATATGCCACCATTTAAGAATGATTTAATTATCAAAATACCACTATACTGGGAATCCGCCAGAAACCAAACACTCCGCTTCGCTCTGTGTTTCATCCCATCGCCACTTAATATAATATCCCTAACTTTTCAAGGACGGCAAGAACTCTATTTAACCGTGATTTTAACTGGAATCAAGAACGGCTCAATTGTTGGAAAAAAATTAATTCTGTTGGACGCAAAACCGATTTTTTCTTTATTTTGCATTTCCTCACTCCGGAACCGATACTAATCGACTCTAAATTGAGTCAAAAATATAGTGGATTCATATGATTTTCACATTCACTTGTTCTATGCACGAATTAGCGTTGATTCCACCCCTTGAAAATCGCGACAATCGCGAGAATATCGCGAGATTTTTAGTTTCTCGCAGTTGCCATATCGATTTCGCTTCGATTAAACCGCAATCTCGACCTCTTTCTCGTCTCCAAAGACAAGCATGACTCATATGTTGCAGTTTTAATTCTGAACATTTTTCGTATTTACTTTTTAGTTTAAAATTAATTTCATATTTGCAATATTTGGGGGTCACAATAACTTTCTGTAAATGAACCATCAGTACGTTTAATGATAATATAATTAGATATTTACTGAAATATTTCAGATTTATATTTTATGTTTATTTAATTTTTTAAGTCAGTTTTCTATCGTCTTGTAATGGCCAAACGTGCTGACAATTAAAGATCAGTGGTTTAATGCCTCTCCACAGGTATAGAGATGTCTTGGTTCAACTCCCACAGCAGGGGGTTGCCACACAAGTTAGAAAGAGATAGATAAACAACAGACAAAGATAGTAGGTTGGAAATATTTTGTCTTTGAATCAAATGCATTTTAAAATAGAAGTTTGGTACATATAATATATTAAATTCTATACCAGAAATCGGACATTGACATATCTTTAAATGAATATTTGTTTATTTATTTATATGCAGAATTTTATGGTCTACAACTTTTATTTAACATATTTTTGTCTAAACTAACTGGCAAAGCAATTCGTAAGAAAAAACTGTTTTCCTATGCCAAACGTTGACGGATATTAGATAGGAATGAAAAAATGTTTCCACCCACAGATTTTAAACGAAATAAATTTTGTTATTATTATTGATTTATACGTAGAATTTTATGCTCTATTTGAATTCTATGTTTTGATTAAAAATCTGACGTGGCCAGCACATGCAAAGGGCTCTCCAGTAAAATTATAATAGAAACATATTATGTCAACTGCACTTGACACTGACATCTGTCAATTAGAATTTTCTTAATAGCTGTTTCCATAACTGGCTGTTTTAAGAAATTTAATTCGTTTATAATTTATACCGTCCGTCACCTTTAAGGAAGGTATTGTCTTTGGTCAAAAAAATCATTGATGAGTTTATAGTGAATAAGTACGTTTTAGGGTCCTTATAATACGATTTTACCATTTTTCCGATGATGTCAGATGTATATGTGCGTGACGAAAGTTTCGGATCGCATAAATTTAATACCACGATTCCAAAAATTATATTTTTTTCGTATTCCTCAAGTTTACATCCAACAGAAGAGATGATTAGATTTTGGTAAAAAATTGGTCAACCGGAAGTACCCTCATTTGAAGATTTTAACAGTTAATTTAAAGAATATATTATTCTTTATACGATTTGATTGTATTTTATACTTCATATTCATATAGAGTTACAGAATGATAAATTTTATAAATCAGCCAGCTATGCTAACCATGGAAACTGCTAATATATTCAAATAATTCAAATTGACAGACGTCAGTATCAATGAAAAGTAAATGAATGTGGCAGAGATGTTGAGATAGATGTTGGGGAAGACACGGAAAGATGCGATAAGGAATGAAAGAATAAGAGAAATAACTCGAGTGTTACAAGTTTCTAGAAAGATACAAGAGAGACGATTACATTGGTTTGAACATGTCATGAGGAGAAATGAAGAATATATTGGAAGAAGAATAAATAGTGTTTTATTAAGTTATTGTCCGAATAATGATTGTCAAAATATATACTAATAATTTGACGTATAAAACGTTACGCTTTGGTCGTCTCTTGTTTCTAATTCCATGGCTAATACTATTAAATTGTAATTCCGTGAATTTTCAAATTTTATTTCTTACAGTTATGAAGTAGCCAAAATGAATTTTGAAACTTTTGTCTAAAATAATTAGGGGTACAATGCCTATGTTTCACTTTCCGTGATATAATCTGTATATAAAGAGGATTAAAAAATAATTATAAATAAAATTTTATTAGTTTTTCGGTATTAACCTGTATACGGACAAATCTTACTCAAATTCTAGAAAAAAATGCCCCAATTTGGGTATACAGTATAACACCTACAACCCAGAAATGGGTAATAAACTGCGAAGATATTTATATATATTTCTTTTCATAAATGCCTCTTAAAAAATTGTCTTTGAAACTAGCAATTTCGCGTCTGTTTTTTTGGAATTTCTTTCTGCAACAAGTGTTTAACAAATTTCGAATTTCAAGCAATTTTCTAGCCATTCAAATAATTAAAATGTTTGAGACAAGAAGCATTTCTGGAGAGAATGTAGATATCGCTGTTTTGTATCTCACTATAATTCATTTGTCAAGTCGTGGGAAGCAAGAAGACAATGTTAAAAATGTTACTGAAGAGAAAAGTTGACTTAACTGGTATTTACAATTCCACACAGAGAACTATAAAAAAATTCTTAATAATATCCAAGATAGAAATATGAAAAATCTGTTGTAGCCAGCACAATATTCCGTCAATCCTGTGTGTAATGTATAAATTCCATTCATAATTTTTCTTGCAAAAGATTCTAAATTTCCAGTAATTTCATAAACAAACTATTCAAATGCACTTGACACTGACATCTTCTTCCTCTTTAGCTTTTCCAATTCGTTAGGGGTCCCTATTTTTGCGTGTCGTTCTCATTCAGTTCTTTTTCTCTCAAGTCTTCCGCAATACAGTCCTTCCATCTTATCTTTGGTCTTCCTCTGTTTCTTCAACCTCCTATTACTAAACTACTATTTTTGTTCAAATATTCATTTCTCCTCATGACATGTTCAAACCAATGTAATCGTTTTTCTTGTAGCTTTCTAGAAACTTGTAACACTAGAGTTATTTTCTTACCGTATCTTTCCGTGTATTCCCCAATATCTACTTCAACATCCTCATCTCTGCCACATTAATTTATTTTTATTGATACTGACATCTGTCGATTTGAATTATATGAATATATTAGTAGTTTCCATGTTTAAATTCTTTAACTCTGTATCTATTGAATATGAAGTATAAAATGTAATCAAATCGTATAGAGAATAATATATTCTTTAAGTTATAATAACGTTAAATGTTAATAAATCAAACTTAACTGTTAAATCTTCAAATAAGGCCGGTTTACCAATTATAACCAAAATCTAATCACTTGTTCTTCTGGATGTAAACTTGAGGAATGCGAAAAAAATATAATTTTTGGAATCGTGGTACTGAAGTTATGGGATCCGGAACTTTTGTCACACACACACATACATACATACAGACAAACAGACATCGTAAAAATGGTAAAATCGTATTATAAGGCCCTAAAACATGCTTATTCACTAATAACTCATTGAATTTTTTGACCAAAGACAATACCTTCCTTACCTAAAGGTGACGGAAGGTAAAAATATATAGAATTATAAACATCTAAAATAATAATCTTTAAAATATTCAAATATTTCTCAAAACGTCTCAAAAGATCAAAGACATCTACATCTGATTAAAAAAGTCGCAGAAAAAGTTGAAGAGCTTCATAATTAAGATGTTATCTGGCTGATCACTGTCAACAATTAAAGTTATTTATTGTAGGCTACAATGATCGTATGCATTGTTACGGGTGGTCCTGGGATGCTGAATCACCATCATTAGTTAGTTATTGAATACTGAAGCCAACGGATAGTTTAGAAAAGCTTAATTGAGTCTATGATTCTATAAGAATGGTTAGAGAATTTTTGCGTGATTATATTGATTGGAATTGAATTGAATTAATTTCTAATTGTGTAGAAATTATTGATGATGTATTGATTCATAAAAAAATAATATGCTGGCCACATCAGATTTTTCAAACTTCCTAAATTATTTATTTTGTATTTATTTATTAAAAAAATATGTATAGTTTAACAATCGTACAAGGAAGTCGTGTGGTGTCCACATCAGATTTTTTTCAAATATCGCAGTGTATACAAATTGTAACATTTTACCAAAAGCCATCATATACTTTTATATAAAATTAGCACCGACATCATATGAAATACGACTTTAAAATTAATGCCTAATTAACTACTAAATATAATTTTCACCCTCAGATTCTTGAAAGAAACGTGAAGGATTTTATGCCCAATAAAACGTGTCTTAGACTTGGCTGTAAACTTTTATTTCATTAATAATTAATTCCTACAAAACGGACATAAATAAGGTTTTCTACTTCGGTTAGAATCTTGTCTTACACACGGATATATACGGACGGCTATCTCCAACTTAACAAGCTATAAACATGAGAATTTTAATTATATACAAACACTTAGAATAAATGCGTTTTATTGTAATTTTATTATGATATTGCTAGCGACTTTTATTAAGATTTTAATTATTAGTTGTAAGTGCAAAATATGCTACTAACTATTAATAAAATGCTAAGTATTTTTGATGTAAATGTTGTATGAAAAATGCTGCACGAATATATGAGGTTAATATTCCTGTTGACCAATTATAATCAATAATTATTAATTATATATTTAAAATTATAGGTATATTACATGAACCCTGCAGAAATACCGCCAATCCCGTTAATGAATTGGAAAAACCTCGAACATTTAGAAGACATAGAGAAAACTTGCTCATAGAATATAGAATGAATTTAAAATTATAGAAAATACGTAAATATAAAGATTAGGTGTAATTCGAATTTTTTGTGTGTACAAGAAATGTTAAATACAATACTTATAAATACCACAATGGAAAGGGCGAAAGGTATTGTGATGGCCACAACAGATTTTTTTCAGAAAAATGCCAAAATCACTTAAAATATTGTATTCCGCGTCCCAATTCTTGTGGAATTTAGTATTTTCAATGGTTTTACAATTATATATAACCACCCAAACAAAATTCTGGAATGGTCAGTATTCTGAACTTTAGTATAATTTTCTCCGTATAGTTATGCGAACGTTTAGTTTCGGTATTAAACAAATATTCAATAGCTATTCACACAAATTTAAATCCAATCATTTAGCGTTGACCCGTGTCTTTACGATCGCCCTGTATATTATTTTCTCGTACTTTATACCTAATTATAGCGTAATGAGTATATATAGCGTATAGCGCACGGTAAGCTATTTGAGAATACCTTCTTATGGATATGGGAGAGTTAATAGAGAAATTAGTGCAAATTTAAAATTTCTTTAGAGGTAAATGTAAGTATGGATATTAGTTATGGACATGCACGTAGCACAGTGGTTAAGTAGCGTGACTTGGCTTTAAGCAAGCGCGTGAAAATATGATTTGGAGGGTTTAAAAAATTGGACTGGGTGCCGGAGATCCATGGTTCAAAACTTTTAAACATACATAGTAGTTTTTAATATTTAATTGTATGAACGATCACCCATTTCACCGTCTTAAACACAAATATATATATACAAAGACATTAAAAGTCAAAAAATAATATTTAACAGCGTTTTTTCAAGAAAAACTGTTAAATCTTCAAATGAGGATACTTCCAGAGGACCAATTATAACCAAAATCGAATTAAGTCTGCATATGGATGTAAGGAAGAGGAATACGTAAAAATTGTAATTTTTGGAATTCTACTATTGGAGATATCATGGCTGAAATACACACACACGCACACACACACACACACACACACACATATATATATATATATATATATATATATATATATATATATATATATATATATATATATATATGCAGCATTGTAAAAATAGTATTGCAGGGACCTTAAAACGTACTTATTCATTGAAAACTCATCACCGATTTTTTTAACCAAAGACAATACCTTCCTTACCGAGAGGTGTATATAAAAATATAAATTATTTAGCCAATTACAATATTATTTTTTAAAGATGTCCGATCAAGGCTATTTGTATAATGAACGAATTAACAAATTGGCATACATTTATCTCTCTCCTTTGTAAAGGCTGTAAGCGTTTGCGATATGGATGGATATAACACATTTGTCTTTCAAAAATTCATATTGTTTCGACTAAGTTAGGACATTCCACTTTAAAACGATGCTCGTTGTCGATAATACTTTCGCTGGAACGTAAGTTTATATATTAATTCAGATTACCTTGATTCATAACCGCATGAATAACGTTATTTTCTGTCAGTGTCACTGACACATTGTGTCAGTAGCTTATTTTTCACAAATTTGGTTTGATATATGCTAATAAACTTACCAGTAGATTTATTTTTGAATTCTTCTTTTATAATAATAAAATAACAGTAGTATCTTGCGTATCCTCATAAAAATTAAGCAAACGACACTACTGAATTTGTCGGAATGGGCGGAGCAAAAATCTGAATTTATACAATTCGTAGATGACCTTGATCGGACATCTTTCAAAATTTTTACTGTACATAATCACTCATATCATGGTCACAAGTTAACATTGGATAAATGATACAACCTAATCTACTGTATAAATTTCACAATAAATTTCCAATCTTTAACAAGACTTTAAAAAATTATCCCCAGGTAAAAATCCAAAAATTCCCAAATATATCATCCAAAAATTCGTGGGAATAAACCATATTACAGGTGTAGACCACTTGTCAAGCATCATGGACCATTTAACTAAAATTTTCAAATCTTTAAAACTTGTAGTGGCGGAACGAATCTTTAACAGATTAAATTTACTCTAAAATTGCCTTTAGCTGACCTTTACTTAACAATGGTCATCACAGCGGTGAACTAAAAAGGCTTCCAATTTGTTAAAATAGGAGGTTTTGAAAAATGACCAGTTTTATTATGATATATGGTGGTTGGGATTTTTGAAACTGATTTTCTGGATAGCTATGATGTGTTCTCCGGATATAGTCACTTGGGAAGAATGTGTTTGAGTGTTTGATGGCTTCATTTTAAGAAATAGTTGTAAATTATTTTTTAATTAACTAGAAATAGATTGGAAAATTTTATTTTGTTTTTTAATGAATTTTCTAATAGGTATCTATAATAAATTTAACAGTATATTACTTTTTGAATTCTACTTGATAAGATTGCAAAATAGCTTATTTAATTTTTTTTTAAATGAATAAATAAATATATTATTAGCGAAATATTCAGGATGATATTGAAAAATGGAAATAAATTACAGAAACGTAATATTTAAGTTAATTGTTTAAATAACAAGTTATTTTAGTAAGATTCTATATTTTGTTACACTTCCTTATGTCTAAAATGTCACGGACAAGATTGGTAGAATTCTTCGTAAGAAGAATATGAAGATTTCGTTTTCTCCATATATTAAAATTCGACATATGTTGAGACAAGTTAAAGACGTCATCCCTCTTCAGTCATCAGGGATTTACCAGATTCCATGTGTCTGCGGAAAAGTTTACATTGGCCAGACTGGTAGAACCATTACTACAAGATTGAATGAACACCAGCGTTCGATCAGATTGAACTAGCTAGAAAAATATTTAGTTGCAGAGCATGCCCTGGAAGAATTCCACTGTATAAAATTCAAAGATACAAAAATATTGGCGAGACCAACACACCTAAACAACAGGTTAATTAGAGAAACCATTGAGATTTTCAAAACCAAGAGTAATAATCTCAAACTTATTCGTGCATGGCTTCCTATATTGAATATGTTGTAATTGTATTTATTTATTTATATATTTGTTGATTTGTTGTTCATTCCTGAAGAAGGCAGTAGTTAATACTGCCGAAACGTTGGTATTTAAATAAATAAACAGAAATTAAACTAAAAAAGGTTGTATCATTTCATACATATTTTTTTTTGGAAAAGATCCTATATTTCCAGTAAAATTATTTCATAAACAAACTATACAAATTGCACTTGATACTGATATCTTCTTCTCCTTTGGCTTTTCCTATTGGTTAGGGATCGCTTTTTTATTTTCTTCTTCCATTCATTTCTGTTTTGCGTGTCGTCCTCATTCAGTTCCTTTTCTTTCAAGTCTTCCGCAATACAGTCCTTCCATCTTATATTTGGTCTTTCTCTGTTTCTTCAACCTTCTACTAATTTATTCATTCTTCTTCCAATATATTTTTCATTTCTGCTCATGACATGTTCAACCATTGTAATCGTCTCTCTTGTATCTTCCCCAAAATCTATCCCAACATTGTCATCTATGCCTTATTCATTTACTTTTCATTGAAACTAACATCTGTCAATTTGAATTATTTGAATATATCAGCAGTTTCCATGGTTAGCATAGCTGGCTGATGTATTAAATTTAATATCTTTATAATTCTTCAACTCTATATCTATTGAATATGAAGTATAAAATGCAATCACATCATATGGACTATAAAATGTAATAACAAAATTGGAAATAATTTTGGAATTCGAACATTTCTCCGAAGGAGGCGATCCCATGAACAGTTCTTAGTTTCTTCTACGTCTTCAACTACCTGCTTCAGGTAAAGTCGGTCTTTACACATCCAATAATAGGAACAAGATAATGAGCAATAAAAAAATCGTCAGCTTTGTGCTGCTGTTTCTGAGTCTTCCATTTTAAGGAATTTTGAAAGATATATGTTTCCTTAACTAAAACTAATTATAGGATACAACATAGAAGAATCTTAAAAACATATTGTTTTCGATTTTCTGCACTGAAAGTAGTTATTAACTTTATAGTTTAGTTTGATATGTATTTCCAATTAGGTGTTAAAAATTACTCGAAAGTTCTGTCAAACAGCATTTATTCTTACTATACCAACGTTTCGGTGCACCCTTGCACCTTCTTCAGGGTAGTAAGATCTTACAAGTTGTTACAAATCATATACACAAAATACATTCATACAAAACTTTCATTTAATTTATTGAAAATCGTACCAAAAAATTATATAATCTCTATGTGCATTTCTAATCGCCACCACCTAATAAGTAAAACGATTCAATTTTTTGGGGGTAAAATCTCCACCTTGTCCCCCATTTCTCCGCCCATGGATGTCCATAATTTCGTAATCTATTAACTTGAGTTCATTTAAGCTGACAAATGGTTCTCAGTTCTCAAATGGTTAGTATAGGGATCCAGTTTAACTGTAGGATGAAGACGTATACTTGACGTGCCTATTAGCTTATTTCTTAGCCGGAGGCAAAATACTAATTCATTTTAAAGATTATGAGAAAGAATACATTAAGAAGAACCATTTTACTACTTGAGCATATGTTTGAGCATATATGGGATTTTATTTCTTTAATAATTACGTACAAATATTATTGAGAAATATAAATATTATATTATTAGTAACTTCCTTATTGGATTATTTCGTTCCTGAAGACTAATAGCACTAAATGTTAGTAAATACGATACAGAATATACAGGGTGTTTCGCAATATATACGAGCCCAAACTCATAATAATTCTCAAATGTTGAGATTTTTACAAATTTCTTAAGATTAGTTTAAAATATAGATTTTAGCCTAAAAAAACTGAATATATTTTTAAATATTCTAAATGTACTAGTATGCTAAATTGAATATTTCATCTTTTTGACATAAATATATGAACGGAAATGAACGAGTTTCCATAATACAAAACAAATGTGTCTTCGCAAATTCCTTCAGCCGTCGCGCTTTGTTGTCCCTGCTTGGATGCTGATTTCCTGCGATCCTTAATGCTGAAATATTGCAGGAATCCTTCAAAAGGTTGCAGGATATTGGATAAGAATTTCCTGAAAACAGAGAAGCTAAAACATAGAGCTAAATTTCAAGAAAAACCTTATACATACGACATATTTTCTCGGTCCAATATTGTTTTATTATTTATTTATAATAACTGGATCAGCAAAAATAAATAGAAAATATAAATATTTACATAGGAAAGTATGTAGAAAAGAATGGTGGTATTGGCTAGTTTGTATATCTACCCATTTTTGGGTGGCACACATCACTCATCTCCGGACTTTTGTAGCAAGACAATTACATCAATAATTTTTTTAAAAATGTCCGATCAAGGTCATCTGTATTACGAACGAATTAAGAAATTGACATACATTTATCCCTTTCCTAAAAGCGTGTGCGATAAGGATGGATATAACACGGTTGTCTTTCAAAAATTCATATTGTTTCGACTAAGTTAAGACATTCCACTTTAAAACGATGCTCGTTGTTGATAATACTTTCACTGTAACGTAAGTTTATTTATTAATTCAGATACATTACCTTGAATCATAGCCGCACGAATAATGCCATTTTCTGTCAGTGTCACATTGTTTACATTTGCTAATAAACGTACCAGTTGACTTATTTTTGAATTTTGAATGCTTTTATTGTAACACATATTTTTATAATAATAAAATAACAGTAGTATCTTATGTATCGCATAAAAACTAAGCAAACGACACTACTGAATTTGTCAGAATGGGTGGAGCAAAAATCTGAATTAATACAATTCGTAGATGACCTTAATCCGACATCTTTTAAAAAAATTACTGTACATATTTTAGTTTTTACGTAAAATCGATAATTGTTATCAGAAAAATTCAACCTCTGCCCATTTTTAGATTACAAATACCAACCCATTTAAGGGTTTTTTTGGACAAATTATTGCAACAGAAAATCTGATGTGGCCAGCATAATACTTTCGTCAGTTCTACATATTTTGCACATATTTCTTGCAAAAGATTCTATATTTCCAATACATTATTTCCGTCAATTCCAGATATTTTGTACAAATTCCATAAAGAAAGATTCTAGCTTTATTTATATATGTAATTTTGCAATTTCTTCGACAATATTAATTGCATATAATGAACAGTGTTCATATAGTTTCATACATATTTTAAAATAATAAGATAGTTCTTCCTAATGATTTCTTCTCCTTTTTTGTAAAACAAATGACTATATCGCCATAAGGAATACGAATGAAGTAATAAGTAAATTACTAAATATAGTCTTTTAATTTTTACTTTAAGTAATAACATATGCATATTTAAAGTAATAATTGAGTTCCGTGTCATACAGGGTGTTTACAATTACTCGAAATTTCAGTCAAACAGCATTTATACTTAAAATACCAACGTTTTGATGCACCCTTAGGGTCTACAACAATTATACAACAAAAATATAATCCATAATTCTTGTACACAAAATACATTCGTACAAAACATTCAGTTAATTTATTAAACATCGTACAAAAAATTCAAATAGCATACACACATCCATTTGCTCTAAAAAACGACAAGCGAATAATCTGATGGGAAAATACGTAAACAGATATTAAGTCTTATAGTTTTTGAGAAATCGTCCTTCCAACCTCGCCACATACACACATACACACATACATCCAGACAAACACAGACATCATCGTGAAAATGTTAAAATCGGATTGTAGGGACCTTAAAACGTACTTATTCATTGAAATCTGGATATGTGATTTTTAGCATGAATCTAATACCTCTCTTAGCGAGAGGTAAAATATATTCAAATTTTGTATTAACATATAAACATCTATAGATCGATATCAACTGATACTTCGATCTATATGGCGCCTACTATTTTTTTTTCGAATATAAAATGCATGTTTATCCAAACACAGTTTGTGTTTTGCTTTTGCCTGTTATAATTTAAAGCTGTTGTCTAAACGTCTTAATATCAACTTGTGACCACCTAGGAACCATTTTAGAAAGAAATATTGGTATAATTCTCCGGCGAAATCTACTCAAAAGACACCGAAACATTATCAAAATCATCTTCTTTCCTGCTTTTGTTAGAGCTAGCGATTTGTTCGCTGTAAAGAGCTTCGGATTGTTTTCTTTCCTAACAGTGTAATTAATCAAGAGGATATTTTTGTATAATATATTATGGTAATTATCGACCATGTTCGATGATTTTTAAAGCCAGTTTAACTGAGGTTTACATCGCATGCTGGGTATTTAATGTAGATGTATTAAAATTTTGAAACCATATCGATGTGGTTCGAAACATTATTGGTATTTTTGAAAGAAAATATATCAAACATTTATAGGAATTAATAATGTATGAATTAAAAGTTTTGAGACAAAAATTACGCTCCAAAATACTGTCAAGCCTGACAATGAATTGGAAACATTTCGAAAAATTAGAAGACAAAATTTCTTCATAGAATGAATTTAAAATTAAAAAATCTGTTGTGGCCAGCACAATACCTTCCGTCAATCCTGTGTATAATGTATAAATTCCATACATAATTTTTGTTGGAAAAGATTCTAAATTTCCAGTAAAATTATTTCATAAACAAACTATTCAAATTGCACTTGACACTGACATCTTCTTGCTCTTTAGCTTTTCCCATTCGTTAGGAGTCGATATTTTTGTGTGTCGTTCTCATTCGGTTCTTTTTCTCTCAAGTTTTCCGCAATACAGTCCTTCCATCTTATCTTTGGTCTTTCTCTGCTTCTTCAACCTCCCATTACTAAACTACTTATACTTGTTCAAATATAATTCTTCATTTCTCCTCATGACATGTTCAAACCAATGTAATCGTCTTTCTTGTATCTTTCTAGAAAATTGTAACACTAGAGTTATTTTATTACCGTATCTTTCCGTGTGTTCCCTAACATCTACTTCAACATCCTCATCTCTGCCACATTAATTTACTTTTTATTCATACTGACATCTGTCAATTTGAATAATATGAATATATTAGCAGTTTCCATGTTTAGCATAGCTGGCTGAATTATAAAATTTAATTTCTTTAAAATTCTTTAACTCTGTATCTATTGAATATGAAGTATAAAATGTAATCAAATCGTATAGAGAATAATATATTCTTTAAGTTATAATAATATTAAATGTCAATAAATGAAATTTAATTGTTAAATCTTCAAATGAGGCTACTTTCGGTTCACCAATTATAACCAAAATCTAATCACTTGTTCTGGTTGTAAACTTGAGGAATACGAAAAAAATATAATTTTTGGAATCGTGGTATTGAAGTTATGGGATCCGGAACTTTTGTCACACACACACACACACACACACACACACACACACACACACACACACACACACACACACACAGACACATATATACAGACATCATCGTAAAAATGGTATAATCGTATTATAGGGACCCTAAAACATGCTTATTCAGTAAAAACTCCTCATTGAATATTTTGACCAAAGACAATACCTTCCTTACCTAAAGGTGACGGAAGGTAAAAATTTAAATATAAAGAATAGATTTAAGCAGAATTTTTGGTGTAGGGTTTAGGTATACAAGAAATATTAAATACAACAGGACGCGAGCAGTCATGTGACTTTGTTGGCCTTGACAAGCAGATATGGTGGCCCGTGTCAGAATGATAGCTAGTAATTATGTACATAGATGTCAAATATCATAATTTTTCACTCTAAATTTAATGATTTTCCAATTTTGCCGGTATGTGTATATTAAGACATTCATATGTTACTCGTGAAAACAGTTGACATCCTTGTTTATTTTGCCATAACAGCACAATAAAGTCGGATTGAACGATAGAAGAGTTTCCTACTTTCTATTATGGCGTTACAAACAGATATGTGTACAGAGGAATTTGTTTAATTAAACAAATGAGCAGTAAATTTGTTTCTAAACGTTTACAAGGCATTAAAGACATGCTAACGAGTAGAGGAAGTGCGTTTCGTCCACTGATAATTCATCCTAATAAAGATAACGTTATAGTTATTTAAGTATTAAGAGCAGTGGGTGATTCCCCACATTGGTTTAAATATGTCATGAGGAGAGATGAAGAATATATTGGAAGAATGAACAGCTTAGTAACAGAAAGTAGACGAAACAGAGGAAGACCTAAGATAAGATGGAAGGACTGTACAGCGGAAGACTTGAAAGAAAAGGAACTAAATGAGGACATTACGCAAAACAGAAATGAGTGGAAGAAGAAAATAAAACAAAGCTAAAGAAGAAGAATATATCAGTGTCAAGTGAAATTTGCATAGTTTATATAAATAAAACCTATTGCCTTGGAAACCCTATTGGTAAACTGGTAAACAGAAAAAAAATCCATCGTGCAAATATGTTATTTTTCTTTGAAATAATTCCTTATGGGAATGAAAACTACAGCAGTAATATATACATATTTCAAACCAAAATAGCATTTATGTTAAAGGAACAGTAAGATTATTCTTTGCACGACCAGGTTTTTTTAAACTTTACCGATAGGTTTTTCAAGGCAGTAAGTTTTGTTTACAAATTACTGACCAGTAAGTGATGTGGTACTGATCAGTAAGTGATGTGACTGACCGGTAAGTGATGTGACTACCTACCGGTCTGGAGGCGGTGAAACTTACATAAATAAAAAATAAATGTACAATTTTTAAAGCTTTAACGATAAAACAACGATCATAGTTTACTTAAAATCACAACTAATTTTTTTAAAATGTCAAAATAATTTTGAAATAATTCTAAACTTTAATTTGTTATTATTGAGACGATCGTGCAAAAAATATAATAAGCATTGCGGGCATTAAGTGCTTCTTACCGATATCGGATGTATCATCAACCGGTAAGGTGCACTTACTGCCCTTAATACGTAAATAACTATTACTATAAAATCAAGCATTTTTGTGTCATAATTAGGATATTTATAATTTCATTTCTGGACCAAACAGTCAATATTTTTGACTATACTGTGGCTTCATCTTCGGTGAAAATATCCCCCCAATAGGCGAATTTCTCTGGACGGATTTCCATGAACGAATTCCTGCATTTAGCTAGACCAATAAATATACAAAACCTTTTTGCATTCTGTCTTGAGAAATAATTATAGATATTCTATTTCTTGTTCTTCCAATACAACTGCACTTTATAAATGCTCGATCCTACCTTCCGTTTGGAAACGGGTATTTTCAAATTTAAATTTCAAGCCCAAGATAACGACATCTCTATTTGAGAGAACAGGAGACCACACTAGAACTTGTGCGAAACAAAGAAGAATAACTTTATAACTACAGTCGGCGCTATATTTGAATGGGTCTTGCTTAAAAATCCGAGACAAAGTTAAGTTACGACACCGAAAAATGCGACAATGCAGCCACAAACAGCCAACAATGCAGGGGTGGATTACATACAGAATAAATTGGGACAATGAGGGAAAAAATTAAGAATAAGCCTAATACCTTCCGTCACATTTAGGTAAGGAAGGTATTGTCTTTGGTCAAAAAATTCAATGATGAGTTTTTAGTAATAAGCACGTTTTAGGGTCCTTATAATACGATTTTAGTATTTTTACAATGATGTCTGAATGTATATATGTGTATATGATGATCCTTTCAGATCGCATAATTCCAATACCATATATCCAAAAAATATTGTTTTTTAGTATTCCTTAAGTTTGCATCCAAAAGAAGAGGTGATTAGATTTGAGTTATAATTGGTCAACCGGAAGTACCCTCATTTGAAGATTTTATTATGAAAGAGAGAAGGTTCATACTTTTTGAAATACATACGTCATAACCCTGGTTGATTCGAATTTTCAAAGATCTGAAAGATTTACTATTTGATACCCCACTGCGAAAACCTCCTCGTAAAACGAAAAACAAATGAAGTTAATTGTGAAAACAATCGCAAACAAATGACATGTAGGCACGTATAAATTATCTCCATGGAGACGCAAACAATAGATTGTCATTTCGAAACACAAAGAGCTGAACTTTTAAATTTATTTGTTTCGTCGAATTGTCAATCATCTCAGTTGGCTAGGGATATCTGCTTGATTTATTCGTGAACGGGTTGATACATGTCTGTGGGACATCAGTCAAATTGTTGACGAATCGGGATATCACTTATCGGTATCGCTACTATTTGTTTGTATATCAGGGGTTTCAGTTGTTTTATTGGCATTTGTTTTATTGATATCAGAAAAAAGGAGAAATCAAAGACAAGGCTGATAATCAATTGGAATTTCAATTAAAATTGTTGTATTTTGAATTCATTTAAAACTTTTGCTACGGAACTACAGCTAAAATTATAAGAATTTTTGTCCAATGTTTATCGTTGGATTATTTGAGTCGTGACAACGACCCAGCTGTCACGCGTCTTTTTTTTAGGAATATTTATAAAATCGCATCAAAAATGTTTATAACATATATTATATGTTTATGCCTAATGAGAAGAGCTTCAGAAATTTGTCATTCAGGCAAATTAGAAGAAGAGATAAAAGAAATTAAGAATGATTTTTCTAAATTTTCTATCGAAAAATGTCTGAAACCGAAAAAACCTATTAACAGTGCTAATGAAAGGGACGTATTGTTTTCTTCGCTTCCTTATGTCAAAAATATCACGGACAAAATATGTTGAGACAAGTAAAAGACGTCATCCCTCTTTAGTCATCAGGGATTTACCAGATTCCATGTGTCTGCGGGACACATTGGGCAGACTGGTAGAACTATTTCAACAAGATTAAATGAACACCAGCGATCGATCAGATTGAACCAACTTGAAAAATCTTCAGTTGCAGAGCATACCCTGGAAGAATTCCACCGTATAAAATTTGAAGAAACAAAAATACTAGCAAGAATAACAAACCTAAACAACAGGTTAATTAGAGAAGCCATTGAGATTTCAAAATCAAGAATAATAATCATTGTGATGGTGTCGGGGAAGGTATCCTATATTAAATATGTTGGAATTTGTCACTATGGTTATCTGTTGTTAATGTTTTTGTTATTATTTATGTATATATTTATTGTTTAATCCCTCTGAAGAAGGCAGCAGTTCATGCTGCTGAAACGTCGGTTTTTATAACAATAAACAGAACTAAAACTACAAAGGTTGTATCATTTTAATTGAATTTTCTAATTTGAAGATGTAATTTTGACTCATTATTTAAATATATTATTTCTTTGTACCAAAAATAACGAAAAACATGACAAGTGCCATACAGTATATTTTAAATTATGGTGTATAGCTACGAGAACTAAGTTTCTTGTGTTAGTGCTGCCGCCTGTTTGTCAGCGATCCATCAGAACTCATAAGCCCGATTTCCTGTCTGCGTTCCTGAGCCCTTTGCCAATACTCGCTCCAGTCTTCATCCTAAGTTACTGATTTCCTGGTCCTTCCATCCAGATATCCACATTTGAAATTAATTTATTGCTAAGTATGGAAAATCAGTTAAAATCATTGAAATGACCGCTTGTGTAAATAAATATACATATAAAAAAATCTGTTGTGGCCAGCACAATACCTTCCGTCATTCTCGTGTATAATGTATAAATTCCATAATTTTTCTTACAAAAGATTCTAAATTTCCAGTAAAATTATTTCATAAACAAACTATTCAAATTGCACTTGACACTGGCATCTTCTTCTTTAGCTTTTCCCATTCGTTAGGGGTCGCTATTTTTGCGTGTCGTTATCATTCAGTTCCTTTTCTCTCAAGTCTTCTGCAATACTGTCCTTTCATCTTATCTTTGGTCTTCCTCTGTTTCTTCAACATCCTATTACTAAAGTATTCATTCTTGTTCCAATATAATTCTTCGTTTCTCCTCATGCCATGTTCAAACCAATGTAATCGTCTTTCTTGTATCTTTCTAGAAACTTGTAACACTATAGTTATTTTCTTACCGTATCTTTTCGTGTTTCCCCAACATCTACTTCAACATCCTCGAATCTGCCACATTAATTTACTTTTTATTGATACTGACATCTGTCAATTTGAATTATATGAATATATTACTAGTTCCCAAGTTTGGCATAGCTGGCTGAATTATAAAATTTAATTTCTTTAAAATTCTTCAACTCTATATCTATTGAATATGAAGTATAAATTGTGATCAAATCGTATAGAGAATAATATATTCTTTACGTTATAATAACGTTACATGTCAATAAATCAAATTTAACTGTTAAATCTTCAAATGAGACTACTTCCGGTTGACCAATTATAACCAAAATCTAATCAGTTGTTCTTCTGGATGTAAACTTGAGGAATACGAAAAAATTATAATTTTTGGAATCGTGGTATTGAAGTTATTGGATCCGGAAATTTTGTTACACACACACAGACACACAGACACACAGAGACACATACATACAGACATCATCGTAAAAATGGTAAAATCGTATTATATGGACCCTAAAACGTGCTTATTCAGTAAAAACTCATCATTGAATTTTTTGACCAAAGACAATACCTTCCTTACCTAAAGGTGACGGAAGGTAAAAATCAGTCGATAATTAAAATTAGCAGATATTAATATGCTATTAAACACTCAATAAAAACATCATCTCTTCTCCTCGTTAGTGATGAAAAATGATAATAAATGATCAGTGTGCTATACAATACATCTCCCATTATGAAAATCTTACAAGCCCGTTGTCCATGTTTATTAATATCAGGGCCGGCATGGCCCTGTGATTTATATTTACACAGTCCGAACCCGAGAAGGGGGGGCTTTGTGTTGTTGCAGACGCCGCCGTTCATTAGCAGTGGCGCTGCAGTCTGTCATACATGATTGATTGTATTGTCGTCTCTCTCCAAACCATTCAAAAATAAGAAGATGTCTTTGTCGTACTCACGAAGAGATCGGCAGTGAGTGGGTTGTGCAGGAACGATTGGCAATGGGCTAATGATTGGATAAATATGTTCTTTATTGGGTAGCGTGGATGAGTGTGTATAAGTAGATTAACACACCCAGAAAACGCACAAATCCTGTGCCTTTCTAAAAACTAACATATATGCTAAAAGTTTTAACACAAATTTCAACAATTTTTTACCTTCCGCCAGTCTAAAAATTCAATGATGAGTTTTTAGTGAATAAGCATGTTTAGGGCCCCTATAATACGATTTTAACATTTTTACGATGATGTCTGTATGTATGTTTGTGTGTGACGAAAGTTTCGGATCGCATAACTTCAATACCATGATTCCAAAAATTATATTTTTTTCGTATTCCTCAAGTTTACATCCAGAAGAACAACTGATTAGATGTTGGTTATAATTGGTGAACCGGAAGTAGCCTCATTTGAAGATTTAACAGTTAAATTTAATTTATTGACATTTAACGTTATTATAACTTGAAGAATATAGTATTCTCTATACGATTTGGTTGCATTATATACTTCATATTCAAAATTCAGTAGATATAGAGTTAAAGAATTCTAAAGAAATTAAATTTTATAAATCAGCCAGCTATGCTAAACATGGAAACTACTAATATATTCATATAATTCAAACTGACAGATGTCAGTATAAATAAAAAGTAAATTAATGTGGCAATGTTGAAGTAGATGTTGGGGAAGACACGGAAAGATAGGTAACGAAATAACTCTAGTGTTACAAGTTTCTAAATATATTAGCAGTTTCTATGGTTAATAAATTTAATATGCTTATAATTCTTTAACTCTATATCTATTGAATATGAAGTATACATTACAATGAAATCGTATAGAGAATAATATATTCTTTAAATTATAATAACGTTAAATGTCAATAAATGAAGAAAAACTTTTAAAATCTTCAAATAGGGGTACTTCCGGTTGACCAATTATAACCAAAATGCGATAAAATTATAATTTTTGTTATGCGATTCGAAACTTTCGTCACAGACACACACACCGACGTATACATATATACATACAGACATCATCGTAAAAATGGTAAAATCGTATTATATGGACCCTAAAACGTGCTTATGCACTAAAACCTCATCATTGAATTTTTTGACCAAAGATAATACCTTCCTTACCTAAAGGTGACGGAATGTAAAAACGAATTAATTATTAAGTGTTACAAAATTTTCGCCATAACTTTTGCAATACTTTTGCCAGTTAGTGTACACTCTTCACCCGTATATTTATAACGTCATCATGGCGTTAATTGTACAAACATAAAACTCAACCACAGCACACATAAAGAGAAGGTAACTATGGTTACCATTTAATTAATACAAGCCAAATTACCGGCGTCATTGTGACGTCATCAGAAGGCGGGAATAAATTAAGGCAGGAGTTAATTAAGATTTAGTACCAGACTTCGACGTTGAGAGATTATGGCGCCACCAGCAAATGAAGAAGTTAACGCAAGCAAAGGTAACACGTCTTCGGAAACTTTTTGCTATGGGCAGTAAAGTTCGCATATTTCTCTAAAGGTGCTTAATGTTAATTATTATATACTTTTGTTTAATTAATATATCGATGTTCGAATGCATTATAAATTTAATGATCAGTGTTCTATTTATTATTTCCGTGAATTTTAAAATAACTCGACATACGTATTGCAAATTCGCATTGGAGCAAATATCCTATTCACAAAATAAATTGAGTTTAAATTCTCCTTTTAAAATGAAAAATCTAAACGAATAACAGTTAAAATTCGATAAAATGCAATATATATTCCTTCCTATATCCTGAGTAGCCAATCGAGAAAATTCAGCGAGAAAATTCAAATAAACACATTTTAACCATTTTGCCTGTGTCAGCGTTTATACACTTCCTTTCATAGTCTGCATATCTTTAACTCCTTCACAGTCTAGCGTCCAGGAAGACAAGGAAAGAAAACAGATCTCCGGCCGTTTGATTTGCATGGAGCGGATGTGACGTCACGAATCGAAGATTGAAGAAAAGCGAGATCGTATCGGAGGAAATGTATAGGTCGCACAAGATTACGAAATGGATTGTTTGAATTTGAATTTTAATTCAATTTCGGATTGAAGGGCATAATAGGACTGTATTCTCCAGAGGACATACTTAGATTTAAAAAGAATACATATATCGCTACATTAAACGATAAGAAAGTATGTTCTTAACACCTCAGAAATCACGAAATGATCGTGCAATCAAATCCGTTTACTGCTACCTCTGGGGTCCCACAAGGATCAAACTTGGGCCCGCTATTATTCAACCTCTTCATTAATGACGTGGTGGACTGTGTCAACATTCTCAAATACTTTTGTATGTCGATGACATAAAAATTTATAAAACCATAAACTCTATTAATGACTGTATTCTCTTGCAAAACATCAACTACATTTTGTAAAATTTAACCTTAACTTTGTATAAAAGAATTGTGTTTATTTCTCATAATAAACCACAACTATATAGGTTTAAAAATTAAGTTAAAATGGTTTGTATTTAACTACGTATTTATCTTCATAAGACAGTTGATTAAATTGATTTTTATTAATTAAAAAATTAACAATATCTTCAGAGTTCCTTATACTGTCACTCAATTCTTTTAAAGTTGAAGTCGAAGTTTTTTGTTTTCAACTAAGATTCAAATTACAAAAATACTACATGGGTAAACTATAAAAACAACGAAAAAATAAAAGAATTAAATATTTACTGCAATATGTATCAGTCGCAAACCAGAGCCTATTATAATAAAAATGCTAGACAAGACAGGTTATGTTATGTTTGTTTATTGTCGAATGCAATTTGCAGCTAATATTATTTAAACTTGCTTGCAAAAATATGCAGTAATGTCGTGAACCTACTTACAAAATTTATCAGTACATAGCGTTGATTGTATTCATGTATGGTAACGGCCTCTATAGGGCCGCGTGGAAGGTAAAGCGACTATGTTTTATCCTTTATGCTCTTTGTCTAGCGCACGTATTTCTTACCGGAATGAATGCTTTATCAAAAACATTAGGCAGTTATACTATTCATTTCGAGAAGCACTTTATAGGGTGTGAATTAGGTGAACTGCATTACATATTAGTTATGGTCGTGGCTTAAATTTTTGATATTTATAAAGACAAGCATTAACGGAATAAGTTAAAATTTAATTTACATACTACTTTACTTGCAGCTTTATTTCTTTTCTGGTGAGGCACTGCCTCACCTGCCTACCCTGACAAGACGCCACTGCTGTTTACTGTTATGGCCATTCAATTATAGAATAGGCCGATTGTCCTTTATAGTATTTAGTATAGTCGTATTGGAATACTTCAAGCGATAGATACTCCATTAGTCAAAAGAAATTTGTAGAAATTTCTTACCATTTGGATAGGTTTTATAATTTGTTTGTCGAAAATCCGACGGAAATATTATGAGTTTGGGTTCGTATAAATTATCTGTTCAGTACACACGCACACATATCTTAGAATATTTCTTATCTTCCATATCCCTTACAGTTAATTTCTTCTCCATATCACATACCCTTCTTTATCACACTCCCTCCATGCCTGTCTTCCACGTTCTATTCCTATCCTTTTCTCCTCCATATTCTGGAAGACAGATTTCCTCTCTCTCTTCTCCTAAAGCTCTCCTGATGTCAAAGTTGACAAAAAGCATCGCTGGTGCCATGGTTTTGTAGCGGGAAATGAGAGTTCTTAAATCAAATTGCAATATGGCGGTTGTGTGGTCGACGGGATGGCTAATCGACTGGAAACTCGAGATTAGAACCCGAGAGAGGAGAATGCCTCAGGAGAGGAGATGTTCTAAGGAGAGTAGGGTGCATGTAAGAGTAAGGGATATATGTAAGATTGAAAACAATATTATATTGAGTCCATTAAATATGTCAATAAAAGATTATAAAATTATATACTTATCATGGCATATTATACCTAATGTGATTTTTTTTGGTGAAATTTAAAAATATAGAAATCATGTATTCAAATAATTTATTTAGCAACTTTTTTTTTAGAGTAAATGATTAACAGAATGTATAATTTAAATAATACTTAAGGTCCATTGTTTTCAATAGCACGCAATTTTTGATTAACATGTGGCATCATGTTCTGGACGGCGATATTGTCTACTTCGCGATTTTTTTGAAATATTCGATGTCGTAGCTATCCTTAATTTTAGGCTTCCCAACCTTTCTACTTAATATTGACCAAAATTCTTCAATGGGCCTTGCCTGGGAAACATTGGGGGATTGCCATTTTTAGGCACAAATGGGATGCCAAAATATAATATTATCATTAGGATGATGTGTATTAATAAAATCAACCAGTTTCGGGAGGCATCTCTCGGTATAAATGTTAGCATCAACCGCCTCACCCCTCCAACATAAGGACATGAAATACCTGCCGCTGATATGGCGCACCAGACCAAAATCTTGTCTTCAAATTTCTTTTTTGTTTTATATTTCACATTATTTGGACAATATTCTATATCATTCGTATAAAATCCATCATTACCTTAAATTTCCGAATTAGAAAACGTGAAATATTTTTCATCATCCATGATCAAAACTCTGTTATCTGTAAAGTGATATCTTCTTAATGCACGGCAACATATCAGATCTTCTGTATATTTTGGACACTTCTTCCGATGTTTAAGTCCATTTCTGCTGAGTTCTCGGCTGATTGTCATGTGTGAAACCCGAAGTCGGCGAGCTAATTTTCGAGTCGAAGTTCCCAACCGGTCTTTTGCACTTTCCACCTACCTATTTGACTGGGTATTAGTCAAAGCTTTAGGCCGTCCACTTTTTGGAAGGTTTATACATGGTATGCCTTCCTCACATTCTCTTATAGTTTTATAAAGGGTCGAAAAAGCAATATTTTTTCTTCTAAAAATATTTACTATTTCAGATTTTGACACCCGTCCAACCAAATATCTAGTTTGTACGGCATAATTATGTTAATATACGACAAATATGATATGACATATTAATATTTAAACAATATTGAACATTTGTTTCAATGACAACTAGATGCTAAGTTTAGTGTAGTTTTAATAAACGAGTATACCCCCCGAGCTTTTGATAGTGGATCTTGTTCTCCGCCTCTGGTCTATTACAGTGAAAAGCTTTGAGCTTTCATCCAAATCACAGCTTTAAGCTGCGCTTAGAGTCTATTACGTTCTCGTGATACATATCAGCCTCTGATTAAGAGATTATGTTTTTCCTATCGATTGATTGATTAATGGTTATTATTGTGTTTATAGCAACTATGGCAACGAACAATGCAATTACTATTCAAGGCTGCTATGAAAGTTGCGATAGTGATTTCATTTATTTCTCACTAGAACGAATATTGCATATATTTTGTAATTGGTTTTTTAATTAGCTTGGTTCTATAAAGGTTTTATGATGTGTTTAATGGGTAGTTGTTTTCAATTTTTTTATACCCCTTGAATAACATCCATAAAAATATTAAGTTCACCGTAGAAGTCGAAGAAAATGGCATTATTGCCTTCCTGGATGTATTACTGGAAAGAAGATGGTTCTTTACTACATTCAGTCTACAGGAAGCCTACGCACACTAATCTATATATTAATGCCAATTCACATCATCATCCTTCTCAGATATATGGTACAATTAAATACCTAATGAGAAAAGCTTCAGAAATTTGTCATTCAGGGAAATTAGAAAAAGAGATGAAAGAAATTAAGAATATTATTTATTATATTAATTATTTTTACATTGAAGTCAAATGAAGTTTGCTTCTGTATGTTGGAATCCACGGTATGATTATATAAATCGTATTGAAGCGATTCAACGAAAATTTTTCAAATTTCTCAATCGTACAGGTCAAAATTGTCATTAGAAAATAGAAGAAAGTTAAGCGACCTTGCGTTCTTACATAAACTTTTTAACAATGTCGATTCACCAGAATTATTATCATCATTTCATCTCAGAGTACCCAATTAGTACTAGAACAAGAAATTTATTCAGTACAACTTCAATATGCCAAATTTGTATTCCACAAGTTTACAATGTTTCAAACGCTCACTTAAATTTTATGTTATATTCCTCATTTAAATATGTTTTGCTCTTTGATATGTTTTTCTAAACATTTGCTTACTAGTTTGTATATGTCGTATTATGATCATGTGTACTGTATGCAATTGTAACGCTTGAACTTCTCTTTAATTGGGAAGGTTTCCTGTTGAGAAGCCAAACACTTTATAAATAAATAAATAAATAAATTTTATGGCAAAAAATGTTGAAAACTTATGGGATATACGAGTACATTACTGTAAGATTATATGTGTCAACTAACGGTCTTCTACCTTATATATTTACTAAAATTAATTTTCTTTCACTTTACTGAAAGTCTTATTCTTGTTAAATTCCTTCATGTTATCCTTAGAAATTGTTAAGGGTGTGACCCGTAGATTTGGGGTGTTAAACTCACGCCTCTAACTTACCCCGTATTTCTTTCTAACGACTAGCAATCTCGGCATTCAAATAACTCCACTTGGCAGCTTTGAATAAAAAACTACTTATACTCTTTTCAAATGGGAACGTGGAATACATCCCCAGTGAACCAGCCCATTATTCAACGCCTCTAAACTTAGAAAACATTCAGGAACGAATTGGGAGGCTGTAAACTCTGCCACTTTCCAACGCCGTGTTTTGTCGAGTGAAATGAAATTGTGAATATTGGATTACCAGAATTTAAATATAGAGTGGCTGAATAATAAAATGGCCGCCGAACATTTCAGCTTGATATGTTATTTGGGTTTCTCAGGCTCTCATTGGCGACTTTACTGATGTTTTCAGCAGCAGTGACGCCGGCGGGGAAATTTTAAGAGGGGATTTTCAGTATTTATTAATTATTTTGTAGGGGTTGGACCGTACATCAAAATTTTTTCTACAGTCTACGCTCTAGCGCGACAAAGTAGAAAAAACGCTCGCAGTCCAAATTTCTAACTATACAATGTTGAGAAATGTCACTTGTCTACATTCTTAATGGAAACGTTTAGTCAGGAACTAAAGGCACTGTAGTGACACATTTACCACCTTTACAAATAAATCTGACATATAACTGCTCATAGCCAAAAAAAAGCTGCACTATTGTGAAAATAAAATAGGGCATTCATTTACAAAAATGAAAGTATAAAATGTTTAGATTAGATTGAAGCAATAGGTCAAGAAGAATGGGAAATAACGATAAATTAAAATTAAATATAAAGGACGTTTTTTCTTTTTATTAATCCTTATTGAGTAGCAGTGTAAGTACAAAGTGTATATTTTATTATTTTTTGTTATGGTGGAGGACCCCACTGTGGCGACTGTAGAAAAAATCTTGTGTGTGTTTCGAGCGCAAATGGACATTGTCGATTTCGAGAGAATGCCGCGCGACGCAGGCAACCTCTCAATCGACAATGTCCTATTTTGCGCTTTTAATACACAAATAGCTATTGAGAATGTTGAATACAGTCCACCACGTTATTAAGAAGAGGTTGAATAATACTGGGCCCAAGTTTGATCCTTGTGGGACCCCAGAGGTAGCAGTGGACGGATTCGCGATCTCTGAGGTGGCTTTTCTACCAAACCTGGCTTGTGTTAAAAGAACACTTTCTTCTCAATGTTTAATGTAACGATATATAGTAGCTTTTGGTACATTTTCTTTTAAAAATTGATTTGTCATAAATTTATTTCCTTTTGAAATATATACCAATGTTTCTAACGCTTAATATATTAGGTTCTACTAGTATAATTAGTTTCTGGTATTACGAGTAACGAAGGCTTACAGATATGTGTGTGTATGAACAGAACAACCCTTAACAATATATTAACTGAAAGCATTGATATATTTATTTGTTCTTATTGTAGTTGGTGAGCCACCCAAGTGTTGCTTATACATTCACCATACTTGCATTATCTTTTCTTTCTCGGTGGTGATAAATCGGCTTTTTTCTTCTGCAATATCTTCATTGAATGCAAGCAAGAGCCAGGCATCAGATTAGGCTTGCTTGCAGCTAACAAGCAGCCAAGAGGTGGCACAGTCACTCACCACTGCTCTCTACCGCACACAACTCAACAAACAATGTGCTATTAAACACACCGAGCTCCAACTGAATTTCACATACGGGGAAATAGATTAAGTTATAAATAAACCAAGGAAAAATACAAGAAGTATCGTGATACATACTTATTGATTGAAGAATGTAAGAGGGCCATGACGGAGAATTGAAACAAATATTTGTCGGTGAAATTCGTATAAGGGGCGATGACTAAAATTTTGCAAGACCAAATCTGTTAAGCTTTAGAAACATTGGATTTTATTTGACATTTAGTAACACAGTAATAGTATATTCTACAAGTAATGGAATGGTCCATATTCCACACGAGAAAAAAGTTTTAGAATTTATACATAAAATGTTGATTGATAAACCATTAAATATTTTTTTTGACGCCAGTCCATAAATTGCTTATAATAACTCCATATTTTTCTTTTGATTTATTTGGTAATAACTGACTCCCTATATCATCAGCAAGTTCCCTTATTTCTGGTGACGTACATTCCATATCTATATCTTCATTTCCACTTTATATGTTTTTCTATAAAATGTCCAGTTAATTTTCTACGTAATATATTATTGTCTAGCTAAACTTATTACTCTGGACAACTCCAAAAACCTGTAAAACTCAACAAAAAACTCTAAAAATGTTCAAAACTTTAAAACGTCAAACGCGAATACAGAAATAAATTAAAACAAAGAGTCATAACCATAGCAACCGAACCAAAATATTTGATATACCGCGTTAATATGCGGCTAAATAGATTGTGATTCGTCGAAAGCTGTTGGAATAATATCAATTCCAGAAGTTGTGGAATGTGTAGTTTCTAAAATAGTGTTGAAGAAAGTATTTTTTAATATTTATAATAACATGAATTGTGAAAAAGTGTTAAAATCTTCAAATGAGGATACTTCCAGTTGAGAAATTATAGCCAAAATCTAATCAAGTCTGCATATGTATGTAAGGAAGAGGAATACATAAAAATTGTAATTTTAGGAACTCTAGTTTTGGAGTTATCGCGGCCGAAATTATAGTCATACACACGCACACACACATATAGACATCATCGTAAAAATAGTAAAATCGTATTGTAGAGACATTAAAACGTGATTATTCATTGAAAACTCAGCACCGAATTGTTTCATTAAAGACAATACCTTCCTTACCTAAAGGTGATGAAAGGTAAAAATTAAAAATTTGTACATTTATGTTGTTATTGGTGTTATTCAAAACTTTTTGTTCATCTCTCTTAATTGATGAAATAACGAGACGAATCTTCCTCCCTAAAAAATCAGAGCATCCCCTCGGCACTTCAAAGAGTCCGTAAGGGCTGTTTACACAAGTTTAACAGATTTAAAATGGATAACAAGGGCTTTAAGTGGCGCCGGGCAAACACAGGTTTCCTAGCGACTGTCAATAAGGGTGCAGCTTGTTACCCTTGGCGGAAAATCAACCCTTATATGTAGACTGAACAAGAGATAGAATTGTTTAAAACAGTAAACATATACTGGGGTAAATATTGAGTTAAGGATATAAGGGTTAAGCTGTTATTTTAAAAGCGGTAAGTTAAATGAATGATTGATTCTTAAATATGATATAAGTATAGTCTCAATATATCTGACCAAATTTAAATAATTGTTGCTAACATGATATCTTTTAATAAAAGAGATACGCCTTAATTAATGCACTTGTTATATAACAAATTTCTGATTGACAGATGTCAGTGTCAAGTGCAAATTTCGTGTAGTAACTCCACCAATTTTTATAAAAATTAATTTCGTCAAATATCCACAAAACAGACAAACATACCAAAACTACTTATTTTGTAACTGGGTTAATATATCGTTACATAATCCTTAATTTTTCTATCTCTTAATTTGAGAGTAATAACAAAGTTTAAAACTAGCAGACACCATAAACAATTAGTGGCAGTTAAGCGTCCATTTTGCGAATAATATTCGCTAGTAATTTGCGTTTGTTGGAGATAGCAATTCGCATGTTGCTGATAAGGCGACGAACTTACATGCAGCCCGATAATTAGGCTTTAAAAGTGGATTTTATAGTTTTTTTATCACTAGTACCAGTTGTAGACTTGTGTTATAATTAGTACTTACTATGGAGATTAGAAAACATACAAAAAATACACTACAAATTTTGAAGAGCAACTAAATAAATACATATATAAGCTTTTATAGCATGTCTATGTAATAACATTAGTATTATTCAACCCTTACGGCGGTAATAATAAATAATTTCCTATTTCCAGATTAGTTATTCCGAGAATATCTCGTAACCTTGTGTTAAACTGACGTTTATGGAGAGTTTAGTCTAGGGTTAAATCTTATTCCATGTTTATTATTATACATTTGTGGGTTAAGCTCATGATAAACTATGAATAGCTAGTCCTGTGGCAAAAAGAAGCTATTCTGAACTTAACCCTTGTTTATTATTACCGCTGTTAGACTATGTCCCAGTCAAAAAATAATCTTCAAAATATTTATTTTGGTTGCCAAAATAATTATCCAATGTAATGGGTTATTTCAGTAATGATGATGACATAACGTTTACCAAGCGTCACCTCACGGGTACAGGGTTCAAATTTGTGTCATTTGGCGTTGATCGGGATCGAATTCGGTTTCCCAGATTCGCGACCAGACATTCAGGCACACGGCAACGAGATCCCAATTATTTAAACTCATTTTTAATAAAATATTTTCTAAATTAAGAATTTTGTAAAAATTGTTTTACAAATTAATTTGTGTAATCTGAACCAGTCAATTAATAATTTTGAAAATTACTATACTTATATAAGAAAATACACAGAATCTAATGCTCATATAAATAAAAATGTATGTCTACCCAGTTTTGGGTGGCAAACATATGCCTATAAATGGGTGTGAGTGACGGTTTTAATTTTACAACCATTAGATTTTTCAGGTCAAATTACATATGTTCACTAATTTTTCTCTAAATATTCTGACGTGTACATTTTTAATAAAACATTTTCTAAATTAAGAATTTTGCAAAAAATATGTACCATTTTAATTAGTATAATTTGAACCAACCAATTAATAATTTTGAAAATTCTTATACTTATATAAGAAAGTACGTAGAATCAAATGGTACTATTAGCAAGTTTGTATATGTACCCAGATTTGGGTAGAAGATATGTACCCAAAAATGGGTGCAAGATACAAGCTTAATTTTAACAAATATCAATTCCTTGGGTCAAAATACATATATGTACTTATTTTTACCAAAATATTTAATAGGGTACATTGTCAATTTAAAAAATTCCAAAATAAGAATTTAAATTTTTCAATTTTATAAAATAATTCGTAGACATAATACCAATAAAATAATAATTTTAAAAATTGGTGTACATATGTAAGAAAGCACGCTGAATCCAATGGTGATGTCAAAAAAAGGTTATATCAACCCGGATTAGGGTAGCAAGCATCTACCCATTAATGGGTGCAAGCCACGACCTTAATTTTAACACTATTCGATTCTTCAGGTCAAAATACATACAAATATTAATTTTATTAATATGTTCCCACTATGTCGAAAGCGGGTAAGTTAATACCATGTCATTTCGAAACGCTCTGATGACTAGTGTATTTTTATACTGTTGGTATTATTAATTTCACCCCTATGATATTAAGTAGGCTAATTATTTGAAAATCATAAATAATGTTACAGTTTCCTGCCATACTAAAGTAAACATATTATTAGTTTGTTAATAAGTCATTATAAGTCGTTAATCAAGCTTGGGTGGACGTTGATGGAGTTTGGATGGGTAACCGGGCAAAATTAAGCAATATATAAGTGTTAGTGTTAAACATAATTATACGTAATAAATATAACAAATTTTTGGCCTAATTTTGCAAAATACTTTTGGAAACCATTTCAAGAAGTAATTATCTATTTTATTGTTTTGTTACGTTAGCAAATAAAATTAAAAACATATTTGAAGAAATAGGACAGATATATTATCTAGGAGATATTTGTGTATCTATATGTTTATTTTAAATAATTAAGTTAGTAATTATGTATTTTATTACATTTTAATTGGCTAATAACTAAACTATTATGTTATCTATTTTTATATAACAATATTAGACCCTTGTGGCGCACTCTCCACGCCAGCAATGTGTGCCCGTGAGGTGACGCCTGGTAAGCGCGCGCACGGTACAAATATTCCATCATTACCGACATCTGTGTATGAAGCAGATTGGCACACCCAGCAATGGGTAATATGCCGTGACGAAATATTATTTATTTATTTATATTTAGAAATTTCTTTTAACAATTTTTTTTAAATAGGTTGAAATCATTAAAAAGTCATATTTACAGCATTTAAATATCTGTTGAACCGAACTAAACATTTCTTGTACATACAAATAATTCAAACTGTATGTATTCTTTCATTCTATGAGGAATTTTGTCCTACTCCTCTAATATGTTCAAGATTCTTTAAATTCATTCTATTAGCGTTATTTCTTAAGGATTTATTTAATTTTAATTTAAATGTATTTCCCAGAAAAGCTTTCAGTAATGTCAGTAAAACTGTTGATATTGTGACATTTTGCATTTATTTGTCAGTTATAAACATTTAAATATCCCAACTGGTTTCCATGGAGTTGTTTGGGCCGCGAGATTATTTTATATATTATAAATTTTGATCCCTAAATCTGTAGAAGATATAATGACATTTTTAAATGTTCTGTATTATTTGTAATAACATAAATTAAAAAAAAAATATTTAGCAAAAATTAAAAAAAACTACTACTTCCGGTTGTCCAGTTGTTACCAAAACCTTATCAGCTCTTCCCATTATTGTTAATAAACGAATCCTTAGTTAAACATGTTTTAAGTCTTATAGTTTTTGAGAAACTGTTCTTCCAACATCCTTACATACACACACACATACACACACCCAAACATACACACACACATACGGACATCATCGTAAAAATGTTATAATCGTTTTCTAAGGATCTTAAAACGTACCTACTTCACTGAAATCTGTATATGCGATGTTTAGCATGATTCCAATCTCTTAGCGAGAGGTAAAAAAGCTTCAGCGAAAATATATTCATATAAGTACACATTTGTATAATATTTTCCCTAAAGCATAAATATGATATAAAAATATCCTTTACCGCTCAAAATACTTATTTAATGTGTGAAAACAATATATATTTTCCTAAAATTATTCATATGTTCTAAAGATTATCATAATCTAAATATTTTATCTGTTTCCGATCTCTCTGAATAGAAATGTCCTTATTTTGTGGACACCATGTATTATAAAGATATTTTGAAAGGATATGTAGTAGCCAGATTTTTAAATGTATGAATTATACATTGTTTTGTAAATAGTTTAAAAATTGCTCTGGACATTATATATACATATAAAACTTCTACATCTGAATCAATAAAAAAAGATCATTTTGGCTACTTCATAACCGCAGAAATAAAATTTGAAAATTACAATTTAATAGTATTAGCCATGGAATTAGAAACATTTTAATTGTATTATTAGTCCTGAAAGATTTTTTAATAATTATTAATATTGTTTACATTAGACTAATAGTGTACTACTTAACATTCCAACGTTTTTTAAGTCATTCAAACCACTTTAAACTATTGCACCCTCAATAAAAACTACCCTTAAGTAACATCCTAACACTTAACGCCCTTTTAAGTGTGTATAAACACCATTATATATTTCCTGTACCGACTACTGTGTGTTACAGATATTCTTACTTTGCAATCGGCGAAGATAATCTTCTTAATTACAGTACATTTTTAGCGCGTTAATTGAACAGGGTAATTATTAGCCACTTAGGGACAGATGTGAGGGAAATGTTAGCACACCTGTATTTGCACAGGATACCGGATAATCGAAATGGTAAACATTTTAGTGAATTTGGATTTGTTACGAAAAGATTATGTTACAAGATTTACACAAATATAAGCATGTAGAAAAATTTAAGTCTAGTTATATTTACTTTTATTACACACCCAGAAATGGGTAATAATTTTTAATAATATAACAAGGCTTACAATAGTTTGCCCGATTTATATTTTCAAGTAGATGATCATCAATTTATTGAAACCCTGTATAAATTTTTATTTATTAAATAATACAGATTATATTATATAGTCGTACATAGCCATTTGTACACTACTGTATTTAGTTAATAAAACCATTCTTATAAACATTTTATTTCATTTTCATCTCTTTAATAATCCGAAAGAAATTCAATTTAATTTTCGTCCATAAAATCTGGAAACAATTTCCATTTATAACGTTGATTCTTTGGGGATCTCTACGTAATGTTATTCCTGATGTAGACGCAATATCCAGGACTATAAAAGCTCGAAATTGTCGCAAGACTTTAATTTCTCGCTCCTATAATTCACTGACATTAGAATCTCGTTGCGCGACATTTTTACGACGCCCGTGAAATATTGTTAAGAATTGCGAGCAGCATTTCTAATATTCAAATTCGCGATATTGCCAACGCCCAGCAAAGAAAATCCCTAAGAAATAATGTTGCTGAGTCGAGAGAAATATTGTCAGTGTTGGGGTTGTAATTGGAATGATATTAAAGCCAAGAATTTATGGAGAATGTTAGTAAATATATAGCTCATATATAGGGTTTGATTTCGATCGACGACGAAATTACAAAATGTTGCGACATAGGTTCTTCTTGCATCATTAATTCCATAATTTCATCATTGATGGATGATTATATGCCTGTTTAAAAATGGCGTCATTTCATCATTGCTTCGACTCGTTCGCTATACACATGTAGTAGATTGGCGCGTCGAGCGATCGTCGCATGTCGTCATAGTAACGCCGACGCTAAGCGTTGTTGTCATGGTAACCAGCTAACACCCCAAAACAGGGGAAAAATCGAATGGAGACGCACATTCCGGCCTAATCGAATGGAGAGATAATTGGAAGCGTTTTACACGCTCAATGGAAAGAGAAATACATTCATATGGAAGGAAATTTTCAGTGAAATATGGATACAAATAATTTTAATATAATTATATTTTAATAAAATATTTTATTCACTATCATTATAGTAATATGTCGATTCCTCACCTTTTAGAGGTTGAGAAATATGTCATTCCTAATTGCAATGACAATCTCTTAGATGGGAAATAACAGATTTCACTTCTACCCCACAGGATTTAAATGTTTATATAGGGGTTGCCTAGCAACATTGCCATAGACCCCTATAATAAAGTAGGCTAAACAAATTTTAATAAAAATTATAAAGTCTGAGCAAATCGTGAGAAATTTCTACAAATAAAAAAAATAAATACACCACCCTAATCCAAATAATTCTAGCACTTATAATCCCAAAATTTTAATTACAAGTTATTAACGTTATAAATCAAAAAATATATGAATAGTTCATCTTTTCTAGCACGCGTCCTTAATCCCTAAGTCAATTTCTGCCACCCCCTAAAGCCCGCCCTGGATAAGCCCTATTATGCTCCCTCGTATGGGAAATGACATTATGTGGTTTACAAGGGATTACTCTGCTTTTTACCAGGCATATTGAATGTGTAAAATACACCCTTGATTTATAGAAACGGCATAATTGTTTAGGGTTGTTTGCGTTTCTCACATTTTTCTATAGTGTTTTGTTATAGATCAAAAATCATAATTGCGGTATTGTGAAAAGAAAATAGAGGAAATTTGATACGAAATATTGAATTACTATTTTTCAAAGGGTTCGAAACCAGACCCATAATAGTTCGGTCGGCTTACATTTGGAGAATCAAAATTCCGTAATTTTGTTAATATTGAATTAATTAAGGACCCTTGGGAAAAAAATTACAAAAATTACTATACATATGTATTTTGATTCAAGGAATCGTTTTTAGGTAAAATCAAAATCGTACCTTCAACCCTTAAATGGGTTGATACTTACCACCCAAAAATGGGTAGAGATACAAACGTTATAATAGTACCAATCAATACATTGGACTTTCTTATATATGTAACCCACTTTTCAAAATTATTACTAAAATGGTCCAACTGCTATGAATTAATTAGTAAAGTAATATTTATTTAGAAATTTGAAGAAACGTAAATTCCATATTTTTGTTAATATTGAATTAATTAAGGACCCTTGGGGAAAAAATTACAAAAAATACTATACATATGTATTTTGATTCAAGGAATCGTTTTTTGGCAAAATAAAAATCTTATCTTCAACCCTTAAATAGATTGATATTTGCCACCCAAAAATGGGTAGAGATAAAAACTTTCTAATAGCGCCATTCAATACGTTGGACTTTCTTATATACGTAACCCACTTTTCAAAATTATTAATTAAAAGATCCAATTGCTATGAATTAATTAGTAAAACAATATTTATTTAGAAATTCCGAGAACCAGAAATTCCATAATTTTGTTATTATGGAATTAATTAAGGACCCATGGGAAAAAAATTACAAAAAATACTATACATATGTATTTTGATTCAAGGAATCGTTTTTTGGTAAAATCAAAATTGTACCTTCAACCCTTAATTGGGTTAATATTTGCCACCCAAAAATGGGTATAGATAAAAACTTTATAATAGTGCCATTCAATACATTGGACTTTCTTATATATGTAACCCACTTTTCAAAATTATTACTAAAATGGTCCAATTGCTATGAATTAATTAGTAAAACAATATTTATTTAGAAATTTGAAGAAACGTAAATTCCATAATTTTGTTAATATTGAATTAATTAAGGACCCTTGGGAAAAAAATTACAAAAATTACTATACATATGTATTTTGATTCAAGAAATCGTTTTTTGGAAAAATAAAAATTGTATCTTTAACCCTTAATTGGGTTGATATTTGCCACCCAAAAATGGGTAAAGATAAAAACTTTCTAATAGCGCCATTCAATACGTTGGACTTTCTTATATATGTAACCCACTTTTCAAAATTATTACTTAAATTATCCAATTGCTATGAATTCATTAGTAAAACAATATTTATTTAGAAATCCCGAGAACCAGAAATTCCATAATTTTGTTATTATGGAATTAATTAAGGACCCATGGGAAAAAAATTACAAAAATTACTGTACATATGTATTTTGATTCAAGGAATCGTTTTTTGGCAAAATAAAAATCCTATCTTCAACTCTTAATTGGGTTGATACTTGTCACCCAAAAATGGGTAAAGATACAAACTTTTTAATAGCACCATTCGATTCGTTAGACTTTCTTATGTAAGTATTCTACTTTTTAAAATTATTACTAAGAAGAAGAATATATTGGAAGAAGACTGTATTGCGGAATACTTGAGAGAAAAGGAACTGAATGAGGACGACACGAAAAAAGAAATAAATGGAAGAAGAAAATAAAAATAGCGACCCCTAACGAATGGGAAAAGCTAAAGAAGAAGAAGATGGCAGTGTCAAGTGCAATTTGCATAGTTTGTTTATGAAATAATTTTACTGGAAATATAGGATCTCTTGCTCGCCACAGATTTTTTTATTGTGGGAACCAACCACTATAATATATTTATTAATAATATTTAATATATTCATAGTCTAAAGGGCGCGATGTAATCATATTTCCCATACATAATTTCGTTCCTTTCTGCATAACTCCCCTCTCTATTCAAATTCATTTCCACCACGCCTATAGCTATAAAGAACAATGAATAATTTCCAATCACATATTAATCTCATGTTATTAATATAGACGCTATACTGTTTCTATAGCCTTCACTCTCTACAAACGATAAACCGTCATTGAGAGGCAGTTTAACGCCTTCGGGCGTTTCCGTTGATCTTCGGCTCCTGCCAGGATAAATCGCATCGAACACGTGACCCTTCAAAGCCAAGATGGATAGCAGGAGTTATTTGTTAGAGGAAATTTCACAAGGGAGCTAGTGACTCATAAGCGATGAAATTATAATTTGAAATATTAGCAATATGCTTCTGGAAAAACTCGGCAAATATTTTCACTTTACTGAGGACCCGTTCACTGCTACTTCTGGGGTCCCACAAGGATCAAACTTGGGCCCACTATTATTCAACCTCTTCATTAATGATGTGGTGGACTGTGTTCAACATTCTAAAATACTTTTGTATGCCGATGACATAAAAATTTATAAAACCATCAACTCTATTAATGACTGTATTCTCTTACAAAACGACATATCAACAACATTTTAAAATGGTCTCACAACTCAAAATTGTTCTTTAATTATAGCAAATGTAAAATAATGAGTTACTTTGTTAAAAAATACGTATCAGATGGAAACTAATTCGCTTGAGAAAGTAACTCAGTTTAAGGATCTTGGAATTATATTTGACACAAAACTAACATTTAATGTACACATTGAGAATACCGTAAGATCATCCTACAAAAATCTTGGATTTGTAATTAGAAATTGTCGGTCTTTCTGTAAAACAACTACACTCAAAAGCTTGTATTATGCATTTGTCCGCTCTAAGCTAGAATATTGTCTACAAGTCTGGAATCCATCATAAATATATATCTAAGATTGAGGCTGTCCAGCATAAATTCATCAAATATTGTTATTTTAAAATACATGGACAATATCCTATCTTTACCCATGATTTGTATTATTGCCTGAAGTGAACTTGGTGCCATTAAGTAGCAGAATTACAATTATCTCTCTACTTATACAAATTATTAATAATTGTATTGATGACCCATGTTGAGCTAATACCATTTCACGTTCCACGCGTCACTTCAAGAAATAAAGTACCATTTCATTGTGAGCTAGGACTAATTATGAATTGAAATCTCCAATAAGACAACTCTGTGTAGCATGTAACAGTGTATCATGTACTATTGACATTGACATATTTGGCGACTCATCTAAATTTAAGAATATTTCTTTGTAATTAGTCACTTGTTAAATTTCGTATATGTATTTTCTGTTCAACTCATTCGTTTCTGTATTTGTATGACATATGATCGTCCTGTAATTGGGATCTTGAATCCTGTTGGATCGATTCATTAGTAAATAAATAAATAAATAAATATAACCTCTTGCCAGATAAAAATATGTTTCAATATATTGTCTAGTAAGGTTTGCTCTATTAAACAGCTAATTTTTAAGTAAATAGCGTCAAATCCTATTCACAATTAGAGGGAGACATGTTCCTTCTAATTAGTGAACTAAACTCATTTTCTTATTTGAGAACACCTCCAGTCGCCCAGTCCAATCTTCAAATCTTTTCAATGTTCTAATACCAACTATTCCTCTGCGCGATTGGTACTTACAATTTTAGCACTTTGTTATGGCAGTGTGTTGTTTGTTTTTTGTTAATCGTAGCCAAGCAACGGCACCTTTATTGTTCACTAAACAAGCGGTTGTTAATTGCTGTTTCGGAGCGGCGAAATGCTATTGTTTTTGTGCTAGATATGCATTTGTTTGTAGAGTTGTTAGTAGCTGTTAGCTTTGTTTTTTCTTTTAGGGATTTTAAATATTGGTTTTGGGATCCAGAAGGCGGTGTTTCTATGTTAGAAATTATTGTTTGGATAGACGTACTCGGAAGAGGAGTGCCAGTAGTTCAAAAGATAAAACCGATTTTGTCTAATATAGAAACAAGTATTTTTTTCAGTCAAGCAGCAATTATTCTTACTATACCAATGTTCCGGTGCACCCTTGCACCTTTTTCAGGGTAGTAAGATCTTACAATTCATGTACACAAAATCCATTCATACAAAACATTCAGTTAATTTATTAAACATCGAACAAAAAATTCAAATATCATACACACATCCATTTGCTCTTTGAATTTTTTGTACGATGTTTAATAAATTAACTGAATGTTTTGTACAAATGTATTTTGTGTACATGAATTGTAACAATTTTTAAGATCTTACCACCCAGAAGAAGGTGCAAGGGTGCAACGAAACGAAATTAACACGTTTTCCATCGATTCTCCAACATCCTTAACTCATCCAAAAATCAAAAATGTAGTTTCGTTATAAAAAATAAACTTCTTTGGAGCAGATTTGTTCCAATTATTTCTTACAAAAGATTTTAAATTTCCAGTAAAATTATTTCATAAATAAACTATGCATATTGCACTTGACACTGACATCTTCTTTAGCTTTACCCATTCATCAGGGGTCGCTATTTATTTTCCACTCATTTCTGTTTTGCGTGTCGTTCTCATTCAGTTCCTTTTCTCTCAAGTCTTCTGCAATACAGTCCTTCCATCTTATCTTTGGTCTTTCTCTGTTTCTTCTAAGCATTCATCCAATATATTCTTCATTTGTCCTCATGACATGTTCAAACCAATGTAATCGTCTCTTTTGTATCTTTCTAGAAACTTGTAACACTAGAGTTATTTTCTTACAGTATCTTTCCATGTCTTCCCATCATCTATTTCAACATCCTCACCTCTGCCACATTAATTTACTTTTTATTTATACTGACATCTGTCAATTTGAATTATATGAATATATTAGTAGTTTCCATGTTTAGCATAGCTGCTGATTTATAAAATTTCTTTAAAATTCTTTAACTCTATATCTATTGAATATGAAGTATAAAATGTAATCAAATCGTATAGAGAATAATATATTCTTTAAGTTATAATAACGTTAAATGTCAATAAATCAAATTTAACTGTTAAATCTTCAAATGAGGCTACTTCCGGTTCACCAATTATAACCAAAATCTAATCAGTTGTTCTTCTGGATGTAAATTTGAGGAATACGAAAAAAATATAATTTTTGGAATTGTGGTATTGAAGTTATGCGATCCTAAACATTCGTCATATACACACAGACACTCTCACACACACACACACGCACACAGCACACACACACATATATATATACAGACCTCAGACCTCTTCGTATTATGTAATCGTCTCACTTGTATCTTTCTAGAAACTTGCAACACTACAGTTATTTCCTTACCGTATCTTTCCGTGTCTTCCCCATCATCTACTTCAACATCCTCATCTATGCCACATTTATTTATCTATATTAATAGCAAAATATATATGTAATATAATAAATTCCTGTGGCTCTAACATTTACAACCCTTAATAAAATCAATCTCATAAAATCATCCCCTATGTGTGCGAATATAAAACATCCCCATAGTAGGGTATTTAATCACAGATCATAGGCTTATCAGCTGGGCTGTTATCACGGGGTAAAATAGGGGAGTACGGTCCTGCTTTGTCGCCCTTATTGTCCCAGCATTAAATCACTACCCTAATCGACTGTAATATAATTTTTCATACATCAACCCCCAGATAACGATGTATAGCACTGGAAATCAACCATGACTGTGAGAGATTGTTTTAAACAAATAAAAATATTTTGTTGAGTATAAAACAAATCGAGTTAGATATGCTAATCCTATATTTCAACCTTTAGGATTACGAATTATCTTCAAATTAATACGAAATTCGTGTTGTACGGTGTTTAAAATGGAAAAATTTGGGCCAAAATTTATGAGACGTGCTTTAATCCAACTTTCTTAATTTTTCTGCTATTAATTCAAACTTGTTATAATTATTTCTAATTCTGAATCAAGTCACCCATGCATTTATCTGGCTAACAACCCTTACTAAATTTACCCTCATGTGCTAGGCAGTTAGCACCACGCTATCTACCCCAAAATAAGGGTTATGTGATAATAGAGACGTTGAGATGAAATTTAGCGTGATGCCGATTACACAAGGGTTGTTTCCAAGGGCGGAGGGGGTGATTTTTTGCGGGGGTGAATTTGTTGAGATAGAGATATGGTTTTTATTGAAGTTTTTTGGAAAGTGGTTAATTTGAAGTTGTTGTAACAAAAACTAAGAAATATTGACAAGTTTTACGATGCTTCGATGTTCGATCAAGGTCCATTTGTATCATGAACGAATTAATAAATTAGCATACATTTGTCTCTCTCATTTGCAAAGACTATAAGCGTGTGCGATAAGGATGAATATAACACGCTTGTCTTTAAAAAATTCATATTGTTTCGACTAAGTTAGGGCATTCCATTTTAAAACGATGCCCGTTGTTGATAATAATTTGGTTGTTTATTTATTAATTCAAATACATTATCTTGATTCATAGCCGTACGAACAACGTTATTTTCTGTCAGTTACACTACACAGTATCTTATATTTACATATATGGTTTTACATTTGCTAATAAATTTATCAGTTGATTTAGTTTTGAATTTTGAATGCTTTTACGGTAACATATTTTTATAATAATAAAATAACAGTAGTATCTGATGCACCCTCATAAAAACTAAGTAAACGACACTACTGAATTTGACAGAATGGGCGGAGCTAAAATCTTAATTCATACAATTCGTAGATGACCTTGATCGGACATCTGTTGTGACCAGCACAATACCTCTCGCCATTTTCATTTTATGTTGCATAGGGCGCGAGCAGTTATGTGATTTTGTTGGCTTTGTCAAGCAGATATGGGGGCCCGTGTCAAAATGAGAGCTAGTAATAATTTACATAGGTGTCAAGTATCATAAGTTTTCCTTCAAAACATTTTTCAAAATCCATGTGGGATATTTACCTCGACAAGTATATTCCATACTATTGATGACAAATAAAGATCAGAATATTTTGAAATTTTGAATGAAAAATTATGACATATGACAATTGTGACATTTATATAAATAACTACTAACCGTCATTCTCACACGGATCCTCATCTGCTTGCCAAGGCCAACAAAGTCACATGACTGCTTGCGCCATATAAGTAACGTATTGAATATTTCTTGTACACACAAATAATTGAAATTGTATATCTTCTTTCGTTCTATGTTCAGATGTTCCCATGAATGTCCGATTGGGAAATACGTAGTTAAACAAATATAAAGTCTTATAGTTTTTGAGTAATTGTTCTTCCAACGGATCACACACATACACACACGCACACATACATCCACACACACACACACACACACACACACACACACACACACACACACACACACACACACACACACACACACACATACAGACATCATCGTAAAAATGTTAAAATCGTATTGTAGGGATCTTAAAACGTGCTTAATCATTAAAATCTGGATATGCGAGTCCAATACCTCTCTTAGCAACAGGTAAAATTTACAGTACCTTGTACTGTAAACAATAATTAATTATAAAATATAAACTTTGTATAAATTGTGCCAATAATAGTGGTGTCTGCACGTTATATTTAATCCAGGGTATTATAGTAATCCGATTTGAATTAGAGGAGGTACCTGCAATACCTGCATGTAAGCATTTTCATTAATTGCAGTCAAATGCATCCCACATACTATGTGCATAAGATACATATGCATCAATGCGTTAAGACGTTTATGCATTTTGATGTAATTAGTCAAATTACATATAGGTGTAAATGAAAGCATCAGGCATAAATAATTTGATAGGAAATATCTACCTTAATTATAAGGGTGGTATAGAGATATTTAATTGCGTTTTTCAAGAAAAACTGTTAAAATCTTCAAATGAGGATACTTTCCAAAATCTAATCAAGTCTGCATATGGATATGATTTTTATTATTGAAGATATCGCGGCCGAAACCGCGGTCACACACACGCACACACACACGCACACACACACACACACACACACACACATACAGACATCATCGTAAAAATAGTAAAATCGTATTGTAAAGACCCTAAAACGTGCTTATTCAATAAAAACTCACCACCGATTTTTTTGACCAAAGACATTACCTTCCTTACCTACAGGTGACGCAAGGTACAAAAATCTGATGTGACCAGCACAATACCTTTCGCCAATCCTGTTTATAAAGTTACCAATACGTATTTTAAATTCAGCAGCCAGGTTTTCAAAATTTAAATATTACAATTTATATGCCTACAATACCTATTTATATTTTTGTTTCTAAATGCAAAAATGTATACAAATAAATTTTAGATATACAATAGAATCTGTTGGACCATAGACATTATAATAAATGGACAAAAATTAATTCCATTCAAATGTCCTATCAATAAATTCCTGTCCTCTGCTAGTAAATGGAAACATCTCAATTCTCTCTCACAAAACAACGAAACAAAAGATAAAATACAACAACAATGACGACACAGCCATGTTGTGACGTATGCGTTTGTCTCTTGTTTCAACGCACGCTTGGATTATGATGTATCAGTTTTAAATTACATATATTACAACAGTATTTTTGTTGTTTCAACGCCCACAATCGTACATGTTGTTGAGAGTAATGATGTTAATTTATTGCTTGGCTGTTGTTGAGTGTATGTGGAAAGATGTATAGTTGGTGTCTTAAGAATGTGTATAGAAGGATAATAAATAGGGGGTTGCATTTTTGGGGGTCAATATTGTACAATGATTCATGTAGTGAATATATTTTTCTTTATTTTTAAACAAATATTGGTTTATTCTTTTGTTCATAGATGCTAGAACAGCCTAAATAAAAAATTAAAACTTGGAGAACTTATATAAGAAAATACGCAAAATTGAATGGTGTAATCAGAAAATTTGTATATCCACCCATTTTTGGGTGGCACATATCTACCCATTATCAGTAAAAGATATGAGTTTTATTTTATCAAAAATCGATTCCTTGGGTCAAAATACATATGTATAGTAATTTTCGTCAAAATTTACCGACTAATACATTTTTAATTACAATATTTACAAATTAAAGTGTTATTGAAAATTGTCAATAAATATTGTTTTATTTAATTGTTCGTAGATGTTAGACCAGCATAAATAAAAATTTAAAACTTAGAGAATATATACAAGAAAATACGTCAAATCGAATGGTGTAATCAGAAAATTTGTATATCCACCCATTTTTGGGTGGCAAACATCTACCCTTTTAACAGTAAAAGATATGATTTTTATTTTATCAAAAATCGATTCCTTGAGTCAAAATACATATGTGTACTAATCTTCGTCAAAATTTACCGACTGATACATTTTTAATTACAATATTTACAAATTAAAGTTTTATTGAAAATGTCAATAAATATTGTTTTATTTAATTGTTTATAGATATTAGACCAGCATAAATAAAAATTTAAAACTTGGAGAACTTATATAAGAAAATACGCCAAATCGAATGGTGTAATCAGAAAATTTATATATCCACCCATTTTCGGGTGGCAAGTATATACCCATTTAACAGTAAAAGTTATGAGTTTTATTTTATCAAAAATCGATTCCTAGGGTCAAAATACATATGTGTACTAATTTTCGTCAAAATTTACCGGCTGATACATTTTTAATTACAATATTTACAAATTCAAGATTTATTGAAAATTGTCAATAAATATTGTTTTATTTAATTGTTCATAGATATTAGACCAGCATAAATAAAAAATTGAAATTTGGAGAACTTATATAAGAAAATACGTCAAATCGAATGATGTAATCAGAAAATTTGTATAACCACCCATTTTTGGGTGGCAAGTATCTACCCATTTAACAGTAAAATATATGAGTTTTATTTTATCAAAAATCGATTCCTTGGGTCAAAATACATATGTGTACTAATTTTCGTCAAAATTTACCGACTGATACATTTTTAATTACAATATTTACAAATTGAAGATTTATGAAAAATTGTCAATATATATTGTTTTATTTATTTGTTTATGGCAAAAATAAAAGAATTACTTACATAAGAAAATCCGTAGAATCGAATGGTGCTATGAACAAGTTTGTACCTCTACCCGTTTCTGGGTGGAACATACCAACCCATTTAAACGTTGCAAGAATGACTTTAATTTTATCAAAAAATGGATTCCATGGGTCAAAATACATATAAAAACTTATTTTTATTAAATTATTCCATAAAATGGATCTTTAAAATGCACATTTCTGAGACATCTCGTATATTAGCCTCAAGACTAAAGTAGATAAATATATTACGAATGTGTGAGTATGTAAGAGCCGATTTAAAGGTCTTATTTTATGGGTACAAGCAAAGTAATCGTTTATATGTGATGAATATATCTATATCCAGCCAACTATTTACTTTTATATCGCTTGTACTTTAATTATTATTGACTGGCTATCAGATTTACATAACTATTAATCTGTTTCAATTTTTATGTTGAGTAGAATTGAACAAGTCAATATGTTAGAACATTTAAATTTACTTACAAAATAATTTGAAACATAATAATCGAGCAAGTTGTAAAGCAAATTTGATGTACTTTTCAAATTTGTAAAAAAATATAGTATATTCCATTCGAAATTTAAAAGTTGATATTAATTACTAATCAACCGGAAGTAGTATCATGAATGTACATCCGTCATCAAGTAGCTTACATATTGCTGTATAAATCATGTTATATGAAAGAAATTACGAACTTAATAAATTAGCGAGATATTTGCTGGGTCCACTGAAATATAACAGAATGTATATCCATTGAATATGAAATATAAAATGCAATCAATTTGTATAGATAAGAATATTCTGGAATATTTTTAATAACATTAAATGCCAAAAAATAATATTTAACATTTCAAGAAAAACTGTTAAAATCTTTAAATAAAATCATTCAGATTTAAACCCATGACTGGTGGATCCCTACACGTGCTCCTAACTGTTGAGGCGTTCATATGTGTTGAGAATAAAAAAGAAAGAAAGAATAATTAGTTATGAAGACAGCTATAAATTCTGGATGTCAATATTAATATTAAAATATTCTATAATCGTTTACATCTCGCCACGTCAATTGACAACATCAATAAAGTATACGCAGCAATCTGTGTTAAGATGAGACACAGGGCCGTACTTTAAAATGTTGGATTCGGATTGATGAAATTCTCATCTAAGCCTCAAATTTCCAACTATCACAATATATTCATTAGATATTCTACAATTTATTATTGAAATTGATGTAATATTTTGAACCTTAACATGTGACAAACAATCGCGTACATTTATATAAATAACTAAGGTGATGGACAAACTGTTTACCTATTGGCTATGAATTGCGTGCTGTATATCCTTTGACGTCACAGAAGTGGGGGGGGGGTTGTTTGTCGTGACTATTTCTGGCATGAATATTTTATTTAATTTTTCTACTACAACTGACGTAAATATTATTGTTGTTGCATTATACAATTTGTGGTATTGCCAACCTGTGCATTATTTGTTAAAAGACCGTCGTATAAATGTTATCAAAAGTATAAATTTGACTAATTCCAACCCTGTCTACCTTTAAAGCAAACATTAAACCCCGAACAAAATAATTATTCTTTCATAATAATTTAATATTCTCGCGGCTTAAGACAAAGCTTCATCCTCTTGTACAATTCTCGAGTTATTTGTCACTGACACCAGATATTTATTCCTTGTATGAGTTAGCAATCACCTCAGGATGTTTAGACTGCTCTTAAAAGTGTAGCGCACCTGTAGAGTTCATATGGTACACGGCTACAATACAGCAACCGTCTAAGCGAGAAGGCATTTGTAGATATATCTATTAAGGTATTTTATACCTTTGTAACAAATGCCAAACAGAAATATTTCTGATGGTATTCGATTGTTTTAGAGAAGGAGTTACTATGGATACATAGACGGTTTGTTTTGAAGGAAAATTATAGTAAATATATTCTTACAATAAATAACATAATTTCATCCCTTATTCGAAATTGAATTAAAAAAATCTTTCAGGAAATTACATGAAAATCGAACTACCCCTCTTGACTTACCTTATCTAAACGACATCAATGCTGCCACGTGGCAGATAAACGTACCAACGGACTAACAAAAGCACACGTGGCGCGAATTTCAAAAGTGCCAGAGATTTGTTTGTTTAAACAAATGATTGATGGAGGGTTGTATACCCCTGGATTAAGATATAGATTAGGGGTGCGAAAATAGGGTTGTAATAATTATGGGACATTGTTAGGGGTGGACTATCATTACAATGTTTTTAAATGAGAAGCTCTTAGCGAAAACAATCTTAGTCCATTTTACCTCTCGCTAAGAGAGGTATTGCATTTTAAAAATCGAATACCCAGTTTTTAGTTAATAAGCATGTCCCTACATTTTCACGATGATGTCTGTGTATATATGATATCACTTCCGTTTATTAGTAATTAATATCAACTTTGAACTAGGTGTATAAAAAAGTGCCCGCCATTTTATTTTGTAACAATGTAACATATAGATTATTTTACATGATTGTAAAGAAAATTCGATGTACTTTTCAAATTTGTAAAAAAATATAGTATATTCCATTTGAAATTTCAAAGTTGATATTAATTACTAATAAACCGAAAGTGGTATCATGAATGTACATCCGTCATCAAGTAGCTTGCATGTTGCTGTATAAATCATGTTATATGAAAGAAATTACTAACTTAATAAATAGGCGAGATATTTGCTGGTTCCACTAAAATATAACACCCTGTAGAGTTAACGAATTATAAAGAAATTAAATTTTATAAATCAGCCAGCTATGCTATAACTATATTAAGAAAATTTTAACTAATTCGAAATAGTTAATTCAATTGTTCATCTTTTTTCTATTTTTTATCATCCCGTCCCGTCAATAATTTTCTAATATTTACACATTAAGTCTTCTGAGCATTCAAATATTTTTCATTAATCCCCTATTGTTAAATTTAAATGAAATTCCTATCTCCAAAAATGATTAAAAAAAAAACATTTTCCAATATATGCGTTATCGGTGTAAAATAAAAACATTCGTGTTCACATATTTACGCGCAGTTTTTTGTTGGCGTGATTACAATTTAGATACAATAACATCAGTTAGCGACTCACTCAATGCATCATTTTTATCAAACCACGTTCATAAATCTCTATTGAAAATAATTTCCTATTTAGCAGCAAAAAATGCAGCAAACTGCAGCAGCGACATGTGAAAAATAAATAAAAATTCGTCAGGAAATTACATTGCGTTCGACGAGATTTTTTCACGCGCTGGATAAAGGAATATAGACATAAAAATTCGCAGTACGTTTGGAAATAGTTGGCTATGAAAATCCAAGGCGGGAAATTTAAAATTATCTACCCTATATGGCAGCCAGCATCGTATAGTTTTTAGAATTTAATCTTCTTTAATACGAGGAAGAACAAAAATTTTCAAAAATTAATATTTAGAAGTTCTTTTTTAAGAATCTGATACTTCTGGTTGTCCAATTATTACCAAAACCTTTTCAGCTATTCCCAGTAATGTCCGATTGAGAAATACGTAGTTAAACAGTTATTAAGTTTCTGAGAAATCGTCCTTCCAACCTCCCCACATACACACATACAGAAATAATCGTAAAAATATTAAAATCGGATTGTAGGGACCTTAAAAGTGCTTAATCATTAAAATATGGATATTTTTCTTTGTTACATCCATTATTCCTCTTTTAAAATCTTTTTTAATTAACTTCTTTAAGTAAGCATATTTTGTGCACCCTTCTTTATCTATTAAAGCCCAGTATCCCCACAATAAAAATATGATTAACCACCACCCTTAATAAAAATTCCAATATCGTCACTTTCTGTGCGCCCAGCATCGCCCTAACACTATTATATAACCACCCTAACCACATGTGTGAATAGGAGGCTTAGCAAAACCAATAACGCATCGCAGACAGACGAGAAACGATGTTGTGACGTCACGAAAATCGTGGACGTATAGACATTTATTTCTAGTAGTTGTTTAAAAATATATCCATTGTAAAATTGTGATCCGAGGAATGTATTTTTGATAAAATTAATACCATATTTTCAACCCCTAAATGAGTTCATAGTTCATCCAATTGTTGTGCTGATGATGATACTATGTTCATGCACCTCAAAATATTCATAAATGTTGTCCATTCCATTAAAATAAATGTAAACCCTTTGCAATGCACTCACACACGTTTAAACGCAACCCTCACGTATTCTGTGTATCCCTCTTTCTCGTTTAAATTTCCCGCCCTTGTCGCGCTCATAGCACCCTCGGATCCGCAGCCTCGCCAACAGTGTAACAATTTAATTTGCACATTAGCTGGCGCGGAGAAAGACAGAATTAATTAACGCCATTATCGCCTATCATCTGTTTTAATTGCCTTAGTGAGGACGCCATGTTGTTTTTGCGAGAAATTAAAATGGCCGCCGTTAACAATGGTGTAGTGATTATATAGAGGCCCTAATCAGGATGCTGGAATGGTAAATTGCTCTGCTGATAAGCGAGCACGCTTCACAATGCCAAAAACAGAGAGGGATACGGATAGAGAAATAATGCTGCAGCCTGCTCGTACACTTGTGTACTTCTATAGTAATTACATAGATGTTTTACAGTGTAAATCTGGCTTTATACCTAATTTTGGGTGTACTTCTCTGGAAATTAAAATTAAACCATGGTACATCATGTACTTGTAAATCAGAATTTACACCTTATTTTGGGTGTAATTATAATAATGTAATAAACAAAAATAAAACGAAGGAAAATACTTAAAAAATAAATTAATGTTGCCATACTTAAATAAAAATTGTATTGAAATTCTAGTTTAAATTAAGCTTTATACACTATTATGGGTGTACATTTTTCCTATTAAATAATGGATATACTGAGCGAAAACAATATGTAGAAATATCCTAGCCAAACTAAATATATTTTGCTATGATTTTGAAAATAGTACCGTTAACTTTAAAAAGAGTTGATATACGCTCCCCAAAAATGGGTGGAGAAATTGGCATTCTAATTATATTATTAGATTCTAGGTAAAAATATTAATAAATGTACCAATTTTCAAAATTATTACTATACTTACTTAGGTGCTACAATTTTTTCTATAAAACTGAATGAAAATAAGAGTACTAACAGGACGACGAAATACGAAAAAAATTTAAATAACCATAATTCCTTTGGAATATTTGCACGAAAATTAGTTAATATATGTAGTTTGAGCCAGGGAATCGATTTTTGATATAATTAAAATCGTATCTTCAACTCTTAAATGGGTTGATAATTTTCACCCAAAAATGGGTGGAGGTACAATTTTTCCGATTTCACCAATCAATATGCCGTACTTTCTTATGCAAAAATCTTAATTTTCAAAATTATTACTATACTTCCATAGGTGCTACAATTATTTCTATAAAGCTAAATGAAAATAAATAAAATAATAAAAGGATCGAGGATGAAATATGAAAAATTCTTAATTAATAATGTATCCTTTGGAATATTTCGATGAAAATTTGGTAATATATGTACTTTGACAGAGGGAATCGATTTTTAGTAAAACTAAAATCGTATCTCCAGCTCTTAACTGGGTAGATAATTTCCACCCAAAAATGGGTGAAGGTACAATTTTTCCAATTTCACCCATCAATTTGCCGTACTTTCTTATGCAAAAATCCCAATTTTCAAAATTATTACTCTACTTACATAGGTGATACAATTATTTCTATAAAGCTAAATGATAACTAATACAAGGATGCAATATGAAAAATTCTTAATTAACAATGTATCCTTTGAAATATTTGGACGAAAATTTGTTAATATATGTATTTTAACCCAGGGAATCGATTTATAATAAAATTATTATCGTATCTCCAACGATTAAAAAGTTAAATAATTCCAACCCAAGAATGGGTGGAGGTACAATTTTTTCGATTTCACCAATCAATTTGCCGTACTTTCTTATGCAAAAATCCCAATTTTCAAAATTATTACTATACTTACATAGTTGCTACAAATTTTTCTATAAAACTGAATGAAAAAAGTGAACTAATACAAGAATGATGCAATACGGAAAATTCTTAATTAACAATGCATCCTTTGGAATATTTGTATGAAAATTTGGTAATATATGTATTTTGATCCAGGGAATCGATTTTTGATAAAAATAAAATCGGATCTCCAATCCTTAAATGGGTAGATAATTTCCACCCAAAAATGTGTAGAGGTACAATTTTTCCGATTTTACCATTAAATTTGTCGTACTTTCTTATGCAAAAATCCCAATTTTCAAAATATTTACTTTTTTGGTTTAGTTTCTATAAATAAAAAAATTAAACAGTATTAATTGATAAAATGCTAGTCATTATTTTTTTTTAATTTCTAAGTATTACGTGTATAAATACAACGGCTATATACTTTATTTTGGGTATGACAAATCTCAATATATAATAATTTTATATATTTTATATGTATTCATTAAAATAATTATGTAAGTATTTCAGATCATTTGTCTAAGTTATATGGTTCGTTAATATAATAAAAACACATAATATTGTGTTCTAATTAATTAATAATAATTGTAACATACATATAAGTAATTAAGTGATAATTTATTCTTGTATATGAAGCGATATATATTTTAATTACAAAATATGTACTGATATTGTTAATTGCTTTAATTTACCATTGACATATTAATATGTTATATTTGTTTTTCTAAACAACAATATTAATTATTGTTGTTACTTTCATATTTTCTTTTGCACATTTTGTTTTTACATATATTTGTATCGTTCAAGAGCTCATGGGAAAAAACAACCATAGTCCAAATATTGTAATTGTTCATCAATATTTATTTTTCTATTTCTTAACATCCAGTAAATGATTTTCTAATATTCTTTGATTATCTCAAACTCAAAAAAATTGAGTAAAGTTATTTTGGCTAAGAGCTTTCTTCCTGCTGCTAATGTCCCCTGCAACTTGAGTGTATTTTTGGGCTGGTGTGATGCTGGCTTTCAGTTTTGTCGGGCGATAGCCGCGAAAATGAAGTAATTAAAATTATAAAGGGCAGGTTAATTGCTTTCCCTACCACCACGTAAATTAAAACAAGCCAATTAAAATGCGCCTTTGTTAGCAGCGCCATCTACGCCCCCACGTGACCTGGAGTGGGGGGAGAGCGACATAAACTCCTGGAGAGGAGAGAGACTGCAATAAGAGAGAAGCAAATCTCAGGAAAAATTAGCAGGAAACTAAACTACAGGAAAAAAATATTTTAAAATATAATGCATTTATTCGTGCAAATTAAGATGGTTATATACCCATTTCTGGGTGTTCGCGAAGCACTAGGATTCGCACACAAAATGTATATTAAATTTTCTTGCAAAATATCCTATATTTCTAGTAAAAGTATTTCATAAACAAATTATACAAATTGCACTTGATACTGACATTTTCTTTAGCTTTTCTCATTCGTTAGGGGTCGCTATTTTTTATTTTCTTCTTCCACTCATTCAGTTCCTTTTCTCTCAAGTCTTCCTCTGTTTCTTCTACCCTCTTTTAATAAGCTATTCATTCTTCTTCCAATATATTCTTCATCTCTCCTCATGACATGTTCAAACCAATATAATCGTCTCTCTTGTATCTTTCTAGAAATTTTATCACTCGAGCCATTTCCCTTACCTTTCATTCTTTGTCTTCCCCAACATCTATCTCAATATCCTAGTCTCTGCCACATTCATTTTCTTAATTTGAATTATCTGAATATATTAGCAGTTTCCATGGTTAGCATAGCTGGCTGATTTATAAAATTTAATATCTTATAATTCTTTAACTCTATATCTTTTGATTATGAAGTATAAAATGCAATCAAATCGTATAGAGAATAATATGTTCTTTAAAATTTATAATCATTAAATGTCAATAAATGATATTTAACTGCGTTTTTTCAAAATTAAAACAAAAATCTAACCACGTTTGTATATAGACCTGAACTTGAGGAATACAAAAAATAATACACACAAAGAGACCCCAAAATGTTCTTATTTCTTAGAAACCTAGTATCGAAATTTTTGACCAGAGACAATACCTTCCTTACCTAAAGGTGACGGAAGGTAATAATAATAATTATAATAATAAATAGTAATTATTAAATCGTTTTTATAAAAACTAATTGAAAGTAATACAAATATACATGTCCTTTATGTAATACCAAACGAATAATCTCTTCAATCAAAATTGCAAATAACAAATCATTGTCGATTGAATCAGATTTGTGTAATTATTAATTAAATATCGTTGTTCAATAATTAAAATTTATACTCGCGAAATTTCTCCGTAATTGAAAGAGCAATTAATTCGGAACTCTTTGTAAATTTATAACTCATTATTTCATTAAAGCAAATGTTCAAAATGAAATTTCCCTGGCCGTTTAGTTCGTTAGCTTTCCACCGGATGATGATGGCGCTAGCCTCGTGGCGGTTTAATTTCGTCATAGCTAAATCATCTGATGAACTGATGGTACTACAATTAATAATGACTTGCGTTTTTAAATTAACGACCTGCGGGAAAGTTTGGAGAATTTTACTAAGTCCTGCTCTGGAGAAATTATTGCCGCAATAAGATGGAGTAATATTGAGGGGACTGAGTTATTTCATAAATGTTGCACGCAATTGTTAATTTATTCATTTGTTTATTTTTATTACACTATTTCTTTAGGGTCTGGGAAGCTTTATTATTCCATTCAAGACACCATCTCTGTCCATCTGTCGAATGACTAGGTCAAAGTCTGGTGGACTCATGCCCGGACTGTAGGGAACATGAGGTAATACTTCGCAACCGTATTCACGCAGTTTTTGTAAGAAGACCCGCTGTGACCTTGTTGCACATGGAACTGTGTCTGCCAGGATGATTACTTTGTAATCATAAGCAAAGATCGTCATTTTTTTCTTCCGTCATCTTTAGATAAGGAAGGTATGGTCTTTGGTCAAAAAATTCAATGATGAGTTTTTAGTGAGTAGCATGTTTTAGGGTCCCTTTAATACGATTTTACTATTTTTACGATGATGTCTGTATGTATGTATGTATGTATGTATGTATGTATGTATGTATGTATGTATGTATGTATGTATGTGTGTGTGTGTGTGTGTGTGTGTGTGTGTGTGTGTGTGTGTATGTGTGTGTGTGTGTGTGACAAAAGTTTCGGATCGCATAACTTCAATACCACGAAATTTATAATTTTTTCGTATTCCTCAAGTTTACATCTAGAAGAACAAGTGATTAGATTTTGGTTATAATTGGTCAATCGGAAGTAGCCTCTTTTGAAAATTCGGATTTAGTTACACAGTGGTGGTATTAGATGCTGATCCATCCAAGTACTAACCAGACTTATTACGGCTTGACTATATTTTTTACAAATGAGTATAAAAACCGTTATGAATGAGAAGTCCTTTTCATACTGAAATAATTCATTAATTTTGCTCTGTTACAAATAACAATATAATTACATTTCCAATTACGAACAAAAGAGTCACTGTCCTAAATCACCCAATTAAAAAATAATTCCGCCGAAATGAGTGAGCCTTGGACAGAGACAAAACACAGTCGGGGCTGATAAAGCAGGGCATAAGTCTCTCGTGCTAGGAAAACAAACGAGTAACAATTGCACCTTCATTTATCTCCCGATGGCATTGTAAAACAATGGCTAATCTAGCCCAGCCGTCTAGCAATTACTGGAGCAATTAAAGGCTCCACACAGACGCTCGCGAAAGCCTGGAAGCACTGGAAAGCCTGGAAATGGAGAGAAATACGAAATTGCACAGTATTTCCACAGAGATTCATCTCTGCATTATAGGTCCAATATTTCATAGTATAATATATTGTAATAGCGCAAAAGTAACCCCTGTGGTACTTTCTTAATTTTCTTATTTCTTGTTACTTGTTTTGTGTCTACATAAAAGAAGAAATCTTGTTCTTGCTCCATGCTAGTCTTGTCTTGTTTCTGGCAACCAACCTCTGTTCTTGTTCTGGCAGCGAGAACAAGACAAGGACAAGAAACGCAAAAAACGAAATAAGAATAAATTTACTTACTCCGTGCCAGATAATAATTCCGGATTTACTGGGTGAGACGATTGGGGGCCTTCACTTTTATAATTCTTTAAGTCTATATTTATTGAATATGAAGTATAAAATGCAATCAAATCGTATAGAGAATTATATATTCTTTAAGTTATAATAACGTTAAATGTCAATAAATGATATTTAACTGTTAAAATATTCAAATGAGGGACCAATAATAACTAAAATCTAATCACCTCTTCTTCTGGATGTAAACTTGAGCGATACGAAAAGAATATAATTTTTGGACACGTAAAAATTGTAAAATCGTATTATAACCCTAAAACGTGTTTATTCACTAAAAACTCATTGAATTTTTTGACCAAAGACAATACCTTCCTTATCTAAAGGTGAGGGAAGGTAAAATCGAAACGGACTCCTATTGGTCATCTGTTCACCAAGTTCAATGCAGTATAAATGGTATAAAATATTTAACAAAGTATTAAGCACAAATGTGGTGCACTCTCCAACAGATTTGAGTGCCCGTGAGTTCCCATCAAGTATACATTTTTATGGTAAAAATATATCGTTCTTACCACAAAGTATGTAAATTACCATACGTAGAACATAGACTATAAAACTTGATGATAATATAATTTCATTATATTGTTCTTTTATATTGTGTTACTCCTTAATGTTTTAATTATAATATCTTAATTCGCTGTATATAAAAAGCAAGCAGAGTATTAAATACATGGCACGCAACATAATTAAATCATTCACTTATATTAATTTTCTTCACATGTGCACTTGTGCACTATCCGAAACAAATTTGTATGCGACTTATCAACTAATTATGAAATTAATCTAATATGATATACATATGCCTTAACAGTATCACATACATAATTAATAAGCTTTAATATGATACTTAAATTTAATGGTATACCCAATGATTCTCAAAGTGGGTGATGGGCGCAGGATAAATCCAAGGGGGGGATGATGGCCTTAAGGTTAACAGGAGGGCATTGAAATTTAACCGACTCTCGCTGAGAGGTATTGGATTCATGCTAAAAATCGCATATCCAGATTTTAATGTCTTTTATGGTTATGGTTGTAAAAAATATAGTATGTTCCATTTGAAATTTCAAAGTTGATATTAATTACTAATAAACCGGAAGTGGTATCATGATTGTACATCCGTCATCAAGTAGCTTACATGTTGCTGTATAAATCATGTTATATGAAAGAAATTACTAACTTAATAAATACGCGAGATATTTGCTGGGTCTATTAAAATATAACACCCTGTATGTATTTTGATGTTTCCATACCCAATAAATGAGTAAGAACAGTGGCAGCATCATACAAATTATATTTTTCGGTTAAAGACCTATTATAATTACTGCATTTTTCGGTCTGCCGACAGAGTTGAAATCTGTTTCTTAAGCTGCTTGTTCTCAACAGACATCCTATTCTTCCTTATCTCGATCTAAATTAGTCAAATGTCCTACACTAATTAAAATTTATCGCGTCTGTTATCGATATGATATGCGTTTATGCATTTTTTCTTCACATGTGCTACAATGAAAGTCTGTGGCTTCGAGTTATATATACAAACTGTCCGTGTCTTGGCAGCTACTGTACCAAGAGATCTGAGATAAGACCAAAAATAAATATGTTCATTGCTTAAGTAATTTGTGGCTATAATTATTTAATTTTCAAAAGAAATTTTGAAATATACAGTAAAATTTTTGGAAGATGTCCGATCAAGGTCATCTGATCTCGAACGAATTAACAAATAGGCATATATTTCTCTCTTTCTTCCGCAAAGGCTATAAGAGTGTACGATAAGGATTGTTGATAAAATTAAAATCGTATCTCCTACCCTTAAATGGATATAAATTTACCACCTAAAAATGGGTGGAGTTACAAACTTGCTGATTGCACCATTAGATTCTGTGTGCTTTCTTATATAAGGATACATAGTTTCAAAATTATTATTTAATTGGTATAATATCCATGGTTTAATTTGTAAAATGGTAAAATAATAATTAGTTAACAATTTAACATTCTAAAATATCTGTAAAATATATTTGGGAATTCAAAATATTTAAATTTTTGTAAAAAATAGTAACAATTCCTTAAACCATAAAAGTTTAATTACTTAATTTCGACTTGCTTTAAATTCTTTTCCATAAACATACATAAATTCTCTCGTCTCCAAATTCTTTAAAACCAGTTGAAAAATGTGTTAGGCATAAAACATTTTTTAACAGAACCAAAAAAAATATACGACAAAAAACGGATTCTTTTCATCTAATCAATTTATAATTTGATATGCTTTTAAAGACCAGACGTTTATATTTATATCTAATAAATAGCATAACACATTAATATGGATTGAAAAGATTTTTTTGCAATGTGGCACCTGCAGAATTTTGGCCTGGCATATTTCTGCCTCTCTGAAAATGACCTAATATATATAAAGCAAATGAGTTTCGCTCTATAATCTGTGCTGACATCTGCTAAGAAACAATCTTTTTCTTATATAGCAATGGAAATTCAGTATTTTTTTCTGTATGAAAAAAATATAAAATATACCAATAAAGTAGTACATTAACAAAATATATCTCTCTAATTATGTATATATGTTTAGCTATATAATTCCATTTGAGCTAACACGTTTATAAGATTAAAATGCGATGTTCATAAGTTCAAATCATTAATTAGTCTATAGGATATTAAATAGCAACCCGCTGGTTCTTAATTAATTTTCAATTAGTTTTGGAAAAGATTAACTTTCTAGTTTTTAGTAACGGCGCATTTGATTGGCTATTGAGGAAAAATTAAATCAAATTTATTGACCATTATCGAATAGTAAACAGGATAACATCATAAATTGAATTTCGTTTGATTGAGAAATTTATACATTTATACTCGTATTTATAGTATTCTCCACGTAATAAAAATCTGTTGTGGCCAGCACAATACCTCTCGCCATTTTTATTTTATGTTGTATAGAGCGCGAGCAGTCATGTGACTTTTTTGGCCTTGGCAAGCAGATATGGGAGCCCGTCCATCAGAATATTTTGAAATTTTGAATGAAAAATTATGACATTTGTGACATCTATGTTAATAATTACTAGGCGTCATTTTGAGACGTATCTCGATATCTGCTTGCCAAGGCCAACAAAGTCACATGACTGCTCGCGCCCTATAAGTAACGAATTTAACATTTCTTGTATACACAAATAATTGAAATTGTATCTCTTCTTTCGTTCTTTGAGGATCTTTAAATTCATTGACGATATTAGTTGTATTTCTTAAGGATATACTACCACTTCCGGTTGTCCAATTGTTACCAGAATCTATTCAACCCTTCCCATTACTATTAGATTGAGGAATCCGTAAAATTATAGTAATTATATTTGGCATGAGGTGCTCTGAGGAAGAAATGCTACAGATCTAAAAATCTCTCTAAAGTCAGGCAGATGTCTGTGTGAATCTTTTCTTCAAAGTCTATAAAGGTACTTCAAAATACAATAGCACTTCATACCTTTTCATTTCTATACCATTCACTACTTTTGTGCCCTTTTGACGTTTGTGTTCGAACATTCATCATTCTTTCGTTGTATATATCTTTGACACATGTAATACATTTTTACTTGAAATAATTTTTATTTGATTTCTCAAATTTTTGAGCAGTTTTGAGTGCTCGTGGTGTACAGCCATATATGTGTATAAGCCTTAATGATTTATTTATGATTATTAATTAATAATTAATAAAAAAACTAATGGCGCTATCGATTATAGAGTATACACTCTTTCAATATACAATTACGTATTCTTCAATATCAATAACCAACACTCAGCGCCCGGCAGCGGGGCCCACCGTGTGGGTCAAAACCTTAGGGGTCCAATTAAGGCCCCATTCGCCCCAGCAGGGCGCTCTGCCCTTGCAGACTCACACAGCTGCAGTAGAATTCAATATTGTATTCAACTTACTTGTAACACATAGGCGGTACTGTGTGTCAGACAAAGATGGACAGTAAAATAGGACGATACGTTGGTAAGACAAGGATAAGAATATAGATAGGGTAATATTTTAGTTAGTATTTGTGGGTTCTAATTTGTTTAGAAATTTATTTTAAATAAATGTCCCTTCAACAATAGTACACAACCAAATGCTTAAGGGATGCTTTCAAAATAATGTGTGTGTATCTTCTGGACTAGCTCAAATACTATCAATCGCAAAATTTTGCGACCTTACTCTAATAAGGAAAGAAGCCATTAGAATTTGGTGTAAATAGGATAACTGGAAATCGCACTTTACTAGAAACTCAAAATAATTTTTCTTTCAAAAATACCTTTAAATGTCATTTTTCGCGATTTTTCTATATATTTTGTAGATATATTGATAAAATAATCAATTTTATAAATCCCGGAGTCATTTATATAAATATAATAATATATTATTACAGCATATTACCTATTACTGGGTGTGCTAATCTGATTTGTACACAGATTTCAGGAATGATGATGAAGCGTCGCCTGGCTCATTTCTGGCGTGGAGAGTGCACCACAGGGGTCAATTTTGTGCCATTTAAAATTCCAAATATTTGGTGTTGGAAGGGATTGAATCCGGTTCCCCAAATATAAATGGCGGGAGGTATTGTGTTGGTCACATCCGATTTATTTGTACGATCTACCGAATTTACTGGTTCTAAATAATTCTAATCGTTATTATTAAAATACTATTAAAAGCAGATTGTCACACCCAAAAATGGGTATTTACCCACTGTATATATTTTTGGATGCGGCAATTATATACATAAACAAATTACAGTAATATGTAATAAACAATAAAATAAATATTGAATTAGACGTGTATTAATACCAAGTTAGACCAAATAAAACAAGAACGGACCTAGAAAAATTCATTAAAAATTGTATATATTTTGTTTAGTAGTGTTTTGTATTTGACGTGAGAAAGATATAAACATTGTTTTGTGCTCAAAAAACATTTATTTATTTAATAGTGTTAGTGTTATATGAACTATGAACAATATACGAATATGATTCTACAAATAAGGTATGTTCAGTTGTTATTTTTATTAGTAGATTTTAGTAATGACACTATTCACAGGCTGTTTAATAATTTCGGGTACATATGTTGAGGGTATATAGAGTGTTAATTTTATTTTGTCTATCTCGAGAACTGCAAGAGCTACGAGGTCGGTTAAATTATCAAACAATTTCTATTTTATAAGACTATTTAATGAGCATAAAATTATTATTTTTCAACCAGTGGTTCACAAACTGGGGAGACCAGCTTTGTTATTTTAAATGGAACTATATATTTTTCATTTACTTATTGAATCGAGAATTTTATTCTGAATTCAGTGATAAATTTGCGTACCCTTAAATAACATTTTTACCTTCCGTTATATTTAGATAAGGAAGGTATTGCCTTTGGTCAAAAAAATCGATAGAGTTTCTAATAAATTTTAAGATGATGTCTGTTTTTAGGTGTATGCGTGTGTGTGTGTGTGTGTGTGTGTGTGTGTGTGTGTGTGTGTGTGTGTGTGTGTGACGATCGTTTCGGATCGCATAACTTCAAAACCACGATTCAAAAAATTATATTTTTTCGTATTCCTCGAGTTAAGATCTATATGAAACTTGATTAGATTTTGGTTATAATTGGTCCATCGGAAGTACCCTCAATTGTAACTTTTAACAATTTTTCTTGAATAACCGCAGTTAAATATCATTTGATTGATGTCAGTGTGAAGTGCAATTTGCATAGTTTGTTTATGAAATAATTTTGCAAGAAAATTTATGTATGGAATTTGTCCAAAGGATATCGATTCCTATAGGATCATTTACATTCAGTTATCCATAAAAAATCTGTTTAATTTTAGTCAATAATTAATACTGGTGAAATATGTTGTAAAAAAGTCCATAAGTAATTATTAAAACTGTAACAAATTACACAGAAAAATTAGTATACTAATTAAATTCTCATTGGCTCAGTATAATTTGTATATTCTTTGACCATATGCAAATTTTTTGACGTTCATTCGACAAATAATTAATTACGTTTGCTTGATATGTTGAAAACGCACTGTCATATGAAATTAACTTAACATACATTGATTTTTAATCATGTAAGCTTACGTACAGAATAAAAGTGACATGATTTTAGGCCTTGAAATGTATTGTTATTTAAATTATGAGAAAATTGAATTTATAATTTTGCAGTTTTCATATTGCGACGAAATTTTTTTTGTAAAGTCTGTGTTGTGAAGTAATATTTATACATACATCGAAACTTCACAACATATAATTTCCTGCTTCCCTAAGTATTTTAGGAAAAAATGCTTCAAATAAAAGTTGCAGAGCTTGAAATTCTGCATCAGAAAATTAATTTCAGATGTTGTGTAACGGCAGAAGATTGTGAAGCAAATTTGATGTACTTTTCAAATTTGTAAAAAAATATAGTATGTTCCATTTGAAATTTCAAAGTTGATATTAATTACTAATAAACCGGAAGTGGTATCATGAATGTACATCCGTCATCAAGTAGTTTATATGTTCCTGTATAAATCATGTTATATGAAAGAAATTACTAACTTAATAAATAAGCGAGATATTTGCTGGGTCCATTAAAATATAACACTCTGTATAATATATAATTAAATTATATTGTTAATTTATCATACCCTTAGTGTGTCAGCATAATCTTCATAGATGAGCTGAAATTTTTAAAAAGGGTAAAAAATATTTAAATTTGTTTAAAATATTAAGTTTTATTTAAATTAATTTCTATACTACTACAAAGTAATATGACTTTAAATACAAGACTGATTTAAGGTGTTCCTTAAAATCAGCTAAAGCGGCACGCACGCCACTGAAATATACATACAATAAATTTACAATAATATACTTATATAGAAATACATATACATATACTTACATGCTTATATACATATTTACACATATATACAGTTTAAATCTATATATTCACATTTGGAAATAAATAATTATAAAGTAAAAATACTATTGTACTATGTGCCCCTTACGAAATTTGTCAAGCACGCCACTGTATTTTTACTTTAATTTCATTGCACTTAAATGCAGAAATTTTGGGTATCAACGTTTTAAAATTTTAATTAAAAATGTGGGTAGAAATAATTTTTAAATTTAATGATGACATCTGGAATTGGTTGCCTACAATTTTTTAATTTGAAGATTTCTTCGAGATTGGGAGATAGTAGGCTGTGAAGACAGGGCCGTACTATTAAAAATTGTAAGACAATTTTTCTTGGTATATTTAAAATGAAATTTAAATATATATGAATTTAAATATGTTAAGATTAATACAAGAATAATTGTTTTTATTTTAAATTATATTTGAAGAATAAAATATGTGTATAAGTCAAAAATATTTGAGTACGTCTCTGTACAATTTTGAAGCCACAATCATTTAAAACCATTAAATGTCAAAATAATTTAAAAATTCATAGTTATAGTCATGTTTTTCTCTCCATACCTTATTAAGAAAATAATATTTTTTAACGTAAAAACGATGAGTAGGATGTTGGTATAAATAAATACTTATATTTCATCAGCTGAAAATTAATATTTTAAAATGTTGATAACCACTGGCACATACCCTAAATCTACGTCATATGTGGACTAGGAGTCCTTACCACACTCGAAACAGGTGGTGGCATTTGTTGTGGATGTGGCAGAAGCCCTAAAGGCGCCATAGGGTGTCTAGCGCCCAATAAGGACGCCAAAGGGTGAGACACTCCACCCCCAAAATAGCTTTGTAATGGATGTGGGTAAAGGGCATGAGGATGTCTGGAAAGTGACGCCATTTTGAGTTTTTCTATTTCGGCTTCTTGGAGACGTTTGGCTTTCGCTCGGCGATTTTGGAACCAAATTTTGACCTGGAAAGAATAATGGAAATGTTTAGTTGATGGACAATTGTTTTATAAATTTATTTGTAGAAATTGGACCAGTTAAGGAATAATTTTGAAAAATTGTACAATTATATAAGGAAGTACGTAGAATCGAATGGTGCAAAATAATTTGTTTCTTTTTTCGAGTTCTTATAAAACAATTACATTACAATTTTAAACGTATTGGTTTTAATTATTTAGTAATGTCTGTATGTGTGTGTGTATGTGTGTGTGTGTACGTATGTGTGTGTGTGTGTGTGTGTGTAATTATAATTTTCGTCGCGATATCTCCAATACTAGAATTCCAAATATGACAATTTTTACGAATTCCTCTTCCTTACATCTATATGCAGACATAATTAGATTTTGGTTATAATTGGTCAACCGGAAGTACCTTCATTTGCAGATTTTAACAGAGAGACGATTATATTGGTTTGTACATGTCGTGAGGAAAGATGAAGAATATATTGGAAGAAAACTAGATAGCTTAGTAATAGAACCTGGAAGAAACAGAGGAAGACCAAAGATAAGATGGAATGACTGTATTGTGGAATATTTGAGAGAAAAGGAACTGAATGAGAACGACACGCAAAACAGAAATGAGTGGAAGAAGAAAATAAAAAATAGCTACCCCTAACGAATGATACAAGCTAAAGAAGAAGAATAAGCTGAAGATATCAGTGTCAAGTGCAATTTGCATAGTTTGTTTATGAAATCATTTAACTGGAAATATACGATCTTTTGCAAGAAAATTTATGTATGGAATTTGTACATAATACACAGGATTGACGGAAGGTAATGTGCTGGCCACATCAGATTTTTGAGATGAATCTATCCAGCGCCCTAAATAGGACACCCAGTTTGAAAATATTTCCCCTAATATATTATTTATTAAACATTTTCTCACTGCTTACCTGTGTCTCTGTTAAGCGAAGTGAAGAACTGAATTCGGCTCTCTCGGCGATACTAAGGTACTGTTTGTCCCTGAATTTTTTCTCTAGGGCTAGAAGCTGCTGTGTAGTAAAGGGCGTTCGAGGTTTTCGATTAGGTTTATGTTTTCGAAGGTTGCATTTGAGTTTAGGTGGCTCGCCGTTGCTATCTGTAAATAAAGAAAACAAAAATATTAATCAATTTGAAAATTGTCAATCAATAAAAATTGTTAATAATTCAGTAACTTTCTTAGGGTCCTTAATCCGTGTGAAATAGAGAATTGTAACATTGAAACGTGGTCATTTATCAAAATCTCGATTTGCGATTTTTAGCATGAGCCCTATACCTCCCTTACCAAGGGTAGCGGGAGGTAAAAATGTAACATATAGTTTCTTAAATACGTGAATTATTTAAAGTTTTTATTGCTAAACCCAACAGAATCAATTTTTCTGACCATAAGACCATGCCAGGTCACCGGCATTAAAATAAAATTAGTAATTTACCTATATTTCAAAATATATTCTTAACTTATGAAAAAAATTTATGTTTGAAGTTTCCGTTGGCGGTACATCATAAAATTAACGTCCGCTATCCTAATACATGCGGTTGTAATTTTGCTTTGTCGGTATAAGTGTTAGAAATTAAAACAAAAACATAGAACACCCACTTGGATTTAGAAATAGAAATAATTCGCGGAAGTGCAAAAAATCTTTTTTCTCAAAAGATTCTTTAATATTTTTTATGGGTTAAGCAAGGGGGCACGATTAATAAATAGATGGGTGCGGTCGCTTTAAAAAAAATATTTTTATGTAATTAATAAAGTGTACTGGATTTAAATACAATGTTATTAACTAAATTTCTCATTTAAACAATAATCTACGGACAAATATATGACAAAAGAAAAGTCCCAATTTTTTTCGTTCCAAAAGTAAATAATACAATATTTATGTTAGTATTATCTATAAAACTGAGGGTAAAGGTAACTGACAATATACTCAATTAATTGCCATCTTAAATTTTATTACTTTAATAAAAATTATTTGCGAATTATTAAATAAAACATTTGTCACATGCAGACAATGGTTTATTGCAAATATTATTAAACCTAAGATATTTTATTATAACGTATTCAAGTTCTATACACTCTATTAATACACCATATCAAAATTTGTTGAATTGGAGGAATAATCATCCAGAAGTTCATTTAATCTTGTTTTTAATATAATTGTAGGTGGTACTTTAATCAATACATATCACTTTACAAATAATTTTACTAAAAAAATAAAATTTAATATGGTAATCAATTGAATATATTGTCAGTTTCCTTTACCTTCAGTTTTATAAATAATACTAACATAAATATTGTATTATTTATTGTTGGAACTAAAAAAATTGCACGTGTTTGTTGTCATATATTTGCCTGTAGATTATTGCCAAAATGATAAATTTAGGTAATAACATTATATTTAAATCCAGTACACTTTATTAATACATAAAAAATTGCCCAACTACTGTAATACAAAAAAATATTTATTTTGTCAGAGGGTGCGAATACATTTGGAGTTGGTCTCGTATAAATATGTTTTATTGGAATATATAAAATATTTGTTAGCTTAGACCCACATAAAATATAGAAAAATGTCAAATACGTTATACATTTAGTTCATAGTTTTTATATAAATTAAAAACTTTGATGTTGTTAATAGGAATTAACCCGCATTTATAAGAAACAATTTTAATTTTTATAATTTGTATTCACAGTCATATATATTAAGTTACAAGTAATTTAAAAATACTTAATGCCCTTATTAAGTGAGCCATATATAGACAATCGTATTAGTTGTAACCGATCTTTTATTTAAAAAAAAAATATTTAAAATATAAATGTCAATAACTGTCAACGAGGTGACGCCTGGTAAACGCACTCTACAGTACGAGAGAGATAGTTTACTTATTAATATTTCATAACACAAATAACTATTTAGTATCAATCTTGTTGTAATTATAGCAATTTCTCGTTTATGGCCAATAAAACTAACAAAAAACAACATCCAACTTAGGATCTGTCAACATTTAAATAATCCTACGCTTAAAAACGTGCAAAACTACTCTAGTTTTAATAATTAATCCGCGATCTGAGTGTATTAATTATAATTGCTTATAATTAACGACCAATTAAGCCGTAATTAGTTTTATTCTTAAGATATAATTGGTATATCTTATTAAACAGAACAAGGCTATAAGAACAAGTAGTTTGTCGAAGTACTTTATAGATATAGCTGTATATGTTTAATGATGCATTGTTACAAGAATAATACTGAAAAAAGTATAAGAAATATAACAGATTTTCTGAGACAATTAAGTATAAAGAAGAGAACTTAATTAAATATATATATCAACACGGATTATTACCCATTTCTGGGTGTGCCAATCTGCTCTTTTTCATCCCTACAATTCGATTTTAATATTTTTAGGATGATGTCTGTGTGTGTTTGTACGGATGTATGTTTGTGTATGTGGGGTCGTTACAAAGACGATTTCTCAAAAACTATAATACTTAATATCTGTTTAACTACGTATTTCTCAATCGGACATTACTGGGAAGAGCTGAAAAGGTTTTGGTAATAATTGAACAACCGGAAGTAGCAGATACTTAAAAAAATCTCTTTTTGATACATATAAATATTTTATTATATCTTTTATAGATTTAGAGATAAAGAAATATAAGGTATATAATAATCTGTTGTAATAAATCTCACAGCCCAAATAATGTTATGGAAACCAATTGAAAAATTAAAAGACATTACTAAAGATTTTTTATGGGAAGTACATACATTATATTATTTCTTGTATTACTAGTTAAATATTTAAAATTATAGGTATATTACTCTTCAGAAATTCTGTCAATCCCGACAATGAATTGGAAACATTTAGAAAAATTAGAAGAGGACAAAATTTCTTCATAGAATGAATTTAAAATTAAACAATCTGAATATAAAGACTAGATATAAGTAAAATTTTTGGTGTAGAGTGTAGGTATACAAGAAATGTTAAATACAATAGGATGCGAGCAGTCATGTGACTTTGTTGGCCTTGATAAGCAGATATAAATTTTTATTCTAAATTTAGTGATTTTTCCAATTCCATGTGGTTTATTTTCCTCGACAAGTAAATTACACACTCCTGGTGGTAAATTAACTACGTGAATTTAGAAAATCTTGACATTTTTAATGAAAATTGACATCTATGTACATAATTGCTAATTGTCATTCTGACACGAGTCCCCATATCTGCTTGTCAAGGCCAACAATGTCACATGACTGCTCGCGCCATATACCTCCCGCCATTAGCATGAGTTCTGCAATATAAGCTGGATTTTTAATTTCATGTATTAATACATAAACTGATGATAACTACATAGTATTAGGAGGCATTTCTCACGGCTCCTTAGATTTAAAACATAGTAGTCGAAGTATACATTTTCCATATTTGAATTCGAACTATACATTGTACAAAGTATACCTCTCAATTCATACTTCTTCCGGAGTGCCGCAAAGCTGTCATTTAGAGACCGTTTAATCTTTTTGAATCTGTGTCTTTCTAATATGAATACAAACGATGTCTGTCTATTTTGCTGAGTGCAAAGACGCCTTGAGTGAATGTGTTAGCCTGTGTAAGTGACAGCTTGCGTATAATGAGCGCTTCAGTTTTTGCTTGGCTTTATATACAGGATATTGTAATATGTGGGCAATTAGGCCCATGCGAAGTGACGCATATAACATATAAGACACATGAAAAATGATGCGCAACGTGAAAAATTACACAGGATGAGAGATCTGATCCTCGAAGAATACTTTAGTAACAATATAGTAATAGTGTAATAAAAACTCCGTTTTATTAACATAATTTTGAAAGTATTGCTTATACAGAATGTACCAGAAATGACTAATATGGCTGGTAGTATGAACATCTGATATTACGTCAGTATCAGAATAATGATTGTCAAAATAAATACTAATAATTTGACGTATAAAACGTTACGCTTTTGTTCGTCTCTTGTTTCTAATTCCATGGCTAATACTATTAAATTGTTATTCCGTGAATTTTCAAATTTTATTTCTGCAGTTATGAAGTAGCCAAATTAATTTTTACCTCCCGCTACCCTTGGGCAAGGGAGATATAGGGATCGTGCTAAAAATCGCATATTGAGATTTTGACAAAATAGTACGTTTTAAGGTCCCTAGGTGTGTGTGTATGTGTGTGTGTGTGTGTATCCTCTTTATGCTCTAAGTCAAATACTATCGTTCAGAAAATTTTGAAACCTTGTATTTCTTCCTTACTTTTATATGGAAAGATACCATTAGATTTTGGAGTAAATCAGATTTTCTATAGGTTTGCATTAATATTTTTTGTATATATTTTTAATTACTTATTTACTTAATCCTAAAGCCTTTCTACCTTGCGGTGTAAGGCTTGTATATATTTTATAGATAAATTATCTATTATCCGAATATTTGAAAAAAAATTGATACACCTATGTATTTTGAACCGAGGAATATGTTTGTGATAAAATAAATTTCGTATCTTGCACCCATTTATGGGTAGATATTCGTTACCCAAAAATGGGTAGAGTTATAAACTTGCCCAATACTCCATAGGATTCTACGTATATTCTGATATACACATTTCAATTTTCAAATATACTACTCCATAGGTATGTCCATAAATGAATTTATAAATTAATGTATTTCCATCGGGCAATAAAATTGCCAACAATTATAGACTGTCTCCAAAACTAAGTGATTTTTCTTTCCAAAGGGTTGATCTATGTTTTATGTAGAAAGCAAGTCGTTGTCTCTGTTCTCATGAGCATATTCACATAGCAAGTCATATATTGACAGTAGCCACATAAATATCTCTAATTACCACTTAAACAAGACAGGTAATTATACAGAAAACACGTGTTTTAAATTACTGACACAGACGAGAACGGTTTGCTCTGGCTTAATTGCTCTGCTCTGCTCAGCTGACCCGTTCGACGACTCACTCTCAACCTGCACAGGACATCGGAAAGGAAACCAAAAGGATTATTATAAATAAACAATCGTAAAAAGTTATATGATGACTTGAGTTTGAGATCAATCGAAATCAGATAAGGTACATTATACCTTTCAAATTTAAATCTGATGTGGCCAGCACATTACCTTCCGTCAGTTCTATGTATTTTGTTGAAATTTTATACATAAATTGTTTTGCAAAAGATTTTATATTTCCAGTAAAATTCTTTAGCTTTTCCCAATCGTTAGGGGGTTGCTATTTTTTTTTCTTCTTCCACTCATTCCTGTTTTGCGTGTCGTCCTCATTCAGTTCTTTTCTCTCAAGTATTCAAAAATACAGTCCTTTGGGTTTCCTCTCTTTCTTCACTACTTAACTATTCATTCTTCTTCCAATATATTCTCTATCTCTCCTCATGACATGTTCAAACCAATGTAATCGTCTCGTTGTATCTTTCTAGAAACTTCTTACACCAGAGTTATTTCCCTTATTGTTTCATGCTTTATCGTATATTTCCGTGCCTTCCCCAACATTTATCTCAACATCCTCATTTTTGTGACATTCATTTACTTTTCATTGATACTGACATATGTCAATTTGAATTATCTGAATATGTATAAACAGTTTCCATGGTTAGCATAGCTGGCTGATTTTTAATATCTTTATAATTCTTTAACTCTATATCTATTGAATATGAAGTATAAAATGCAATCAAATAGTATAGAGAATAATATATTCTTTAAGTTATAATAATATTTAACAGAGTTTTTTCAAGAAAAACTGTTAAGTGAGGGTCCTTCCTGTTGCCCAATTATAACCAAAATCTAATCACCTATTCTGTTGGATGTAAGCTTGAGGAATACGAAAAAAATATAATTTTTGGAATCGTGGTATTGAAGTTATGCGTGTCGAAACATTCGTCACACACACACAGACACACACACGCACACACACACACACACATCATAGTAAAAACGTAATATATGGAACCTAAAACATGCATGTTTACTAAAAACTCATCATTGAATTTTTTGACCAAAGACAATACCTTCCTTACCTAAAGGTGACGGAAGGTAAAAAGGACAGATCTGTATAATGAAACGAAGTTTAACAAAGCTTTTTCAATAAAGATTACTGATTATCCAAATTATTTCATTTGTAATTAAGGTGGGTCTTATTTGTCTCCATGACCTTATATTGGTTTCATTTTTAAACTCTCTTTTACATTTAAGTTGTTTACAAATATGGAAAATGACAAATGTAATGACCAAATAATTATAAGACTTAAGAAGTGCTTCTTAAAGGTGTTACATATAGCAAATTAATTAAGTAAATATTAATTAATGGTCGACCCATTTTAATACATAATCGGCTTTACTATAAAGGCATCTGTTTGATATCTTTTTCGCATATCTACTGTACAAAAATTAACCTGAATTAAATTAAACATCATTAGCTCTAAATTTCGATGTATTGATTTATTATTTTAATTTGATTTTTATCTGATTTTTATTGATTAGACTTGATATTTGATCTCAATGACATTTTATGCTAATAACTGTAATAATTAGTTTCCTTTCTAAAAATATAATTGGATTGTAAATTAAATAGTTGACGCAATATATGTTGTATAAATAAATATATCATCACGACTGTATATGCAGAATTCGGAATTGATGATACATTTGGTTATTCAGAACGGGCACTTTTAGGTAAGGAAGTAAGTATTGTCTTTGGTCAAAAATTCAATAATGAATTTTCAATGAATAACTACAATCCCTATAATACGATTTTACTATTTTTTACGATGATGTGTGTGTGTATGCGTGAGTGCGTGTGAATGTGTGCGTGTGTGCGACTATGAATTAACTATTAAATATATTTTGTTCACATTTAATGCTATTATAAATATTAAAGAATATTTTATTTCATACTGTCCGCTATTTACTACTTTAGGTTACTAATTTGAGTCCGGGAAATGATACATTACAGTACCCGAGCCGGGAAGTGTTGCTTGAAAACATCCCTAATTGTTTATTTTTAAATTTTATCAAAAAAAGAACGTTTACATTATTTGCGACATTGTATTTTTTCTCCAATTGCAAAATAAGTCAAATTCTTTCTCATATCTTCCGGAGGACTTTGTGGGAATCAGTTTCCATATAGTCTCAGCACTTTTTTCCAAAATATCCTTCGAAAAGTTTGAGTTATTACTAGAAGGAGCGTTCATTTTTGATGACAAGCAAACAAACAAAATCAACAAAAAAATTAAACATACACAGGTAACTAAGACAAATTCTGATGTGATGTGATCTATTTTAAACTGACATATTGACATGAAGTTAAAAATATTTAAATCACGTAGACAGTATGAAATAAAATGTTGTGCGAAGTGGTATTACGGTACTTATTTCGAAATTCCGTAAACTTCTCATACGTACCGTAATACCTCACTTCCTGGCCTTATAACGTAATTAACTATTATTCTCTATACGAATTGATTACATTTTATACTTCATATTTAACGGATATAGAGTTAAAGAATTATAAAGAAATGCTATGCTATAACCATGGAAACAGCTACTATATTAAGAAAATTCTGATTGCAATATGTCAGTGTCAAATATAGAATTTTCTATATGGAATTTGTACAACTGACCGAAGGTAATGTGCTGGCCACATCAGATTTTTTTGTTACCATGTTTATGGTATATAAATAACTACATCTCCATTGGTAACGATAATCACATATTAGCAACATTAGTAATTGGTCATATATTATTATTCTGAATAAGATTACCATTTTAATTAATATATTTTAATTGATATCACTTTCTGTCATATTAATTTGAACCTCCGATATTTAGATCACGCAATCTTGGATATAGATTTGTCTGGCGAAATCTGCCCCAAGATGTTTTAACCAAACTAAAACGCATTTTATTAGCAGAAGAAAAAAATATCTTCAATAATTTTTTGTCAGATCGATGAAGAAGTTTTCTTCTGGTCAACTAAAAGTAGGGTATTTCGTTCGTCTTGTGAAATTTCTACGGTAGCAGTACAACAGTTAATTAGGCAGAAAATGAAGCTTAAGCGATCCTGTATATCTTAACAAATTACGGCAGGAAAAAACAACCGAATTAATAAGAGTTAAAGACACCACTTTCCAATCAGTTAATGTGCATTTTATTCAAATCCAAATGTGTTCATTAGTCCAACAAAGATTAGGTGGATAATTAAATTTCTGCCTCCAGACAGCATATATATGTTAAAGATTTCCTTTTTCTTGAAGACTACAGTTTGTATAAATACATATATCAACAAGTTTTCTCTACACTTTAACCATTTTTTGGTCACAAATGCTGTTTTACCTTCCGTCACCTTTAGGTAAGGAAGGTATTGTCTTTGGTCGAAATATTCAATGATGAGTTTTTAGTGAATAAGTACGTTTTAGGGTCCATATAATACGATTTCTGTATGTATGTATGTATGTATGTATGTGTGTCTGTGTGTGTGTGTGTGTGTGTATATGTGTGTGTGTGTGTGTGTGTGACGAAAGTTTCAGCTTGCATAATTTCAATACCACAATTCCAAAAATTATATTTTTTTTCGTATTCCTCAAGTTTACATCCAAAAGAAGAGGTGATTACATTTTGGTTATAATTAGTCAACCGGAAGTACCTTCATTTGAAGATTTTAACAGTTATTCTTGAAAAAACTCAGTTAAATATTATTATAACTTAAAGAATATATTATTCTATATACGATTTGATTGCATTTTATACTTCATATTAAACAGAAGTACAGTTAAAGAATTATGCTAACCATGGAAACTGCTAATATATTCAGATAATTCAAATTGACAGATGTCAGTATCAATGAAAAGTAAATGAATGTTACGGAGATGAGGATGTTGAGCTAGATGTTGGGGAAGACACAGAAGGAATGAAAGAATAAGGGAAATGGCTCGAGTGATAGAAGTTTATAGAAAGATACAAAAGAGACGATTACATTGGTTTGAACATATCATAAGCAGAGATGAAGAATATATTGGAAGAAGAATGAATAGCTTAATAACAGGAGGTTGAAGAAACAGAGGAAGACCAAAGATAATATGGGAGGGACTTAAGACAACAAGCAAAATAGAAATAAGTGGAAGAAGAAATTAAAAAATAGCGACCTCTAACAAATAGAAAAAGCTAAAGAAATTTGCATAGTTTGTTTATTAAATAATTTTACTGGAAATTTAGAATCTTTTGCAAGAAAATTTATGTATGGAATTTATACAAAATACACAGGATTGACGGAAGGTATTGCAGGCGCTGAATGGAATTTTGGGGGCTCTCTAGCCCTCCGTAAAGGGTTCTAGCTACGCCACTGCTTTTAACCAAGCTTGTTGATATGGGTTTTCACAACACTTAAATTCTTCTGGTCTAATTTAACAGACAGAACACAAATTGTCTTCATATAACAGTTGCACATCGAAACTGTATTTAGCAGGGAGTTCCACAAGGCTCAAATCTGGGACCTCTATTAATTTTGCTTTAACGATCTCCCAAATTTTCTAATCTTTGATGTAAAAAATTACAATTCTATTACATCAACAGAAAGCTGTAATCAATAATTTATTAATCAATTTAGAATTTATATTTATATCGCAGCATCACTGGAGCTTATATTACCCAACTAAATATATAGACAAGTATAAATATATCATCTTTTGTCAATATTATTATAGCAACACCTTTTTTTAGCTATGATATATGTCTTCTAGTAAAACCCATCCAAGAATGTTAGTGTTAATATAAACACAATAATAAACACACCACAAATGCCATATCTTATAAAGCTGTCATCTTTGACACGTTTATTTTGCCTAATAATTTAATTATCCTGTAAATATAGTCCCGTCACGTGGTGGATTTATGGTGGAGCTCTGGTCCTGTGCATAATTGAAACCGACTGGCCAATGGCAGTAATGGCACAGTGCCATCGAGTGGGGAATGTGTGGTGAGAGAATCATCAAGGAATTTGTCAAACTCTGATGAGCCAACAGAAAATTATCAACGATTGACAATCTGATTGGAATAGGATCCAAGGTTGCTTTGAGATAGAAAATAGAGGTGACACGGACGAGGAATATAAATAGGAATTAATAGAAAATGACAAATATATGTTTAACTTCAAACAGAATATTGTTTTCAATGTTTATTGTTTTAGATATTTATTTGTAGAATAAGAATAAAAAAATTGTTGTGGCCAACACAATACCTTCCGTCAATCCTGTGTATTATGTATAAATTCCATACATAAATTTTCTTGCAAATTTTTTATCTTCTTCCACTCATTTCTGTTTTACGTGTCGTTCTCATTCAGTTCCTTTTCTCTCAAGCCTTCCTCAATATACAAGGCATACAAAATTAATTTTGCTTATTGATTCAGATAAAAAAAATATGCCCTACAACTTTTATTTGAAGCTTTTTTACCTAAAATAATTAGAGAAGCACAAATTAGGAACATTATATACACTAATTTAGATTTTTGGTATTGTTTTACATATTTATTTGTGGTAATTGGACCAGTAAAAAAAATAATTTGGAAATTAGTGTACTTATATTAAAAAGTACGTAGAATCGAATGGTAATATCAGCGATTTTATATCTCCACCACATTTTGCGTAGAGGATATCCACCCAGAAATGGGTAGGAGATATGGGCTTTATTTGATCAAAAATAAATTCCTCGGGTCAAAGTACATATGTGGTATAAATTTTGTCAAAATATTCTAACGGACACAAGATTTATTAAATATTTTATAATTTCAATTTTTTTATTATTTGTTGATGAAGATTTGAACCCAAAACTTTTTGAATTACAAATAATCTCTGTAGTTACGTTTTTAAGGACAACATTTACTATAAAATAAAAGTAAAATTTTAGAAGCATAAAAAGAATTTTTAGTTTCTTTCCTCTTAGGAAAAAAAACTAACTAATTTTTATATCTTGAAAAATTTGTGTTTAAATTTCTACGCATTTGTATACAATAAATAAACAATTTGAAATATATTCTACAAATTTTAAACTTCTGATTGTGACTTTCAAAAAATTTATTTTATCTCGTGACATCTCAATCCTTAATATACTGTAAATTCTTCTGAGTAGCGTTATTAATTATTTTAAAAATATCTTTTAAAAAAACCTGCGTAAAAAATGCGTCCAGCAAAAAATCTCTCCCAAAATATTTGGTTTCGGCGCCTGAGTCATTATTCATTTGTTCTGGTTCCTTTTAGAAGAAAACAAATGCCGCTAAGATGTCGCTCGTCGTATGTTTCAGAGATATATAGCACTCACCTGGTATATTTAGCCCTGGGGTTTTTTGTTTGAATATTTTGTTTTGGTTCATTTAAACATCTCATTGAATGATATACTCAGAGTATTTAACATGTTATTTATTTGCTGAATGCTTTGTTTGACTTCTGATGTCAAAATAAACGTTTGTTCACTGTTAGAGAATATCTTTTTACCGTCCGTCACCTTTAGCTAAGGAAGGTATTGTCTTTTGTCAAAAAATTCGGTGGTGAGTTTCCAATATATAAGAACGTTTTAGAGTACAATACGATTCTACTATTTTTGCAATGATGTCTGTATGTATGTGTGTGTGTGTGTGTGTGTGTGTGTGTGTGTCTATAACTTCGGCCGCGACATCTCCAATACTAAAATTCCAAAAATTACAATTTTTACGTATTCCTCTTCGTTACATCTATATGCAGACTTGATTAGATTTTGGTTATAATTGGTCAACGAGAAGTACCCTCATTTGAAGATATTAACAGTTTTTCTTGAAAAAAACGCTGTTAAATATTATTTTTTGACATTTAATGTTATTATAAATATTAAAGAATATTCTTATCTATACGAATTGATTGCATTTTATATTTCATATTCAATGGATATAGAGTTAAAGTATTGTAAAGAAATTAAATTTTATAAATCAACCAGCTATGCTATAACCATGGTAACAGCTACTATATTAAGAAAATTATAACTAACAGATGTCAGTGTCAATGAAAAGAAAATGAATATGGCAGAGATGAGGATGTTGAGATAAATGTTGGGAAAATAGAAGTGATAGAAGATTTTAGACAGATACAAGAGAGACAATTACATTGGTTTAAACATATGACGAGAGAAAAATATATTTGAAGAAGAATAAATAGCTAAATAAATAGATAAGATGGAAGATTTGAGAGAAAAGGAACTGAATGAGGACGACACGCAACACAGAAATGAGTGGAAGAAGAAAATAAAAAATAGCGACCCCTAACGAATGGGAAAAGCTAAAGAAGAAGATGATAGTGTCCAGTACAATTTGCATAGTTTGTTTATGAAATCATTTTACTGGAAATTTAGAATATTTTGCAAGAAAATGTATGTATGGAATTTGTACATAATACACAGGATTGGCGGAAGGTATTGTGTTGGCGACTCTTTTCTGTGGATTAATCTCAAATCCGAAGAATCTGCAAATCCTAAAGGAGGCCATCTGCCGTATACTCCAAGAAATGTTCGAAAAATTATATGAACTGATACATAAGATAAAACTTCCGATGTTCAGGATGTGAAATATTTCTTTTTTAACTCAAATATTTATTAATTCACCTTGTATACTAGTGAGGTTGTTTTGTCGCACCCTGTAGAATCAATAGAAACTTCTAAAAGTTAAACAATAGATAATATACGTCATTATGTAGTTTATTTTTGCCAATTGCTTCGATAATAATAGTAAAAACTAGTATCACTGACATACACATAAATTTGTTATCAATAAATTATTAGTATTTATTTTTAATTTAAGCAACGTATGTTTTGCGAAAACCGTTAATACATAAATATCCGTGAAGTTTCGCCATATTTATCGTATCATCCCCTAATATAGCATCTATTAGGGTGAGTTTATTTGAAGAGGGGAAGCATTCTCCATTTTACCACATGCAGAGAGCTAAACATTTAGGAAATATATTTTAGATGCTTTATTAAATATAGGTTTCACAAAGACCCTTATATAGGCTATAATAAAATATAATAGAGACAATATGATACATTGATATATAGGTAGGTTGTATTACTCACAAGTATTGCCACCTGTTTTTGGTATTGAATTTTTTGCAATGGTAATGTATGTCTCATACGTTTTGGCTCTCACTAAGAGAGGTATTGGATTCATGCTAAAAATCGCATATCCAGATTTCAATGAACTAGCACGTTTTAAGGTTCTTACAATCCGAATTTAATATTTTTCGATGATGGCTGTGTGTGTGTGTGTGTGTGTGTGTGTGTGTGTGTGTGTGTGTGTGTGTGTGTGGCTGTTGGAAGGACGATATATCAAAAACTATAAGACTTAATGTTTGTTTAACTATGTATTTTTCAATCGGACATTAATGGAAAGAGTTGAAAATATTTTGTTAGCAAATGTACAACCGGAAGTAGCAGATTCTTAAAAAAATTCTTCTAATTTTTTTGAAAATTTTTATTCTTGCAAATATTAAAGATTTGATATATTTAAATCTTTTATTGATTTAAAGATAAAAGAATATAATATATAAAATAATCTGTTGTAATAAATCTCACAGCCCAAATAATGCCACGGAAATCAATTGAAATACTAAAATGTTTGTAACGGACAGATAAATGTCAGTGTCAGAAATTCGAAGACATTACTGAAGACTTTTTCGGGGAAGTACATACATATATTATTTTTTATTGTATTAATAGTTAAATATTTAAAAGTATAGGTATATTACACATACTCTTCAGAAATATTGTCAATCCCGACAATGAATTGGAAACATCTAGAATAATTAGAAGAGGACAAAATTTCTTCATAGAATGAATTTAAAATTAAAAAGCTAAATATAAAGAATAGATGTAAGTAGAATTTTTGGTGTAGAGTGTAGGTATACAATGTTAAATACAATAGGGCGCGAGCAGTCATGTGACTTTTCTGGCCTTGACAAGCAGGTATGGGGATCCGTGTCAAAATGATAGCTAGTAATTATGTACATAGATGTCAAATATCATAATTTTTCATTATAAATTTTGTAATCTTCCAATTCCATGTGGTTCATTTTCCTCGGCAAGTAAATTCCACACTCCTGGTGACATATTAATCACGTGAACATGGAAAATAAAAATTGGCAAACAGACCAAAATGTACCATTTGTTTCGATACTAACCGCGCTTTCCAGCTGAACTCTTTTGATCTACATACATCAACGTCTTTCTATGTTTATATTTCTGTCATGTTCCTAATGTAAGTACCGGTATAGTAAAGGGTATCCTCTAGTCTGTTAAGTAAAGTAAAGCAAAACGATCATTAGTGAATATTTATTGGTGGTTAGCGCTATGGTTTAGTGCGGCATTTAACAGGGATTCATAACCATCCATCATTTGGTCTCAGACGCCCGACTGTTTAGCATTCTCTGAGAGCCAAAAAATACGTCTCACTCACAAAACGCAGGGTAGGAATCAGGGGGAAGTCTGTAACACTTCTTTCGAAATATTGTACATTTGTAACATAAGATTTCAGAACATTTTTGAATGAACGACACTATGGTTTTAGAAAATTATAATGAATCTCTTCATCATTAGAACAATTAACATAGCTTAAACTTTACAACTCCGGTTCAAAACCTCTAACTCACATTTCATCAAAGCAGATTGCGCTATAGTTGAAAACAAAACACACGCTCTTTCCCAAGCTGTCTACTACAACTGTCGTAAATATCACTATTGTTGCATAATCCAATTCGCAGTGTTGCCAATCTGTGCATTATTACTAAAACTAGCAGAAAGATAGAAGAATTCACTGACTTCAATGAAACGTTTTAGCATAAGGTCTGAATTCAACTTTTACAGCCGTATTCATAGTAACTGAGATAGACCTGGTTTAAACCTAGTTTACTTCAATATTAGAATGTTTCATATATCATTTTTTTGGGAAATGATTTTCTCTTTTATTATTAATTTTAATGTAATCCTGAAAAGTGTTTCTTAAGCGTGGGGCCCCGGTTGCCCAAGGTTAACGGTGGTGCTGGTTTTGTCAATATGTAAGAACTTTTATTTGGGTATGAAACTGCTTGCGATTTATAGAAAATGTGTGAAACTAAAATCCATTTATTTATACTCAGAAATATTTGAAGGCTACAAGTGAGGTTTGAAGTGTTCTCGTTCTCGGGCGCATTGTAATTGTGTCTAAATAAATTCTGTGGTTCGTTACATCTTTATACTTTGTAAAATCAAATACACATTTCAATTAGATGAAATTTATAGATATAAACTAAGTACCTTGCAAAACTCTTAACTAGGTTTAAATCTATCGTTACTACGATAAGGAAAAATCTTAGTCCTACGATAGATCTGATCTAAACCACGTCAGAATTAATATGAATACGGCTGATAGAGTTCTATATGTATCCTGGCTTGCCAAATTCTCGTACGATTGACATGTATTTTGATACATTTTAAGCATGATTCTAATTCCACCTTGAAAAGATGAAGGCAAAATTATCATTGTTCCGGCTTTACTGCCTTCGGTTGTAGCTATATTGTTGACATGGTCCATTAAACCATTATTCAGCTCTACTCTGAGTGTAGGCTGATTTAAACGAATGTAAGTTATTCTTTCAGCTTCGACTTTGACATATGCGTCTTCAGTATGTTGCTAAGTTTCCCAGCTTTTAAGCAGGGGCAGAAATGACCACTGGCCGCTAATCTATTAACGTAGAATTGTAACATACTCTGTTTTTTAACGGCATCCTTTTGTTTCAAACGACGACTGCTATTATACGAGGTCTGGCTATTAAATAACGAGACTGTTTATGAAAAAGAATTTTATTTTAAAAATTATTTTATAATCGAATGCTCCCCTTCAATGTACTCCCTTCCCCTCGTCACACACCGTTCCATTCGTTTTTTCCATTGGTCAAAGCAATGTTGGAAGTCTTCTTTTGTAAGAGCGTTTAGCAGCATTTAGCACCTCTTCCATCGACTCGAACCGGGTTCCTTTTAAGGCAGACTTGATCTTCGGAAACAGAAAAAAGTCACAGGGTGCTAAATCAGGCAAGTACGGCACGTGTTATAACACTGGAGTGCCTCTAGCGGCTAAATAACGCTTCACAGACAGCGCGTTATGGGCAGGTGCAAAATCCACGACTTGTTTTTCCACAACTCCGGCCGTTTCTTACGAACACGTTTTCGCAGTGTTGCTAAAACTTTCAAATAGTAAGTTTGGTTTACAGTTTGACCCTCGGGAACCCATTCAGTCATCACGATGATGTTGATGTCGAAAAAAACGATTAGCATGGCTTTAAATCTTCGGTGCTCTCTCACCTTCAGAAAACCGTTTATACCATTGGAAAACACGCGCACGAGATAGAGAATTCTCACCATAAGCCTCTTTCAACAACTTATAGCACTCAGTTGGAGTTTTTTTAAATTTAACTAGAAATTTCACATTGATCCGTTGCTCGTGTTTTTCGTCACACATTGTTATCGGCACGAGAAAAATACCTCTATAGAAAAAATACTAAAAATACCGGAATAGTAGACACTTCCAGATATCCAACGCTTCATTCGTTTCCTCCCTACCCCCTCGGACGTCTTCTGCCCGCGCAGTCTCGTTATTTGATAGCCAAACCTCGTATTAGTCTTATTTTCTATATTTTTCTCGATCGCTGGCAAATCTCCTCGAATCCTTCTCTGTCCAATGTGTGAAGAGAGGCACATATGTGTTTGCAGTGCATGCCATCCGAATATGTTGTCGGAGTGCGTGTTATTTTGGTTTAATTGTCGCTTGATTGCTGCTCGCGTCTCCAAACGACTCACATTTCCTACAACTTGTCTGTTTGCTTCGGTAATAGCCGTAAACGCCCAACATATACCTTCCCCAATGAGAAGAAAAGAGATGGATATACTACACATACACAACAACTAAAAGAAGGAGTGAAGAAAATATATCAACGCGTCTTCAGCGATGGAAATAGAGGATTTCGGAAAGAATTTTACGATAAATAAATAAATATACGAGCAGAAATTTCTTGTATTATACGGACATATTATAGGACATCTTCTTGAAGCCCCTTATGGTGCACTCTGCCAATCAGCTAAAGTGTACTTTTTTACCTTCCTTCACCTTTAAGTGAGGAAGGTATTGTCTTTGGTCAAAAAATTCAATGAGTTTTTAGTGAATAAGCATGTTTTAGGGTCCCTATAATACAATTTTACCATTTTTGATGTCTGTATGTATGTGACGAAAGTTTCGGATCGCATAACTTCAATACCACGATTCCAAAAATTACATTTTTTTCGTATTCCTCAAGTATACATCCTAAAGGTGACGGAAGGTATTAATCTCAATCATTGTGACGGTTTAGAACTTACTGAAATAAGCAAAACAAATACTAAAAGGTTGTATCATTTTAATTCATTTCCACCAATGGAATTCCTTGTCTAAAACAAAATCCTGTCTCTGATGTTGGGCCTTGTCAGCAGCATATCTCAGTAAGCCATGTCGTTGTCGTACAATGATCCCCGGGTTGCTACTTTGAATGCCGACTGTAAATCTGTTTGGCCACAGATCAAAGTATCGAAACAAAAGACACGAGGACAAGCGCGCATCAGGTCGACCCCTACATACAGGTCTTTGAATACCAAATCAACCAAAGACGAAACAATAAAACAAAGATTGGCGAAATTTAGAACACAAGATTTAATAATGATAATCAATTTTGTGTAGCAAAACATCTAAATTTTAATAATCTTTTTCTGTCAATTACTTGACGAAACTTTTTAAATTTTTCTTGTCGGAATATTTTAATGAGCATTAGTTAATTTCCTGTTTAAACCATAAATATCCTTTTAACAAAAAGACCATATTGAATCGACTAACTAGATTACTAATCATCCCGAAAACAAAAACTAATTACTCAATTCAGCCGGCTTTGACAAAAACAAAAATTTAATAACGGCAAGATGGCGACTGGTTTGTAGTGTAAATTGAATGATATCCTACAACAGCACGAACGAATGGACGAATCACAAAGAGCTATTTGTATTTTGCGTGTTACGGAGTTGTTTACTCAACCATTTACTAAGTATAAATTAGTTTATGATTACTGCCGTGGATTTTAATTTCAAATGAGACAAATAATTTTTTTGTTGTGTATTTGTTGCAATTTACACAAAGCAGATTTCTTAAGAGATTATAGCAAATTAATTCTAACATTTATTTTATACAAAGCTGAGCTTTTTTCACAACAAAAACATGCATACGGTAGATATATTAGCGATATCTGAACGGTTGTGATTTGGACTGTTCGGGTTTGACTCTGACCGACTTCAAACTTGGACAAACTTGAGCTTCATGTTAATATGAATCAAATGATACTGATAGTGATGGAAACGTGATTACAAGCAGCTCTAAAAAACGACAACCGAATAGAGCAAATAGATGTGTGTGTATTCTTTGAATTTTTTCTACGATGTTTAATAAATTAACTGAATGTTTTGTACGAATGTATTTTGTGTATATGAGTTGTAACAATCAATAAGATCTTACTACTCGAAGAAGGTGCATGGGTGCATCGAAACGTTGGTATTAGTACCTAAGAATAAATTTTGTTTCGAATAATTGTTAACACCTAATATACAATTACTTGTTATTTTGTTTTTCCAAAATCAATGACGTTAAGGTCAAATGAGAAATAATTGGTGTATACATCGTTCTTAGAATATTTTGTAGAAGCGTCTTTGTTTAAGGAAGGTATTGTCTTTGGTCAAAAAATTCAATGATGAGTTTTTAGTGAATACGCATGTTTAATACGATTTTACCATTTTTACGATGTGTGTGTGTGTGTGTGTGTTTGTGTCTGTGTGTATGTGAGACGAAAGTTTTGGATCGCATAACTTCGATACCACAATTCCAAAAATTATAATTTTTTCGTATTCCTCAAGTTTACATCCAGAAGAACAACTGATTAGATTTTGGTTATAATTGGTGAACCTGAACTGGCCTCATTTGAAGATTTAACAGTTAAATTTGATTTATTGACATTAAACGTTATCTTAAAGAATATATTATTCTCTATACGATTTGATTACAATTTATACTTCATATTCAATAGATATAGAGGTAAAGAATTTTAAAGAAATTTTATAATTCAGCCAGCTACGCTAAACATGGAAACTACTAATATATTCATATAATTCAAATTGACCGATGTCAGTATAAATAAAAAATAAATTAATGTGGCAGAGATGAGGATGTTGGGGAAGACACGGAACAATAATTATCATTATTAATAATTTGTTGCAGATCAATCAAAACTCCAGTTCCAAAAGGACCAGGCAGAAATAGGACAGGACGAAATGAGTGAGTCCAAATTGCAATAAATAATTGTTCTATATAAATTAAACATTAATGATTATAAAATTTAATAAACTACCTACATATATAAAAAAATAGAATAAGTATCTTTTTTAGTAGCCATAATAAAATTATACCTTTCAGTGCCTAAAGCCCTAAACCTTTAAATTTTTAACGCCCTATAACGAGCTAAACGATATAATTATACCAGACATTCTCAAAATTGAGGCAGCTGTCAGTAATCTATCATTTTGTACCTACAAAAAACAATTTTTTGTGTTTGAGATATTGTTTTAAAAACAAAGGAATAAATTATATGTTATTTAAGTGTAAAAATTTGTTTTTCATTGAAATTATTCTTGAAAATTTGTAAACATGACGTCATATTGTTAATTAATTATATGTCATTATATTTAGATAAAAAATATATCATGGCGTATTACTCATCAATGAGAACCCAATTTTAATGAATTTCAGTAATGATGATATATTTGTACAGCTTATAACCCAGTTTTGGGTGTGCCAATTTGTTTTGAAAGTAATATACAATATGTTTTCATAAGATACGTGTATTAGACGATTTTTCAGGGCATTGAAAGCTGGTTTGTAGAATAAACAAGTATTATTTTTAAATAATATGTCATCGGGACTTAATACCCATTTCTGGGTGTGTCAATTTATACGCAGGAATTTCAAGTACATGTCATTAAATGGATTTAGTTCATTTAGATTAGTTTAATATTTTAATATTTGTTTATTTTAAAATCGTTGATAACTTTGTTATATTAATTGTTTGTTTTAAGGTTTTATGATGAATTTATAAAATAAATAAAACATTAATTCTATTATTTCAGAATGTATTTAATAATAATAATAATTAAGACATATGTTTTATTTATTTAGTTGAGTTTATATTTTGTATTAGAACAATACGGCCTACGCTACAATAAAATTTAATATAATACACAAATTTTTAAAGTAATGAATAGCAAAATTTAATATTATAGTTATCGTTTAAAACAAAGAAAATATTGTAACTCACTCAATTTGTATTGATTTAAAACTATACCAGAAAACTATAAACATTCTTTAAATATTTTAAATCTTACTAAAATATAATCATATTAAATTTTAAGGTACAAATGTATCATTATTATCGTAATCATGGTTTAACAACTGCACACCCAGAAATGGGTAACAAATAACAAACAGTTACATGGGACTCTAACATGGAAAATCAGACTTTCATAATTTCCTGCTTCCCTAATTATTTTAGGCAAAAAAGTTGCAAATAAATATTGTAGATCATAAAAATCTATCAATAAACAAAATAAATTTTGCATACTATATAAAAATGCAGAAAATTACCCCAAAACTATAGCGATAGCCATGGAATTGAAAGTAAACTTGAACAAATGTTAGCGATTTATCTGACAAACTGGTTAATTAATTTTCATTATTATTTTTTTAAATAATAATGTATTTATTTGTTTTGAGGTCATTTTGACCTATACAAATTTCATTACACTTATACAGTTTACAATTTTACAGAAATTTTATTACTGCCCTTTGTTAGTACCCTCGTTAACTGCCGAGTAGCTTATAGTGACTTCTGTTGCCACTTGGACTCATTTGGGTTTGTCGGTTTTTATTAAAAACTTTATTATTATTTGTAATGCTTGTTAAAATTATTTAAATTAATAGATAATTGTTCACTTAACAACATTTGTTTTAATTCCATGGCTATCGTTATTTTTAGGGTGCTTTTCGACATTATCATACCTAATTTGTGCCATTACAAAGTTTGTAAAATTAATTTTGTTTATTTAGATGCAGAATTTTAACCTCTACAAATTTTATTTGAAACATTTTTACTTAAAATAATTAGGGAAACAAGAAATTACGAAAATATTTTATATAAAGTCCTATGTTTCGGTGATGCAATCAACACCCCGTATAATAGATGGTTTTCAAAAAAAAAATTAAGGAAAATAAGTGTCGATGATTATTTGAAGGACACTATAATTAGTTAAACAAATAATGTATGAATGTTTAGCCGAAGATATGAACTATATATTATATATAATTGTTAATAGGTATTTCTATATGAATGGTACAATATAGATGATTCATAGGTCCGTTCTTTTTTAATAAACAAAGTTTATATAGTTCTTAAGTGTATAAACATTTCTTTAATTCATAATTTAAGATTTATTTTAGTCTATGTTATTAATTATCCCTATATTTATTTATAAAATAAACACTCTAATACATTCTTGTCACTCATATTGTAACTATGGTAATGATATATCCTATGTTTACTGATAAAATAAATTCCCGGTATATATATACGTACATATGTAATATAAGCGACGGCAAAAACCATATCTTCAATTATTTATTGAAATCAAATATTATAATTAAATTATTTATATTTTAAATGACCTAAGTGCAAAAAATATTGTATACATATATAAAAAAATATTTGAAATTGTTCTATAAACCATTTTAAATGTTTTAAAAATGGCACAAGTGCCAGAAAAAATCAGACGTAAATGAAATATAAAACCAGAGATATGTAGGAAAATTAGCATAAGTATTAAAATATTTTGGCTCTTATTCTCAGCCTTAAAAGTACAAGTATATTTTTGTCCAAATATTCTAACGAATACATTTTTAATTAAAGATTTTCAGTATTAGGCATCACTGTTTTTAAGTTTTTCAATATTACTTTTTGGTATTATCTGTAGTAATTGGGCTAGTACAGTCATCATTTTTAAAATTGATACACTTTTTAAAATTTTTATGCAGAATCCAAAAAATAGTACCTTTTCGGGTGGAAATTAAAAATCCATTTAAGGATATGAGGTACTCACCCAGCCAAGAGGCAATATCTTAGCTTGCTTGAAAAATTAAGCTTTCCGACAAGGTTGGCTTGATTTTCCAATCAAGCCAATTAAAGTTTTAACGCTTCAAGCCAAACCTAGCAATATCCTACTGAAAATATTGTTGTATTGAGATCAAATGTAATGATTTAATTGTTGGATGATGAAAAAAATAAGAATACTAATTCACCATGCCTTGTACGAACACAGGTTCATAATAGTTTAGCCGGCTTTCTTGTTCATCAAATTATAAAATGTACATAAATAGTAGAAAATTCTGCAAAATTCTTTCGACTTCTGTAAATATAACAACTTATAAAACCTGTGGAACAAATGACCCGGGGTATTTAAGAGTCATCTTCTAGTCCAGATATCGATAGGTTAATGCAAATAAAATAATTAAATGGGAAGAAAATTTTCTGTGTATATATTGATCAATTCCGAAATACATCAATATTTATATAATGTAAATAAACACTTTTATTTATTATGAAGTAAATCAGTGTAAAATTTGAGATTACCCTAACTTGAAGCATTGATCCAAATGATCATTTGTAATTTTATTTTTTAGTTTTTTATATGTTACATGTTTGAAAATGCAGGTTCTGACAAATATGTTGATCCAGTACTACTTGATTAACTGATTTAAATGAACATTGTTTTGAATGTTCAAATAATACAGAATGTCCCAAAACGTACCGGCAATTTTTCAAAGATGAATTCCAGAACGATTTAGATGTTCAAATATTACCAAACAAAAGATGCGATCATAGCAACTAGATCCGTATTTCAGAAATCTGTTGAACTAAAATTTTAGCCACATAAATTATGAATAAACTCGGTAATCAATCGCCAAAGATCGATTCTGTTAGTCGTATCGCTTTGTAGTTACAGTGCCTAACAGAATTAAAGCTGTTATTACTAATAAACGCGGTGTAACCAATATTAAATGTCAGAATAATAGAAAAACAAATTCAGTTTTTACCTCCCGCTACCCTTAAGGTAAGGGAGGTATAGGGATCGTGCTAAAAATCGCGAGATTTTGGTAAATGAGCATGGTTTAAGGTCCCTAGAATCCAATTTTAACATTTTCACGAAGATGTGTGTATGCGTGTATGGTGTGTGTGTGTGTGTGTGTGTGTGTGTGTGTGGATCCTCTTTACGCTCTAACTCAAATACTATCGTTCAGAAAATTTTGAAATCTTGTCTTTCTAACTTATTCTAATATGGAAAGAAGCCATTAGATTTTGGTGTGAATCAGATAACCGGAAATGGAACTTTACTGGAAGCCCAAAACACCTTCAAATGTTATTTTTTAAATTTGTTATTATAAAAATTAAAGTTTTTTTAAATTTTCTACAAGTTTTTGTATATATTTTATGGATAAATTTTTAAAATTATCCATAATTTTAATCCTGGAGCCTACGATTTAAAGATAACTCCATGGTTACACAGTTCAGATCTCAAATGTTTGTAACTGACAGATATATGTCACTGTCAAGTCAACAAACTAATCATTTCAAATAATAAGAGTAACGTTTTAAAAAGAAAATAGTAAATGGAGCATAAGTAGTATATAGATAATAAAAATTTATATCATTACGGTATATTACCCATTGCTGGGTGTGCCAATCTGCTTTGTACACAAAAGTCGTTAATAATGATGACATATTTGTACCGTGCGAGCGTTTACCAGGTGTCACCTCACGAGCACTTATTGCTGGCGTGGAGAATGCAACAGAGGGGTCATTTTTGTGCCGGAATATTTGGCGTCGGTCGGGATCGAACCCGGTATTTAAATTTAATTTAATTTTAAGTTGGAGTAACGATAATCGACTGGAAGTTGGCTGAGGGAAGAGAAAAATAGTCGGAACGCAGTCTAAAGGTGTTTAATTTTGATTTAAAACCGACGTTTCGATCATACAATGATCATCTTCAGGGTTAAATCAAGTCAGAAATAAAAATGTTTTAGTAACAAAACGTTAACAACATGGATGATTTTTTTATGTGAAATACACAATGTTTAAACATAATTATAACGGAATAGAAGTGAAATGCAATTTTATAAAACAAACGAAATTTGTAAAAATGATCAAATGATTTAATTCCTCCCTACCTGCTGTCAAGCTCGGAACTCCAAATCCTGGAGGTCCCTGGAACATTCCAGGCGTCGTAAATGGAAGTTGCGACGGCCAGTTTGGATGCGACGCCTGGTACACAGCGGCGGCAAGCGCCGAAAAAGGAGTAGGTCTAATAGGTTGAGGCATCACCCCCTCCCTGGAATAATCCCTTTGAAGAAAATCATCCCGTTTTTCATCCTTCTGCTCTGAAGAAATATCTTCCACGTCCACTATAGAATCTTCTTGATTGGAATCATAGTCTTCTTCAGAAGACTGTGTTGGTGTTGGTGATTCGTTTCGCGGTCGCGTATCAGCTAACAAAGAAGCAACACTAAAACTTATATGAGAAGATTTTTTGTCCATTTCTTTATCTGTTTGGATAGTCATAATTTGATTATCTATTTTATTTTTTATCATCACTGGCACATGACACACGTACGTCCGCGATGAACTTTAGGAATAAACTGACCATGTATTAGTCTGGAGAGCTTTCCCAAAGGTGGGGTTTAAAAAGGCGGAGCTTATTTGCCCGCCCTCAAAATGTAGAGCAAATGGAAGAAGCTGATTGGTGGATGAAGGTGTAGTGTAAAGTATGTGAAGCTATACATGCGAAGTGGGGGTAAATTGTAGTTTTTTGTTTGTTTACAAGCACTACAAGTGTTATGGGATGATATAGATATTATAGCTTAATTATAAGTAGGAAGGAGTGGCTGTAGGGAGCTCTACTGGTAAAATGCAAGTAAAGTCTATATGAGCAAATTAATGCAAATACACTATACATTCATATGTTTCACAGCTTATTACCCATTTTTGGATGTACCAATTTGTTTCTCCTTGCAGGTTTCGGTAATGACATTTGTTACCGTTGATAAGTATCAAATCTGTTGTTTAGGCAATACCACCCATTATATACAGTATATAATAATTTGAGGGTATGTACTTATTTTTACCTTCCGTCACCTTTAGGTAAGGAAGGTATTGTCTTTGGTCAAAAAAATCAATGGTCAGTGTGTTTGTCTGTGAGTATGTGACGAAACTTCAATACCACGATTCCAAAAATTATATTTTTTTCGTATTTCTCAAGTTAACATCCAGAAGAAGAGGTGATTCGATTTTGGTTATAATTGGTCAACCGGAAGTACACTCATTTGTAACTTTTAACAGTTGTTGACATTTAACGTCATTATGAGTTAAAGAATATATTATTCTCTATACGATTTGATTTGATTTTATACTTCATATTCAGTAGATATAGAGATATTAAATTTCATAAATCAGCCAGCTATGCTAACTATGGAAACTGCTAATATATTCAGATAATTCAAAATGTGTTAAATATACTCGATCTGTAGTTTTAATAACTATTAGGTGTTTCAGTCGTATTTAAAATAGAAAAAAATATTTAAAAAGTATTTCTAAATTTTCAACACCCTGTATATGTACCGTTGAGGCATCATTTTATGGACATCCAAAGCTGTCATTGAGAAAGCCCTACTAAAACACTAATTTTTTATTATTTTCAAATTTACAATAAGGCAAGTAACTCCTGTGGTGGTCCCTACATTACAACCTTGGGGTACTCCGGCAGTTATACCAAGCAAATACCCTTAACAGTGAATTGTTTTTCTTCTAGTATTCATTTCATTTTCTCATATATATTTCTGTAAGGAAACCATTATTTCAATCTATAATATATTAATAAAGTATCCCATTCATCAAATTTTGTCATATATCAATAAATTATTATTTAATTCCTCCAATTCTGCATATTAGAAATAAACTTTGTGATTGAAATATCTTTATATTAATTTTGAGCATGACGACAAAAATCTTAGTAATTATTCATTTTTCTTAAACAGTTTACAATATCGATCAATTATTTTTAAATTTATATATTTTATTACATGCTACGTTCCCGACGTAGTATGTGTAGTTTTTAGAAGAAATGTCGGCACGAACTTATAAAACTATTATTTATTGGGTTGATATAAGCTTGAAAGAAATTAAATTGATAACAAAATGACTTAAAACTTAATAAATGCTCAAAAATAATTTTGAAAATATGTATACATATTCTAGTATTCTATTAATGCTGTAAAATTACATTTCTTATCTCCTTAGGCTATAGGAACAACCCTTATATCAACGTCAAAGCTATTCATTCTTCTTCCAATATATTCTTCATCTCTCCTCATGACATGTAATCGTCACTTATATCTTTCTAGAAACTTGTAACACTAGACATATTTCCTTACCGTATTTTTCCGTTTCTTCCCCAACATCTACTTAAACATCCTCGTTTCTGCCATATTTATTTACTTTTCATTGATACTGACACCTGTCAATTTGAATTATATGAATATATTAGTAGTTTTCATGTTTAGCATAGCTGGCTGATTTATAAAATTTAATTTCTTTAAATTCTTTAAATCTATATGTATTGAATATGAAATATAAAATGCAAATAATATATTCTTTAATTTATAATAACGTTAAATGTCAATAAATCATATTTAACTGTTAAAACCTTCAAATGAGGGTACTTCAGGTTGACCAATTATAACCAAAATCTAATCAGTTGTTCTTCTGGATGTAAACTTGAGGAATACGAAAAAATTATAATTTTTGGAATCGTGGTATTGAAGTTATGCGATCCGAAACTTTCGTCACACACACACACAGACATACACACACATACATACAGACATCATCGTAAAAATGGTAAAATCGTATTATAGGGACCCTAAAACATGCTTATTCACTAAAAACTCATCATTGATTTTTTTGACCAAAGACAATACCTTCCTTACCTAAAGGTGACGGAAGGTAAAAACTACCGAAATTCAGTAGACAACAACTTTTCAAATGAGGGTACTTTCGGTTGACCATTTATAACCAAAATCTAATCACTTGTTCTTCTGAATGTAAACTTGAGGAATACGAAAAAAATATAATTTTTGCAATAGTGGTATTGAAGTTATGCGATCCGAAACTTTCGTCACAAACACAGACATACACACACACACACACACACACACACACACACACACACACACACACACACACACACACACACACACACACACACACACACACATACATACAGACATCATCGTAAAAGTGGTAAAATCGTATTATAGGGACCCTAAAACATGCTTATTCACTAAAAACTCATCATTGATTTTTTTGACCAAAGACAATACCTTCCTTACCTAAAGGTGACGGAAGGTAAAAACTACCGAAATTCAGTAGACAACAATTTTTCAAATGAGGGTACTTTCGGTTGACCAATTATAACCAAAATCTAATCACTTGTTGTAAACTTGAGGAATACGAATTTTTTTTAATTTTTAGAATTGTGGTATTGAAGTTTTGCGATCCGAAACTTTCGTCACACACACACAGACATACACAGACACATACATACAGACATCATCGTAAAAATGGTAAAATCGCATTATAGGGACCCTAAAACATACTTCTTCACTAGAAATTTTTCATTGAATTTTTTGACCAAAGACAATACCTTCCTTACCTAAAGGTGACGGAAGTAGAAATTGGATTCTAGGGACCAAAATCTCGATATGTGATTTTTAGCACGATCCGTATACCTCCCTTACCACAAAACTTGTGTAACGTACATTATTTATTCATAATCATATGAGGAAAAGTGTGAAAATTATTCCATAATTAAAATATACTGTTCCGCAGACCACGAAATACTAATTATATCTAGTTAAGATACTTTACCACAAAATATTTCCTTCATTGTATAGTAACCACATGCATTTAAGCATGATAAAATTAATTTCGTGTGATAAAATTTAACATTCATTGGTGATAAGCAATTTAAATGTAGCTGCCAGCTAAACAAAATGATTTATATTGATAAAATTCGAACGAGTTCACCACATTTGATAAAAGCAAGCGATAATATTTTAAATAAATCATATTATCATTTTCAAATGAGTGGTCTCTTTAACACTAATTTTGTTTTTTCAATACAAATTATCACTACTTAATAATACAATTTATGGAAAGATAAGTATATCGTAATGGCAAAAAATTAGGAAAAAGTTGTAATAATTTTTAATTAATTGCACAGATTAGGAAATCGAAATTAAATTAAAAATAAGTACGTACATATGCGCAATTATTGCGAGAATAAAGGAAATTTACTAGAAAATAATAAGTAATGTAAATATTACAAAATTACATTTTATTTTTAATGATATATAAAATGGAACGAATATTTAACCATTTAAATCACATTATATAAGCCTAATAGTATATTTTTTCATTGTTTGATGGCAGCACCGGCCTGTTCAAATCCGCAATTTTTATAAATAAAACAAAATATTAATAAAATCGTGTATTTATTTCAGCGCGCGATAACATTAAGGTGTAGCAAACTTGTACAAACCAAAATTCTATTTTTACATTGTTACTTGTTGACTGTTTGTTTGAAGATGAAACATGTGGAACTACTTTTTATAGCTTAGAAAATATGTTTATTTAATATGTTCAAAAATCTCTACGCGATGAAACGAGATTTAGCACTATTTTCTACCAATTTTTATATATGAAATAAATGCGATTAATTCAGAAATGAACACAAGATGGTATTTAGATGTTTCGTATTTATTTTAAACACAAATTAATTGTTTTTTTTTTCTGTCAATCGTTAAAATCACTAATTGACATTTGAAGAAATGAAAATGTGTATTATTATTATTTAAAAAGCAATTATTCGCAATCAATGACGTCGTAAGAAGTAATATGTCTATGAAAATAACAATTAAAATTAATTATTTTATAAAAAATGAGAAAATGAAACGCATTATAGTTGTCATTTGTCATTTATCAAATTTTTCATTTGTTTATCACAGACGTATGCGTGCAGATTTGGCAGTAATTCAGTTTTTTGCAATATCGTGATTTTTTGATTTTTTTCTTTCTCGACTAACTTGAAAATACACAGAAATTTGGGTAAAATATACATGTAGCTGTATTTATAGGAAATCAAATAATGGAAAAACTAATAAAAAATTTGATGTGGCCAGCACATTACCTCCCGTCAACCCTGTGTATTATGAACAAATTCCATTGCAAATATTTCCAGTAAAATTATTTCATAAACAAACTGTGCAAATTGCACTTCACACTATCTTCTTCTTCTTTAGCTTTTCCCATTCGTTAGGGGCGCTATTTTTATTTTCATCATCCACACATTTCTGTTTTGCGTGTCATCCTTATTCAGTTCTTTTTCTCTCAAGTCTTCCATACTACAGTCCTTCCATGTTATCTTTGGTCTTTCTTAGTTTCTTATACCTTCTTTTTACTCGAGCCATTCCTTTACTTTTCATTCCGTGTCTTCTCTAACATCTATCTCAATATCCTAGTCCCTGCCACATTAATTTACTTTTCATTGATACTGACATCTGTCAATTTGAGTTATCTGAATATATTAGCAGTTTCCATGGTTAGCATAGCTGGCTGATTTATAAAATTTAAAATATCTATAATTCTTTAACTCTATATCTATTGAATATGAAGTATAAAATGCAATCCAATCGTATAGAGAATAATATATTCTTTAAGTTATAGTAACATTAAATGTCAATAAATAATATTTAACTGCTTTTTTTTAAAAAAAAACTGTTAAAAGTTGCAAATGAGAGTACTTCCGGTGGACCAATTATAACCAAAATCTAATCACGTCTGCATATGGACATAACTCGAGGAATACGAAAAAAATATAAATTTTGGAATCGTGGTATTGGATTTATGCGATCCGAAACGAGTGTCCCATACACACACTATAATATTAAGAAACAGAAAATCTGTATCAAAGTATAGCAAAATTGTTAATAAATTTAAAAAACATATAAGATATTTTTATAAACAAGGTATTCATGGTCCGACAGAATAACAATTTTAACCGACATACGAAATTTCATATAATGAATTAAAAATGCACTTCGCTACTTCAAAAAGGAGAATGTTTTGACAATATTAACTGGACTTTCAAAATAAATTAGGTTTGCGGCGATTTTTTGTACAGATTATGTTATTTAACTATAATTTATATGAGGGTAAAGTTCTTTTAGTTTGTTGCATTTTCTGAGTTATATAATAAAGTTTATGCAGATTTATTTTAGTCGGTCTTCGAACTTTTGAGAATATCGTGGCGTCCATATGTCTACTCGTACCAAACCATTACCTTTAACTGCCGTATGTTCGTCTAATGATTAGTCTAATTCTTTCGTTGAAATCTAAGTAACTGAAATATTTTAAACGAACCTATGAAATTCCTAAACCGCAGACATAGGGAACACTATTCCTCCAGGAAGAAATACGAGATAGAAAGAAACAGATAGATAAAGAAAAGGACGAAAGATATGTTAGTAAAGCCAAACTGATGTGGGGATGATCGGTAAATGCATATATGTTCTTCCAAAATATTCAGAAGTATCTAATAAAACAATTAATAGTGTATCATTTGGCTGCGAAATTAGCGGAATTGAAAGTTAACGAATTAAATTTAACTCGTCTACGTGCCCAATAAACAAATTATATATTCCTTGTCTTGTATTTATTTTTTGGAATACAATATAGAATTCTCCCTACGGTTCGTTGGTAGCTTAATAGCCAAAACTGTTTAAATATGACTTATGTTCAGTCGTGATTGATTCGCTCTCCTCTCTCCATATAACTGTCTCTCTCTTACAGAGAGGGTGAGACATCAGACACCTTCAACCCCTAACTTCCTACCCCTAAATAACACGAGAGAAAATTGATAAGTATATAGGGATGTCCTGATTGACTCCAGGCAGAAATGTTAATTTGTTGACTCAATTCATTTAATTGTTTTGGAGGTTGTTAAAAATTATATATTTATAATAATAATTACTTTAATTTACACATTTAAAAATCATCAAGCTACTACTACACCCGTATTCTCAAAAACAATCTTTACAAAAACTTTTTGCCCAGCCCACTATGTTTTTCAAACATCTGCTTTGTACAAAACAACAATAAAACGAAGAATTTGTTACACTTCTTATACAAAACGAACAATTTATTTCAAGGGGCTCTTGAAACCGCATTTGAAGGTACAATTACCCTTATTGAAGGTGGTAGATTTACGCACCTTTAACAAAGACGAACCATTGAGAACCGTGAAGAAATAGACAACGAGAAGAATAGACAGAATAGAAGAAGAATTTAAAAGTATTCTTGAAAATTTTAGCTATTCTTGTATTGACACACTAGTCCAAAACGTATTAAATGTACATTTGGGGAATTGTATTGACTTTTACAAAAGGCACACTTTTAAATTGTATTGTATGCTTAATATTGATTTGTTGTACACTGGACCACCAAAGAATGTGAATGTGGCCTTAATCATCAAATGGTTTAAGCTTTGAAATATTGCAAATTTTAGCAATTTTGGATGCTTAGTTATTGTTTGAAATTCATTTGTTAGTCGAATTCATAATTTTTAAAAACGGAAAATATCAATAACCGTGCCATGGTTAAATTTTTCCTTCTCGCTACAATCCAATTTCAACATTTTTACGATGATGTCTGTGTGTGTGGATATATGTATGTGTGTGTATGTGTGTGGAACGTTGGAAGGACGATTACTCAAAAACTATAAGACTTAATATTTGTTTGAGTACTTATTTCCCAATCGGACATTAATGGGAAGAGCTGAAAAGGTTTTGGTAACAATTGGATAACCGGAAGTAGCAGTTTCTTGAAAAAAAATATTCTAAACATTATTTTTTGAAAAAATTCTTGGCAATATTAAAGAAAATTAAATTCCCAATCTGACACATTTAAAAAAAATATATCTCGTATAGGTTTGGAGATAATAATATAGAATAATCTGTTGTAATAAATCTCGTTGCCAAAAAAACAGTTGAGATATTTAAATGTTTGTAATTGACAGATATACATTATTGTATTATTAAATATGTATTTAAATTATAAGTATGTTAATATTACATATATCCTTTTAAGAAATACCGCTAATACTGTCAATGAATTTGAAGTTTTTTGAACATATTAGAACAGTAGGACAAAATTTCTCATAGAACGAAAGAAGAAATACAATTTCAATTATTTGTGTGTACAAGAAATGTTAAATTCGTTACTTATAGGGCGCGAGCAGTCATGTGACTTTGTTGGCCTTGGCAAGCAGATATAAGGATCCGTGTCAGTAGTTATTTACATAGATGTCACAATTGTCATTAAATTTTTCAATCAAAATTTCAAAATATTCTGATATTTATTTGTCATCAATAGTCTGGAATATACTTGTCAAAGAAAATAATCCACATGGATTTGGTAAATCATAATGTTTTGAATGAAAACTTATGATACTTGACACCTATGTACTGACTAGCTGTCATTTTGGCACGGGCCCCCATATCTGCTTGCCAAGAAGAAATAAATTACAAAAACATTAGAGACAATTATAAAATACCCAAAATCTTATATTTCCAAGACCCTGTTGCTCCAACAGGGTCGGAGCGATTTAAATATTCATGAACTTCCCAATTAGTTTTACATATAAATTTAAGACGATCCGATCATTCGGTGATTAAATTTTCAAACATATTGCCAAAAAACTACCGAAATTCAGTAGCCAACAACTTTTTCTCAATACTATTAATTTTAACAAGCTTCCAATAAGCTGCAACAATAATTCACAATTAAGCGATCATTATTTCTAATTATATCGCGTCCGATCCTCAACAAAAACATTGAGAGGGAATCCTTTTTCGTTCGATTTTCGAGTTCGTAACAACCAATTTGCAATGCTCGTTAGTCGAGTTGGCTCTGGAAGCTTCTGTCTCTTTCTATCTGCAGAGAAATATAGGTAGGTGTCTTTGTCGCACTGCAAAGAAAAAACCTTGCCAATCAAACGGAATTCGCGGAATTCAAAAATTGACTAAGCGAACAAATAACGACGGTCTTAAGAAGTAAATAATGAATACAAATGCAGTCAATTTATTTCTTTCAGATGATAAGCTTGTTTACTTGTTATATGTCACTTTTATGTTCTATATTCAATTGTTTAAAGTTTTGTCATTAAATTTTATTTTGCATCCTACACATTTTAATAGGACAGCAGAGTTTTCAAATAAAATAATGTTGTGTGTAGCAATATCGGAAGCAAACGAATTTAGTCAGCAATGGAGAGGAAACGACCATAAAACTTCAATGCTATACAGCAATTTTTTTTTAATGATGTCCGATCAAAGCCATCTAAGAATTGGATGAATTAAGATTTTAGTTCCGCCTATTCTGCCAAATTCAGTAGTGTCGTTTACTTAGTTTTTATGAAGGTACATAAGATACTACTGTTATTTTATTATTATAAAAAAATATGATACAGTAAAAGCATTCAAAATTCAAAACTAAGTCAACAATTTTCAAACCAATGTAATCATCTCGCTTATATCTTTCTAGAAACTTGTAACACTAGAGTTATTTCCTTATCCATCTTTCCGTGTCTTCCCCAACATCTACTTCAACATCCTCATCCTGCCACATTAATTTACTTTTTATTTATACTGACATCTGTCAATTTGAATTATATGAATATATTAGTAGTTTCCATGTTTAGCATAGCTGGCTGATTTATAAAATTTAATTTCTTTAAAATATGAAGTATAAAGTGCAATCAAATCTTATAGAGAATAATATATTCTTTAAGTTATAATAACGTTAAATGTCAAAAAATCAAATTTAACTGTTAAATCTTCCGGTTCACCAATTATAACCAAAATCTAATCAATTATTCTTGTGGATGTAAACTTAAGAAATATGAAAAAAATATAATTTGTGGAATCGTAGTATTGAAGTTATGCGATCCGAAACTTTCGTCACATACACACACACACACATACATACATACAGACATACATCATCGTAAAAATGGTAAAATCGTATTATAGGGACCCTAAAACATGCTTATTCACTAAAAACTCATCATTGAATTTTTTGACCCAAGCCAATACCTTCCTTACCTAAAGGTAACGGAAGGTAAAAAGGTACAGCAATGTGTAGAAGCTCCAAAATGATAACAAATAAGACACAGGATTTTTCGAAAGGTACTCGAAATAAACTCTGAAACTTGCTAAAAACTCATGGGGTAAGCCAGAACTAAATGGACCACAGATTCAAAATTTGTACTTCAAGAAACTGTTCGTCATCTTTATCATGCTCGTATGCTGTAAGGTAGTTGTGAACCAACCTTTAAGTGTTGCTGAAAGTTGTCCAAGGCGAGAAATAATTAACGATAATTTTAGCTTGTGAATGCGCCATTACTTTTCAATTATATCTACCCGTGGTTTTTATTGGTCGTATAAGTGTACCAGAATATTATTCGCAGAATAACAGATGGCGACTAGATTGTTACGCCTTTTTACACATTCCTCAGCTACATTAACACAATATATTTAACCGAGGAGGATTTCATGCACCATATCTCACGGACACTCAAAATAGAAGATGCTACCATCAAAAATAAATAAACACGGGAATACATGATTAATCTCATAGTACGAGGGTTATGATGATTCCTTTGTAATCATAAGAAAAGATCATCATTTGATTGACTTTAATATTTTTGACCCTGAGGAATTTGGACCTCTCCAATCGTTGGACTGTGATTTTAACTTCAACGTCAAATCTTCTGTAAGGTTGTAATGTCCAAGCATTTCTACTAGTGCTGTGAGAATCCGACATAACTTGGATCCGAGAACCCGGATTTGTGACAGACGAATGTGCAGGGAATTTTTTATATGAATTATTTTTCTGCAAAATAATCCGTAAACTATTGATAAAGAGAAAACAATTGTATCAACTGCTCACCCTTCAAACATGCATGTCTATATGTATTAGGAAATGAAGCCAACCACATTTTTGGTTAATGGTTTTCGGCAAATACCATTCACAAACCACTTATTTTTATATGAATGACTATTCTCGAAAAATTAACAAACCATGAACCATTTAAACCACAAACTTTTAATAGTACAGCGACCAAATGAACCTAAAACATTAAAAAAATATATTTCACTTCATTCATGTGGTTTCTATACGCACACAAAAGAAATGTTTCCCATAGTCATGGCATAGTATATGTGTATATATGTATATATATTTAATGTCTATAAGTATAGAAATATACCTGTTTAAGTTTTCATTTTGAAAGCATCAAAGATACCTTTGTATCTACCGTGTGAACAAATTAGTACCTTTTAAGGAATTTTAGCGACATTCATACTAAGTCAAATTAAATTAAGTGTAAGTTACATCAGGAAGATGAAAGAAGATATTGTACTTGAGATCATTAACAGAAATAATAATTAAAACTGTTTTGCTAATTATTTACTTAGAATTAGAATGAGTATGGTTGTTAGAATTTGGATTTTCATAATTATTATTATTATCTTTTTACGTTGATGCCTGTATGTGTGTGTGTGTGTGTGTATTTGATCACGATTCCAAACATATTTTATTCGTGTTCCTCGAGTTTAGATCCATATGCAAACATGATTAGATTTTGGTTATAATTGGTCCACCGAAAGCACCCTCAACTTATAACTGTTTTTCTTGAAAAAAAAGTAGTTACATATTAATTATTGACAATTAAAAAATGTATTATCCTCTATACGATATGATTGCATTTTATACTTCATATTTAATAGATATAGAGTTAAAGAATCATAAAGATTTAAAATTTCATAAATCAGCCAGTTATGCTATAACCATGGAAGCTGCTAATATAATGAAAAGTAAATGAATGTGGCAGGGATGAGGATGTTGAGATTGATGTTGGGGAAGATACGGTAAGGAATGCAAGAATAAGGGAAATAACTCTAGTGTTAGAAGTTTCTAGAAAAATACAAGACGATTACATGGGTTTGAACATGTCATGAAGAATATATTGGAAGAAAAATAAATAGCTTAGTAGTAGAAAGTAGAAGAAACAGAGGAAGACCAAAGATTAGGTAGAAGGACTGTATTGCGGAAGACTTGATAGAAAAGGAACTGAATGAGGACGACACGAAAACAGAAATGAGTGGAAGAAGAAAATAAAAAATAGCGACCCCTAACGAATGGGAAAAGCTAAAGAAGAAGATGTCAGTATCAAGTGCAATTTGCATAGTTTGTTTATGAAATAATTTTGCTGGAAATTTAGAATCTTTTGCAAGAAAATATATGTATGGAATTTATACATAATAGACAGAATCGACAGAAGGTATTGTGCTGGCCACATCAGATTTACGAAGTCTGTCATATTGTGCTAAAAGTAAAGAGTCTTGTTAGAAGATAAATCTGTTGATGAGTTTAAATGCCTGACTCACCATTTAGCCCATAGTTCTTGTAAGTTTTAAGTCTATATTTAAAGTAGTTGAAATAATTTTGTAGAATTATTTGTGTAGGTTTTATAATTTGTTAAAAATATAAACCGACCGAATTATTATAAATTCATGCTTTTCGAAATTCTACATTCTCAACAATATGTCCTCAGCAACAAAGCTATTCCATCTCAACAACAATTCTAAAACCGGTAATAATCCTTTCTTCGGTTAAATTTAAAACGTAAAGAGACAACTCGACGTTATTTTAAACGGCAATTAAGATGCTATAGTGCATATCGTCTCTTCCCTATCCAACCCATACGCTAGACAAAGACAACACCACTCTCTTACAAATAGCCTTCGAGGAAGAAAGACACTCTTATGCCTTATCTGTAAGCTAGAATGAGACAGCAAACAGACAAATAATACGGTAGAATTAAAGTAAATGAACACAAGTAAAACAATGCTGATTGCCCACCCAAGAGAGAAAAACTGGATATACGACAGAGAATGAGATAGAGAGAGAAGGGAGATGACTTTGTTATATCAATTAGTTGCTATGGAAGCCATGGATGATGTTGTGAGAGTTTTTGTTGAAAATTACAAATTGTATAAATATATCATCATTTTATGGACGAAACTATTTGCACATTATTGTCTTTTTATCCTGAAAAGTTATAATTTGTGTTTAATATAACCTTGCATTAGATTTTTGTATGTATTTTAACCCAATAATATAATTGACAACAAAATTGAATTTGTATTTTTAATCCTTGAACGGGTTTTTGTTTCCTACCCAAAAATGGGTGTAGTTAGAAACTCACCGAATACACCTTTCGATTCTACATATCTTTTTGTATATATACCCAATTTTTTATAAATTTAACTTTACAGACCCAATTTGTATGAATAAATAAAACAATATTTATTAAAAATTATTAAAAATACTTTTTTTTAATATTGTAATTAAATATGCATGCATTCAAAAATATGTATAAAAATAAGTACACATATGTATTTGGACCCGAGGAATCAATTTTTGATAAAATAAAACCCGTATCTCTAACCATAAAATGGGTATATATTCATTACCCAGAAATGGGTGTAGATACAAACTTAATAATTACACCATTCAATTCTCCATATTTTCTTATATAAATAAACCAATTATCGATTTTTTTGATTAAGTGGTCCAATTACTATGAATTAATAAGTAAAACAATATTTTAAAATTCCATTTTTGGGTAATGTTAAATGTATTATATATACATCTGACAATTTGGACTAAAATTAGTATACATATGTATTTTGACCCCAGGAATTCATTTTTAATAAAATATTTTTTTTATCTCCAACCCTAAAATGGGTAGATATTAAATACCCAGAAATGGGTTGAAATACAAACTTAAAAATTATACCGGCCGATTCGGCGTACTTTCTTATATAAGTATACCAATTATTATTTGTTTTAATTTACTATTCCAAATACTATGAATTATTTTGTAAAACAATATCTAATAAAAATTTTTGAAATTCCATTTTTGAATAATTTTAAATTAAATATATATACATCTGCAAATTTGGACTAAAATTAGCATACATATGTATTTTGACCTGAGGAATCCATTTTTAATAAAATAAAAATTGTATCTCCAACCCTAAAATGGGTAGATATTAAATACCCAGATATGGGTTGAAATAAAAACTTAACAATTACACCAGTCGATTTGGCGTACTTTCTTATATAAGTATAACAATTATCAATTTTTTTGATGTACTGGTCCAGTTACTATGAATTATTTAGTAAAACAATACCTGATAGAAATTTTTGAAATTCCATTTTTGAATAATTTTAAATTTAGCATATATACATCTGAAAATTTGGACTAAAATTAGTATACATATGTATGTTGACCCAAGGAATCTATTTTTTATAAAATAAAAATTGTACCTTTAACCTAAAAATGGGTTGATATTAAATACCCAGAAATGGGTTCAAATACAAACTTAATATTTACACTAGTCGATTTGGCATACTTTCTTATATAAGTATACCAATTATCAATTATTTTGATTGAATGGTCCAATTGCTATGAATTAATTAATATAACAATATTTACTTGAAAAATTTGAAATTCCAATTTTGAATATTTTTAAATTAAACATGCATGCATTGAAAAGTGTAGCTGAAAATAAGTACACATACATACTTTGAACCGAGTAATTCATTTTTGATAAAATTAAAGTTGTATCTTAAACCCATAAATGGGTACATATTTAATACCCAAAAATGGGTGGAGATACAAATTTAAAAATTACATTAGTCGATTTGGCATACTTTCTTATATAAGTGGAGTAATTATTATTTTTTTTGATTCAATGGACCAGTTGGTATGAATTAATTAGTAGAACAATACATCTTGGATAATTTCAAAATTCTAATTTTTGTTAATTTTAAATGCATGCATCAAAATATTTGTATACATATATATTTTGATCCAAGGAATCCATTTTTGATAAAATTAAATTTGTATATTTTACCCTTAAATGGGTAGATATTTACAACCCAAAATTGGGTAGAGATAGAATTTCACTGAGTACGTCGTTGGATTCACCATATATTTTTATAAAAGCATTCAAATTAAAAAAATTATTACTATATTGGTTTAAGTTCTATGAATAAATTAATAAAATAGTAGGTACTAACTAGATTTTTTTTACTATTCACAGCTATACAACTGTTAATTTATACTTCACAACAGTAGCTTCAAACAACTACCCCTTCCTAACATCTGTTTAAAATATTTGTGATGTAACAATGCTTAGTTCCACCCTATAGATTTTATCTAGAATTTAATTGGCAGAATGTCTCTCCACCTGTGTAAAACAGCACTACTGTAAGACTGCTTTACACGGAGGGACATATTTAATCTTGTAATTCGGTCTCCTATCACTATTAATTATCTGTAGGGATCAATCATTGTTATTGGTATTTTTTCCGGCTTTTGGTTAATTTTTCTCAGTTGATGAATTTTGACACGAAAGAAGAGAATAAAGGGTAGAATTAAGTTGTATGGCGAATGACACACCTAACTTTTAGGCAAATGAATGAGGCATAAATTAGAAATGAAAGGGTGATTTAAAATTATGGTCTTAGGGAGAGTGAAATTTTAAAATAATTATTATATAGATCAAGGCAATAATACTAGTATTATACATTTAATTATTGATAATAACATCAGAATATCTTCCCGGATGTGACGTCAGCATTCCAGGGCTACCAACTCATTAGGAGGAATTCATCCCTTCCTACAGTAATTCCCTGGAATTCCAAGGAATTCCTGAACATATGTCCAACAAAATTAATCGTGTTTAGCAGCAATTAAAAGCTTCTTTAATTAGGGGGTGTTTAGTTTTGGCTAAAGACTAGCTGTCAAATGAATTCCTAAGGATTTGAAATTATAGATGGGCCATAATTTGTTATGATGTCATAAAAAAGAAAACTGTTTTCGAAGTAATTATATACCTGTCTTTTCTACCTCTCGCTAAGAAAGGTATTGGATTCATGCTAAAAATCGCCTATCCAGATTTCAATGAATAAGTAAGTTTTTAGGTCCCTACGATTCGATTTTAACATTTTTACGATGATGTCTGTGTGTGTGTGGATGTATATGTATGTGTGTATGTATGTGGGATGTTGGAAGGACGATTGCTCAAAAACTATAAGACTTAATATTTGTTTAACTACGTATTTCCTAATCGGACATTCATGGGAAGATCTGAAAAGGTTTTGGTAACAATTGGACAAACGATTCTTGTCCCATACTGTCTTGCAAAGTCTTGGTAGAAGATATGAAGTAATTTCTATAAATACATATAATACTACTGCAAAATTAAAAATCTTATCTTAGCTAGTTAAATAAATAGTTTAATATGTCGGTCCGTCTGTATATAATTGACACGTGAATTAAATAAATAATTTGATAACCCTTAACCTATATCAAATAATTAGAAATAAAACGGCTGTATATACGTAAACAATATATTAGTATCATAAGTAATGTTTGCGTATTTTCTTTAATTAAAATTGATAATTTTTGTTTGGCAATGAAATAGTTTATCGTTTTCAATTAATTTTTAACAGAAATAGATTTGGGTTATGAATTTTATAGTTATCTTAATAGCTTTTACTAATTTTCGATAAGATTTTTTTTTGTATTTTTTAAATTGTAAGATTTTTTTTAAAAAAATCTGTTGTGGCCAGCACATTACCTATCGTCACTTCCGTTTTTAGTTACGTAAATTTAGGGCGCGACATTGTTGGCGTTGACAAGCAGATATGGGGGCCGTGTCACAATGATAATTAGTAATTGTACATAGTTGTTCTAAATTCACGTAGTTATTTTGTCACCAGGAGTGTGGAATTTACTTGTCCAGGAAATTAATCCACGAATTGGAAAATCACTAAACTTATGATATTTGACATCTATGTACATAATTACTAGCTGTCATTGTGACACGTGTCCCCATATCTGCTTGTTAAGGCCAACAAAGTATTGTATTTAACATGTATTCTTTATATTAAGATTTTTAAATTTTAAATTCATTCAATGAAGAAATTTTGTCCCCTTCTAATTTTTTGAAATGTTTGCAATTCATTGTCGGGATTGACAGTATCTTTGAAGGGTTTACGGAATATACCTATAATTTGAAATATTTAACTATTAATACAAGAAATAATATAATGTATGTACTTCCAGAAAAAATCTTCAGTAATGTGTCAGGATTTTTTATTTATTACAACCGATTATTATATACCTTATATGTATTTATCTCTAAATGTATATTTATATTATCAGATAGAGAATTTACTCTTATTTAATACAAGCAAGAACAAAAATTCCGAGTAATGTCCGATTGAGAAATATGTATAGTTAAACAAATATTAAGTCTTATAGTTTTTGAGAAATCGGCCTTCCAACCTCACCACACCCATTCACATACAGCCACACACACATACACACAGACATCATCGTAAAAATATTAAAATCGGTATTGTAGGGACCTTAAAACGTGCTTAATCATTAAAATCTGGATATGCGATTTTTAGCATGAATCCAATACCTCTTTTAGCGAAAGGTAAAAAACATAATCTCTTATGCTAGCATTTGTAAAACAAGATATTTATCTGGAAGATAATGATACCTAGAATAGCTACAAAGCATAACAATTCTGTACTACACAAGGTAAAACATAATAGCTGAACCGTGGATTTAGAATAATACGTTGCAGTTATGCTCGTTTGCACCTTTACTAGTTAAGTTGCACTTAGTAATAAATGGAGCTTAAATTTCCAAAAACCTTTGCATCTTTATTTTTACTATGTGACGCTTATATTAAGCCGTACTTAATCTACCCCTCAACTGCATTAAGTGACACTTATATCCATTGTGACATTTCGTGCTGTTAAACTCATAAGATAAATGTTTTGTGCGTGCATTTACCCGGCGTTAGCACACGGTCACTCATTGCTGACGTAGAGAATACACCACAGGGGTTAATTTTTGTGCCATTTAAAATTAACAAATCAACACCAAAGTCGAGAAACTTATCCATATTAAAGATATGAATCTCCAAAATATCAATATACACTAATTCCAGATAAATATCAACACAATCTACGCCATCTACATTCTTTCCTATCAAAATTTGCATCACCAAATCTCCAAGCCAGATCTCCCATCCTTGTCTCTGTCATTATAAGTATAGGGCAACACGGAGCCCACATAAATACGGTATACACACAATACTATAGCAGTATATTCCTATACGGTCGGGCAACAATGTAATCACGACCTATTCAGTTAGAAATATTCGGCATTGGAGAGAATTGTTAGCCAATTAGAGATGATTTCACGGCACGAGCAACGAGCTACAATAGTAGTTATTCATTAAGGCCTTCACACCTGGAGTTGAAGATCTGGGTTTAAATATTTTACATAGAAGTTTGAGACGAAAAATAAAATATTTTTCAATTTAAAATTCGTATGGAACCAGTACAGGTAATATGTATAATTGTTTGGTGAAATATATGAATTTGTATCTCCCCCCAATTTTGGGTAGAAAATACCAACCCATTTAAGGGTTGAATATACACTTTTAATTTTATTAAAAATAGATTTCTTGGATCAAAATACATATATCTACTAATTTTTATCTAAATATATTAATGCATGAATATTTAATTTAAAATTACACCAAAAATAGAAATACAATTTTTTTAAGTAAATATTGTTTTACTAATTAATTCATAGCAATTGGAAAAAAATTAAAAACCGGGATTCCTATATAAGAAAGTACGAGAAATGGATTGGTGTTACTGATAAGTTTGTAAACCCGCCCATTTCTGGGTATTAAATATCTACCCATTTATAGGGTAAAGTCACGATTTTTATTTTATCAAAAATGAATTCCTTGGATCAAATTAGATATACGTACTAATTTTTGTCCAAAAATATCAATGCATAAATATTTAATTAACCAATATTGGAATTTTAAAATTTTATGTAAATATTCTTTTACTAATTAATTCATAGCAATTGGACCAATAAATTAAAAAATATGGTAATTAGTAGACTTATATAAGAAAGTACGATTAATCGAATGGTGTTATTATTAAGAATGTATTTCTACCCATTTATGGGTATTAAATATCTACCCATTTAAGGGTTAGTGATAGGACTTTAATTTTATCAAAAATGAATTCCTTGGGTCAAACTATATAAGTGTACTAATTTTAGTCCAAATTTTTTTATGCATGTATACTTAATTACTAAAATACCAAAACATAGGACTAAAAATTCTAACTAAATATTGTTATACTAATTAATACATAGCAATTGGACCAGTAAATCAAAAAATATGATAATTGGTAAACATATATAAGAAAGTACGCTAAATCTAATGGTGTAATTATTAAGAATGTAGTTCTACCCATTTCTGGGTATTTAATATCTACCCATTTAAGGGTTAGTGTTAGGACTTTAATTTTATCAAAAATGGATTCCGTGGGTTAAACTATATATGTGTACTAATTTTGGTCCAAATTTTTTAATGCATGTTTACTTAATTACAAGAATACCAAAAAAATAGCACTAAAATTCTAAGTAAATATTGTTATACTAATTAATTCATAGCAATTGGACCAATAAATTTAAAAATATGGTAATTAGAAAACTTACATAAGAAAGTACGATTAATCGAATGGTGTAATTATTAAGAATGTAGTTCTACCCATTTATGGGTATTAAATATCTACCCATTTAAGGGTTAGAGTTAAGACTTTAATTTTATCAAAAATGAATTCCTTGGATCAAACTATATATGTGTACTAATTTTGGTCCAAATTTTTTTAATGCATGTACACTTAATTACAAAAATACCAAAAACATAGGACTAAAATTCTAAGTAAATATTGTTATACTAATTAATTCATAGCAATTGGACCAGTAAATCAAAAAATATGATAATTAGTAAACTTATATAGGAAAGTACGGTGAATCGAATAGTGTAATTATTAAGAATGTAGTTTTACCCATTTCTGGGTATTGAATATCTACCCATTTAAGGGTTAGAGTTACGACTTTAATTTTATCAAAAATGGATTCCGTGGGTCAAATTATATATGTGTACTAATTTTGGTCTAAATTTTTTAATGCATATATACTTAATTACAAAAATACCAAACAAATAGAACTAAAATTCTAAGCAAAATATTGTTTTACTAATTAATTCATAGCAATTGGACCAGTAAATCAAAAAATATGATAATTGGTAAACTTGTATAAGAAAGTACGATAAATCGAATGGTGTAATTATTAAGAATGTAGTTTAACCCATTTCTGGGTATTAAATATCTACCCATTTAAGGGTTTGAGTTAGGACTTCAATTTTATCAAAAATGAATTCCTTGAGTCAAACTATATATGTGTACTAATTTTGGCCAAAATTTTTTAATGCATGTATACTTAATTACAAAAATATCAAAAATTATGAATTTCAAAAATTTCTATTATTGGTTTACTAATTAATTCGTAGCAATTGGACCATTTAATCAATAAAATTGATAATTACTAAACTTATATAAGAAAGTACGCTGAATTGAATAATGTAATAATTAAGTTTGTATTTCTACCCATTTCTGGGTATTGAATATCTACCCATTTAAGGGTTGGGGACAGGATTTTTATTTTATTAAAAATGGATTCCTCAGGTCAAAATACATATGTGTACAAAGTTTTATAAAAATATTTCAAGGAATACATTCCAAATTTTACCTACAAAATGGTACGGTTTGACTAATTATAAGAATGGTTCGTTTGGTGAGGTGTACCGCCAAGGAACTAGTTCTTTTGCAGATCTTTTATAATTTGACTAGGATTGTATATGTTTGAATTCATTTAATATCGTACTTTATTCTTTAGTAAGCGGTGTACACTTCTGCAGTTGTCAAAAGTTTTTTAAATATTTTGAAAATTGGAATACGTATATAAATTAAATACTCCTAATGCAAGTTTTATATCTTTACCTAACATTGGGTATGGGACATTTCTATAGTAACTAGACGAAGAACTATCTAACTAGATCAATTAGGTTCACTACCTGGGTCATATAAATTAAATAAATAACATCATAATAACAATGTTTATAGTTTTATTGCTAGACCCGACAGAATAAATTTTTCTGACAACACTAATACATTTTTAAAATTTGTAACATTTTGAGAACCCCTCCTCCCTATAAACAACCCAAACAACATCTTGAAGAACCAGGTATCCTGCTCGTCTCCGGTATAAATAAGCAATATCACACAATGCTCGGGATATTTATAGTTCATTAGTCGCCATTGGACTGTCGGCTCTCTAATTGTGCTTAAGGACCTGATTCACACGTGTAATATGCCTCAGAGACGTTAATACTCCACTGAATAATTTATTTATAATGGCCAGACATAAATAGTGGATTTACTCAGATTTATAAGCGAGTGGTGGGCGTTCATATGAACGATGATACTGATTGTCTAATTGTTCCTTAAGATTTGTTTACCGAGAAAATATAGAAGAATGTATTGAAGAGAGAATTTAATAATTAATATTAACATATACACAAATAGTACGGTTTAAGTACTTAGCGAAACAATTGAAAACTTAAAGCAATCTTAGTCCATTTTTTCTTTTCGTCACTTATAGGTAAGGAAGGTATTTTCTTTGGTCAAAAAATTTGGTGGTGAGTTTTTAATAAATAAAAGGTTTTAGGGTTTCTAGAATACGATTATACTGTTTTTACGATGTCTGTAAGTGGGTGTGTGTGTATGTGTGTGTGTGGCAAAAATTATAATTCTTTCATATTCGTCTTTCGTACGTCCATATCATCATTATCCTTTTTATTTCTCGTCATGACCAATGTAATCATCCCTCTTGTATCTTTCTAGAAACTTGTAACACGAGAGTTATTTCCTTACCTATCTTTCCGTGTGTTCCCCAACATCTACTTCAACATCCTCATCTCTGCCACATTAATTTATTTTTTATTTATACTGACATCTATCAATTTGAATTATATGAATATATTAGTAGCTTTCATGTTTAGCATAGCTGGCTGATTTATAAAATTTCTTTAAAATTCTTTAACTCTATATCTATTGAATATGAAGTATAAAATGCAATCAAATCGTATAGAGAATAATATATTCTTTAAGTTATAATAACGTTAAATTTAACTGTTAAATCTTCAAATGAGGCTACTTCCGGTTCACCAATTATAACCAAAATATAATCTGTTGTTCTTCTAGATGTAAACTTAGGAATACGAAAAAAATGTAATTTTTGAATCGTGGTATTGAAGTTATGTGATCCGAAACTTTCGTCACATACACACAGACACACGCACACACATACATACAGACATCATCGTAAAAATGGTAAAATCGTATTATAAGGACCCTAAAACATGCTTATTCAGTAAAAACTCATCATACCTTCCTTACCTAAAGGTGACGGAAGGTAAAAAACATTATCCCCCGGTCTATTAGTACATACGAAGAGATACGATTTAAAATCTGTCGTAACACTGTGTAATTTTAAATTTATTTGATTTGCAAAACGTGCACGAAGTTTCTAATTCTTTATTCTCGTTAATTAATTAATTCCATTTTAACAAGTTTTCATTTTCCAGAAATTTGGAAATTTATTTTTAATTAATGACATTTTGCTTGCGCGACTGAGTTTTGTGCAAGTCTGCAATCCTTTTTAATTAGACCTCGTTATCTCGTAAAGATGTAAAGGGTTCTGAACTACTCATTAACCGATTACTTCAACAAGAGGATAAAGCTTAACAAGCTAAATAGGAGTACTGGATGCTTTTATCCTATTAAAAATAACTAAGGATTCAGGATTAATTTTTTGTGTATAAGCCGTTGTTTTTTGACTAACAGGCAAATTAAGAGTTACACTTATCAATTAAAACAGATATGAAATATCTAATTTAAAAATATGTAACTTTGTTATATCAGAGGTAATACAGTGTGTTCAATAAAAAACTCGGAGTAGGCTATGAACAGATAAGCGTATGTCTGATCATTATTCATTTCAAAAGTCTGGTTGATCTTGAAATGTAATTTTAAGAGGAAAAGATAATAAAGAAGGAGACAGTATTAATTTTCTAATATGTTTCTAGTTCTAAAACAAGATTGAAGAAGAAAAGCTTTGACACCTTTAGATTTTTGACAATTTCTCGTGTCAAATTGACATTTAACTAAATATTTTTAAATTGATATACGTTTCTTTGTTCACAGCCTGCTTCGATTTAGGTTTTTTAAGTATTTAGGGAAACAATTGAAAAGTCTAAAGCAATCCTTTTTTTCCTTTCGTCACTTATAGGTAAGGAAGGTATTGTCTTTGGTCAAAAAAATCTGTGATGAGTTTTTAATAAATAAAAGGTTTTAGGGTGTGTGTGTGTGTGTGTGTGTGTGTGTGTGTGTGAGTGTGTGTGTGTGTCGTCAACTAAATAATAATAATATATTCTTATTCGTATATACATTCAGATTCTCGGCATTCTTTATCGTCAAGGTGTCAGGGTTCATGTTTCTTGATTAACCAATTGACTCGAGTATGAATGAAATCATTGTATGTTTGTTAAAGTATTTGTATTTTTATTTGGGATACCTTAAGGACAAGTATTTGGGCATATGAATGAAGAGTAATTATTTTGTTGGACCGGTAAATATTTTTTATTACTGCTATTCAAGATATCAAAGTGACATGGAAAAAGAAAGAGAATATTTTCCGACAGGGATAGCTTGTGTTGTTGTAGTAATACTTACTTAATTGTGAAGCTAATAAACGATTCCAGTCTTATTATAGTTCGATTGGCTTACATTTTCAACAAATTTAAAAATTTGCAGCAATAGTAAGAGATTTCTATAAATGTCAGTGTCAAAAATCCAGAGATATTACTGAAGATTTTTTCTGGGAAGTACATACATTATATTATTTCTTATTGTATTAATAGTTAAATATTTAAAATTATAGGTATATTATATATACCCTTCAAAAATACTGTCAATCCCGACAATGAATTGGAAACATTTCGAAATATTAGCAGAGGACAAAATTCCTTCATAGAATGAATTTAAAATAAAAAAATCTAAATATAAAGAATAGATATATGTAGAATTTTTGGTGTAGAGTGTAGGTGTACAAAAAAGTTAAATACAATAGGGCGCGAGCAGTCATGTGACTTTGTTCACCTTGACAAGCAAATATGGGGGCCCGTGTCAGAATGTAACTAATAATTATGTACATAGATGTCAAATATCATAATTTTTCATTCTAAATTTAGTGACTTTCCAATTCCATGTGGTTTATTTTCCTCGGCAAGATATATTTAATAACTTTTAACATAACAATCCAAAAAAATACAAATTGTTTCGCTTTTTAATTAATCTAATCTTTCCAAATATCACTAATTTAAAAATCAGTTTACAGAAACGTACAAGATAAAAAAATAACTAACATCCATCTAATGGGAAAGTATCTGTAAAAATCAAATTAAAAATGTCGCCTTATTACGAAATACCTGCTTAATGATACAGATACTGCTCGAATCTTATTGGACAGGTATTTAAGTTATGTGTAGGCAATTAGGAACTTTGACTACCGAAATATTTTAATTGATAAAATAACTATATATGTGAGGTCTGTAGATTTGGTAATAGAATATTAATTTGGTCAATTCTCAACAGAAATGGTAAATAAATAGGCGCCCAGATTCATTATAGTTCGGGCGGTTTACATTTTCAACAAATAAATGATAAAACCTACGCAAATGGTAAGAAATTTCTATAAATTTATTTATTGCAGTTCTTTGACTTAAATTTCTTCGACTAACTAAGGCCCAGAATGTCTCTCCAATAGAATAGATACTAGTCTGAAGCCCCATTGATAAAAATATATAAAATGCTCTTTTCTCTTCCGTACTTTCATATACAATTACATCAATTACTGGTAACAACCCTTGTAATCGTTTTAAAATCCGTAAAATATGAAATCGTGTGTAATTATTATAATCCATCACCAACGCGATGACGTAAGGTAATCACACACGTTCAAGGTGTCTAAATAACCCTCTATTAGCCGGCTAAACAAATTACCCAACGCTGTCTTTATCCTGAACAGATGGGGAACGTTGAGATATAGTACGTTACTTGAGAAAAAGTTTTTTACTTTTCTGGAAGCAGTTCCAGAATTCTTATGAATCCAGTTACTGTTTTGCAGTAAGGTACCTTTTACCTAGATGGCTAAGTCTCCTTACGGTGTTGGACATTCTCATACAATGATATAGATGGTATTTCTAAGGACAATGACTATACTAAGATCCTTCTTTCTGAAAGCTATCAGCTTGTTGGTGAAATCGATTTATTTGACTGATTAAGGCCCGGATCGTCTTTCGCATAAATTTCAACAATTTTTTACCTTCCGTCACCTCTATGTAAGGAAGGTATTGTCTTTGGTCAAAAAATTCGGTGGTGAGTTTTCAAACGAATAAGCACGTTTTAGGGTCCCTACAATACGATTGTACTATTTTTACTATGATGTCTGTATGTGTGTATGTATGTGTGTGTGTGCGTGTGTGTGTGTGTGTGTTCGTGTGTGTATAAGACTATAATTTCGGCCGCCATATCTCTCTGTTGTCATATATTTGCCCGTAGATTGTTGTTAAAATGATAAATTTAATTAATAACATTATATTTAAATCCAGTACACTTTATTAATACATAAAATAAAAAATCTGTTGTGGCCAGCACAATACCTTCCGTCAATCCTGTGTATTATGTACAAATTCCATACATAAATTTTCTTGCAAAAGATTCTAAATTTCCAGTAAAATTATTTCATAAACAAACTATGCAAATTGCACTTGACACTAACATCTTCTTCTTTAGCTTTCCCCATTCGTTAGGGGTTGCTATTTTTTATTTTCTTCTTCCACTCATTTCTGTTTTACGTGCTGTTCTCATTCAGTTCCTTTTCTCTCAAGTCTTCCGCAATACTGTCCTTCTACCTTATCTTTGGTCTTCCTCTGTTTCTTCAACCTTCTATTATTAAGCATTCATCCAATATATTCTTTATATTTCTCCTCATGACATTTTCAAACCAATTTAATCATCTTGCTTGTATCTTTCTATAGAAACTTGTAACACTAGAGTTATTTCCTTACCTATCTTTCCGTGTCTTCTCCAACATCTACTTCAACATCCTCATCTCTGCCACATTAATTTATTTTTTATTGATACTGACATCTGTCAATTTGAATTATATGAATATATTAGTACCTTCAATGTTTAGCATTTATAAAATTTAATGTCTTTAATTTTTTTTAACTCTATATCTATTGAATATGAAGTATAAAATGCAATCAAATCGTATAATATATTCTTTAAGTTATAATAACGATAAATGTCAATAAATCAAATTTAACTGTTAAATCTTCAAATTAGGCTACTTTTGGTTCACCAATTATAACCAAAATCTAATCACACACAGACGCGCAGACACACATGCACACACACATACAGACATCACCGTAAAAATGGTAAAATCTTATTATAGGGGCCCTAAAACATGGTGACGGAAGGTAAAAATGCTCAAATATAGTCTTAACTATTGTAATCTAAAAATTTATTTCTTCTTGCTGTTAATGTATTTTTTTCAGAGGATACGAATACATTTAGGGCTGGACTCACCGCGCCGGGCATGACGTCATTAGGTGCACTAAGTCTTTAACTAAATATATAAATGGAAAATGTTATTCATATACATTGTGAGCGTACTATAGTACTTATACATGTCATGAAGTATAATAACGTGCGTGTAAAGTGATGAACATCTGATCCAAGTAATCTCGACTTGATTAACACGTTGCTGTTCTAACCACGTTCATGGTAATCGTTTACGATGACGATGATACCAGATGCGAGCAGTATTTTTCTTTTTGCTTGTTTCATACTTTCTACATTGCCTAAGCGAACAATCTTTAAAATGTCCAACAATCCACAAATTCATTAATTATTTGTCGTATCAAATTTCTTCCCAATTTTCTAAAGTTTCTCGCTACATTTGTTCATGCGTATTATAAACTTTCCTAATCATTTTCTAAGAGTTGGAAGTGTCAAATGCTAATGACTGTCTTGGGGGCAGAGTCTCTGCTCTTAGCAGACCGTGGAGACTTCTCTGGCGCCACGGCGCTCCGCCCCACAAAAATCTGAGGCCCTTTGACACGTGCCGAAAACATAACACGACGTAGAAGGCACGAACTATTGAGAAAACCATATGGTATAGGAAATTTATTTGCAGATATGTCGAAAAAAATAGATTAATAGTGAGTTTCTAATGAATAAGTACGTTTTGGGGTCCCTCAAATACAAATTTACTATTTAGATGCATATGCAAACGCGATTAGATTTTAGTTATAAATGGTCCACCGGAAGTACCCTCATTTGCACCTTTTAATAGTTTTTCTTGAAAAAATGTCATTTATTGACATATAATATATATATAAATTTTAAAGAATATGTTATTCTCTATACGATTTGATTGCATTTTATACTTCATATTCAATAGATATAGAGTTAAAGAATTATAAAGATATTAAATTTTATAAATCAGCTAACCATGGTAACTGCTAATATATTTGGATAATTGAAATTGACAGATGAATATGGCAGAAATTAGGATGCTGACAGAGATGTTGGGGGAGACACGGGCAGATACAGTAAGGAACGAAAGAATAAGGGAAATAACTCGAGTGTATTGTCTTTGGTCAAAAAATACAATGATGAGTTTTTAGTGAATAATTTTAGGGTCCCTATAATACGATTTTACCATTTTTACGATGATGTCTTTATATATGTGTGTGTGTGTCTGTGTGTGTGTGTGACGAAAGTTTAAATCCAGAAGAACAACTGATTAGATTTTGGTTATAATTGGTGAACCGGAAGTAGCCTCATTTGAAGATTTAACAGTTAAATTTGATTTATTGACATTTAACGTTATTATAACTTAAGGAATATATTATTCTTTATTCGATTTGATTGCATTTTATACTTCATATTCAATAAATATAGAGTTAAAGAATTTTAAAGAAATTAATTTTTATAAAGCAGCCAGCTATGCTAAACATGGAAATTACTAATATATTCATATAATTCAAATTGACAGATGGCTGTATAAATAAAAAGTAAATTAATGTGGCAGAGATGAGGATATTGAAGTAGATGTTGGGGAAGATACGGTAAGAAAATAACTCTAGTGTTACAAGTTTCTAGAAAGATACAAGACCGATGATTACATTGGTTTGAACATGCCATGAGAGAAATGAATATATCGGATGAATGATTAGTAATAGAAGGTTGAAGAAACACAGGAAGACCAAAGATAAGATGGAAGGACTGAAAAGGAACTGAATGAGAATGACACGCAAAACAGAAATGAGTGGCAGAAAAAAATAAAAAATAGCGACCCCTAACGAAAGGGAAAAACTAAAGAATAAGAAGATGCATTTTGTATAGTTTATGAAATAATTTTACTGGAGATTTAGAATCTTTTGAAAGAAAATTTATGTGTGGAATTTGTACATGATACACAGGATTGATGGAATGTGCTAGCATAGATTTTTGAATATGCTGTGAAATGAATCCATGTGATCACTCAAAAATGATAATGAATAGGAAACGAAAAAACATACTTCTTAATCATAATCACTCTGATTATATAAATTGCGAATCATAGTCTGAAGAACCACGGCTAAAGTAAGCACCAAATATCAGGATACATTTTTCAGTGGAACTATTATGTGTCTGTGCTCGTATTTATTTATTAAGTTTGCGGTATTAATATTTCTTCGTCTAATCAGTCTTCCAATTTTGCCGCTATCAAAAAACGATTTCATTATTCTCTATAATTTTCCGTTCAGTTGAAATTTAATTAACCACCATCGTGTTACGTAATATTTTTTGCTGCAATCCTCATTAACCCATTCATAATTAATATAAAACACAAAACAGACGACAAAAAACAAGTGAAGAACCGACCGTGCTGAGCCGAAGTCCGATGCCTGCGCTTGTACTCTTACGGCGGTGGAGAACAGAAGAAAGAAGAAACCCAAACACAGTGTAGGCAACTGAGCCGACCTGAGGCCGAAAAGGCCCTAATTAAATGTTGTTTTAGACCGGGACGTCATTAGTACAGAACCACAGAACGGATGAGTGGACCCTACAACAGTGGATGCAAAACTTTCACGAATTACGAGCCCAAACAAATTATAATACAGACGCAAATGGTTGAAAATTTCTACAAATTTCTTTCGACCAGTTTAATAGTTATTTAAGTATTAAGGGCAGTAAGTGCCCCTTACCGGTTGAGGATTAGTTTGGAGATCGAGACGAAGTCCTATCTAAGCAGACTTCTTTCGTCTCGGCCACATACTCTTAAACATATTAAAATGACCGATTTTCGGTAGCGAAATACCACATCCGGATCACAATAATAGTTAGGAAACAATCATCCTTCGCCACACATTCCTATCTAAGCAGACTTTTTCGCCTCGGCCACACTCATAATGCTTACTTTTAAACATATTAAAGTGACCGATTTTCGGTAGCGAAATACCGCATCCGAATCACAATAATAGTTAGGAAACAAACATCCTTCGCTACACAATTGTATCTAAGCAGACTTCTTTCACCTCGGCCACACTCATAATCGTATTCATACATGCTCTTCTTCTATTCATACTTGGAAACTCTCTTTAAGCACCCTACCAATCACATCCATCCACTTACACACTGGTCAGCCACGCAATCGAAAACCCTCAACTTCACCATATATACGCTTAACAAGCCGTTCACTCACCATTCTCTCCACATGCCCAAACCATCTCAACTGACTCACACCAATTCTCTTAATGACATTATTCCTCACGTGATCCCATCTGACATACCCACATGCACCACGTAAATACCTCATTTCCACGGCAGTCATTCTCTTTTTATGCTTCCCCGTCCATGCCCAGCATTCGCTTCCATACAAGCACTCCATTATATACACTTAACCGAGCATCCCTTGATACGTTAACGTTTCGTGCAAACGTACTCAGAGCACCCATTACCTTACATCCCGCACTCACTCTCCTTTCTATCTCTCGATCAATTCGACCATCCCTCGACATCATGCTACCCAAATATACAAACTCATTAACCTGCTTAGTAATATTTGTATTCAATATTTAATTAAAGAAAATCATATCCCAAAAAGTTTTAGGGTCCCGGTGTTCCATAAATCCGAGGTGCAGGCATAAGTGAGCGGCTGGCTTTAAACATGACCACGTCGCCTTTTGTTTGCTTTTGTAATTTGTTTTAATAAGTGTTAACTTCTCACGTATATACATAACACATCGATTTTCAAAACTTTGACTTACTAAACTCTTTTGTTTTTTTACAGGGTACATAGGATTTCAGTACCTACTACATACCACATAGGTAAGTACTTTTTTGCAATAAGAATTATCAAACAGAGAATTGATCACTTTTTAATGCAATGGGACGTATTTTTTTATTTCTTCGGTCCCTATAATTTTAAAGCTTTCTACTAGCGTGCGGCTAAAATAGTAGCCGAGTAAATTATAATCCACGTCGAATAAAATGATAAACGAGCGTTTCTGAATCAGGTACTAATTAGACTATTTATATTTCAAGCAATTAATTACAATTAAAATGTATTAATTTATAATGCCCTGAATATTATATTGCCTTTGAAAGTGATATTAACTTTAAGAATATGTAAGTAATGGCATTTAATTGACTAATCGAAGTAGTAATCAAGATTTATTGAAATAAATCTGTATGAGATTTAATACATTTTTTACTGACCAATACGTATAAGGTATCTGAGGCAACTAAGGCCCAGCGTGTATTAAGGTTCATATGCAAATTAAAGTGCCCTTAGCAAAAAAAACTTAGTCCATTTTTACCACTCGCTAAGAGAAGTATTGGATTTACCTATGCTAAAAATTGCATATCCAGATTTCGATGATGTCTGTGTGTGTTTGTGTGTGTGTGTGTGTGTGTGTGTGTGTGTGTGTGTGTGTGTGTGTGTGGATGTATGTGTGTGTGTGTGTGTGTGTTTGTATGGATGTGTGTATGTAGGTCGGTTGGAAGGACGATTTCGCAAAAAATATAATACTTAATATCTGTTTAACTAAGCATTTCTCAATTAAGCATGTTTTAAGGTCCCTACAATCAAATTTTAATACTTTTGCGATGATATCTGTGTGTGTGTGTATTGTGTGTGGGGGGATACTGAAAGGACAATTTCTCAATCAGACTTTACTGGAAAGAGCTGAAAAGGTTTTTGTAATAATTGGACAACCGGAAGAAGCATATTCTTAAAAAAATCTTCTAAATATTATTGATAAATTTTATTCTTGCTAGCAAAAGAAGAGTAATATCTGATACATATAAATATTCTATTATATATTTTATAGATTTAGAGATAAAGAAATATAAGGTATATAATAATTTATTGTAATAAATCTCACAGGCCAAACAATGTCATGGAAACCAATTGAAAAATGGAAAAGTTTGTAACTGACAGATAAATGCCAGTGCCAAAAATACAGAGACATTGTATTAATAGTTAAATATTTAAAATTATAGGTATAGTACATATACCCTTTCAAAATACTGTCAATCCCGACAATGAATTGGAAACATATCGGGAAATTAGAAGAGTAGGACAAAATTTCTTCATAGAATGAATTTAAAATTTAAAAAAACTAAATATAAAGAATAGATGTAAGTAGAATTTTTGGTGTAAAGTACAATAAATGTTAAATATAATAGGGCACGAGCAGTCATGTGACTTTTTTGGCCTTGACCAGCAGATATTGGGGACCTTGTCAGAATGATAGCTAGTAATTATGTATATAGATGTCAAATATCATAATATTTCATTTTAAATTTAGTGATTTTCCAATTCCATGTGGTTTATTTTCCTCGTCAAGTAAATTCCACACTCCTGGTGACAAATTAACTACGTGAATTTAGAAAATCAAGAAATTTTTAATGAAAAATTCTGACATTTGACATCTATGTACATAATTACTAAACAATGTCACATGACTGCTCGCGCCCTATACTTATGTAACCAAAAACTTACTTTTATAGATTTCTGTATATTAATTCACCTCAGGATCATGTTTAAATATTAGAAAAGTATTGACTGCATCACTGTATAAAAATTTGTAGTACGGTCACGTCAGTCTACTGTATGTCGAAGCATACTATAATATCTAAATGGCTAAAAATTACAAGGTACAAATTTTTCGTTTCGTCTTCATTTTCAAAGTATTTCGTGATGCATCGTAAACTGGCATATAATAGTAGATTATTAGTAAAATTATACTTCCATTAGTAGTTATAAAGCAAGACATTTATTAGATAATAATTGGGTACGGCAGCTATACAAAACATTAGTAGATTACTGTTGAAATGGCTTCAGAATTTGTATTGAGAAATTAACGAATCAAAAGTTGATTTAGAACATAAAAATAATACTTAAATATCTTATTAATAACAAAAATAATTAACTAATTCTATTAATTAATCTACATATCATCCTGATACATTTGAAATTAAAATTATCTGTTAATTGCTTTTTCTTTATCTGTTGGACTCTATGAATAAACATGGTTATCTGAATATACGTATTTATTTAAATTTAAATGCGAGATTTATTGAAAGGGAAGATGCATTTTAATTAGTAGTGTAGGATGAACTACTTGGTAATTAACTTAATCGATTAATTAATTTTACAATATAGACAGTATTCACGTCGTACATACAGAGCAATACAATATATAATTTCACAAACTCCAAAGAGCTCTCAACAAAAAGAACCTTAGAATTAAGAAAGATATCTTTACTGGTCATTGTATTCTCAAATACCATTTACACACACCTGCAAAATTAGTTTACCATATATAAATTTTAGGCTGGTAACAGGGATTTTCAATTCGAACAACGTTCTTGTTTACTTTCTCTTCATATTCTTCTAGTAAAAACATTAATTTTGGGCGATCTAAAATGTATATATCTGGATTGTGCATCTATTCTAACATATCTTCTTTTACATTTTATTTTTACCTCTCGCTAAGAGAGGTATTGGATTCATGCTAAAAATCGCATATCCAGATTTTATTGAATAAGCACGTTTTAAGGTCCCTACAATCCGATTTTAACATTTTTACGATGATGTCTGTGTGTGTGTGTGTGTGTGTGTGTGTGTGGATGTGTGTGTGTGGGATGTTGGAAGGACGGTTACTCAAAAACTATAAGACTTAAAATTTGTTTAACAACGTATTTCCCAATCGGACATTCATGGGAAGATCTGAAAAGGTTTTGGTAACAATTGGACAACCGGAAGTAGAAGATTCTTGAAAAAAAATCTTCTAAATATTATTTTTTGAAAATTTTTCTTGATAATATTAAAGAAAAATAAATTCTCTTTCTGATACATTTAAATATTTTTATACATATTTTATAGATTTAGAGATAAAAGGAATATAATATATAAAATAATGTTGTAATTAATTTTACAACCGAAAGGATGCCATGAAAAATAGTTGCAAATTTAAATTATTTGTAACTGACAGATAAATGTCAGTGTCATAAATAATGAGTAATGAAAGAAAAATGTATTTGGAGAATCCCTTAATTCTTGATCTGTGACTATTATGGAGATGAAAAGTCTAGGTTGAAGGACTTAAATTTGTTTCAAACATTATGGGACAATGTACACCAGTACTGTAGACTAGAGTAACTTTGAATTGCGAAAAAGCTATCAAATTCTTCTCAAGTAAGTTGTAAATATTGACAAAATTACACATCGATATAAGAATAATCGGAGTGCAATCTATCCGTCACCTTATTAAAGGGAATTAAGGTTATTTAGATATAACATGTATGAAAAAATAAAATGTAAAAGAAGATATATAAGAATAGATGCACAATCCATATATACATTTTAGACCGCCCAAAATTAATGTTTTTACTAGAAGAATATGAAGAGAAAGTAAACAAAGTTGTTCGAATTGAAAATTGCTGTTACCAGCCTAATATTTATATATGGTAAACTCTACTTTGTAATTTATTGTAACATAATTTATGGTAAATATCTTTATGTTGAGACATGCTATTATTGAATAATAAAGAAGTTTATACGTCATAGATTTATATGAATATATTATTTGTATTTATAAAAATATTCTTTGCTTTATGCATACAGCCAGGTAAAATATACGGCGAGAGGTTATGTGCTGGCCACATCAGATTTTTTATATATAAATTCATTCTATGAAGAAATTTTGTCCTACTCTTCTAATTTTTCGAGATGATTCCAATTCATTGTTGGCATTAACAGTATTTCTGAAGGATATGTGTAATTTACCTATAATTTTAATTATTTAACTATAAATACAATAAGAATATTTCTGATACTGACATTTATCTGTCAGTTACCAAAACCTTTTCAGATCTTTCCATGAATGTCCGATTGTGAAATACGTAGTTAAACGAATATAAAGTCCTATAGTTTTTGAGTAATCGTCCTTCCAACATCCCACATACACACACACACACACACACACACACACATACATACACACATTCACACACACACACATACACATACACAGACATCATCGTAAAAATGTTAAAATCGGATTTTAGGGACCTTAAAACGTGTTTATGCAATTAAAACTGGACATGTGATTTTTAGCATGAATGCAAATACCTCTCTTAGCGAGAGGTAAAAAGTTCTTCCTGAAAAACCTGTAATATCTTCAGAGAAATTCTTGAATTAAAAAATTATGTCAACCCATATTTACGGAAATATTATTGAATAGATTAATAAGAAAAAGATTAAAAACAACTTATTCTTATCAAAAACTTATGCCTATTATCGTTTCTATTAACCTTTCTAACACCATAAAAATCTTTCTCAATAAAATCATCAACACTCTCATTTCACTCTACTCTTTATCTGAGAAAAATAAATCGTGTGTTTATCTTCCACAAAAATGATATATTCTTTGTAATTCAATCTCATAATGACGTTACAGCTAACACAAATTAGTCAATGACAATTATGAGAATTAACCCATGTTTTAATTACGCCCTCTCGCTGACCTCGAGGTCAGGGGTGAAGGTTCAAACGTGATGTAAACAGATTTTATGGAAGTTTACGCCTTTAAGAAATACTTGAGAAGTATAATGTGACCAGAACATTGGTCATATTAATGCGACATATGTTATTTCTTTACAAATATAAATTATTTCGCATTTTGCACTTGTACAATAAATAATATTTTATATTAATAACCTCTGCTTTTTACCTTCCGTCACCTCTAGATAAGGAAGGTATTGTCTTTGGTCAAAAAATTCGGTGGTGAGTTTTCATTGAATAAGCACGTTATAGGGTCTTTACAATAAGATTTTACTATTTTTACGATGATGTCTGTATGTGTGTGTGTGTGTGTGTGTGTGTGTGTGTGTGTTCGTGTGTGCGTGTGTGTGTGTATGTGTGTGTGTGTGTGGACCGCCTTTCTTGCACGATATCTCTAATACTAGAATTCCAAAAATTACAATTCTTGCGTATTCCTCTTCCTTACAACCATATGCAGACTTGATTAGATTTTGGTTATAATTGGTCAACCGGAAGTACCCTCATTTGAAGATTTTAACAGTTTTTCTTGAAAAAATCAGTTAAATGTTATTATAACTTAAAGAATATATTATTGTCTATACGATTTGATTGCATTTTATATTTGATATTCAACAGATATAGAGTTAAAGAAGAATAGCGATAATAAATTTTATATAAATTTTATAATTCAGCCAGGTATGCTAACTTAACCATGGAAACTGCTAATATATTCAGATAATTCAAATTGACAGATGTCAGTATCAATAAAATGTAAATCAATAAAAGAATAAGGGAAGTAACTCTAGTGTTAGAAGTTTCTAGATATAAGAGAGACGATTACATTGGTTTGAACATGTCATGAGGAGAGATGAATATATTAATAGAAGGTGGAAGAAACATACGAAGACCAAATATAAGATGAAAAGACTGTATTGTAGAAGACTTCAGGACGGCACGGAAAACAAAAATGAGTGGAAGAAGAAAATAAAAAATAGCGACCCTCTAACAAATGGGAAAAACTAAAGAAGATGTCAGTGTCAAGTGCAATTTGCATAGTTTGTTTATGAAATAACTTTACTGTAAATATAGGATCTTTTGCAAGAAAATTTATGTATGGGGCGCGTGCAGTAACATGACTGACCCGTGTCAAAATGACAGCAATTAATTATGTCCATAACTGACAAGTGTTATAATTTTTCAATCAAAATTTCATAATTTTCTTATTTCATGTGGTTTGTTTGTTATCAGGAGTATGGAATTCAGTTGCCGAGAAAGGGAATCACATAATACCAAAAATTTATAATCTTTTGCAAGAAAATTTATGTATGGAATTTGTACATAATACACAGGATTGACGGAAGGTATTGTGCTGGCCACATCAGATTTTTTTATATATAGTCGTAAACTCGCAAAAGCTATAAAAATTAGAAATTTTATAAAGTCGTCACCCAATTCTCTCTTTTTGCTAGTGGGAGGAATATTTTATTCTCCAAAGAATGCCGGGTGTATAACATGACAGATTTGAAATACTTCTCTATAAAGTCACAAGGGCTTTTGTGCTTCGGCCGTTGTGATCATTGAGGGAAGCTTTTGAAATACCCTTCGATTATTCTGCGATTCGTACACCATGAAAATATATTTTGTGTGACATTCGGACACAAAAATTCTTTGATTCTGCAGACAGAATAAAAGATATTATATTCTCATATAATGTAAGTTAGATATAAATGGATTTTTAGTGGTGTATGCCATAGATCAGCGGTACCCAAAATGTGTTCCGCGGATTCGACATATTATATTAAATGAAGAGAGATGAAAAACTTATGGGAAAAAGAATTAATAGCTTCGTAGTAGAAGGTAGAAAAAACAGAGGGAGACCAAAGATAGATGGAAGGACTGTATTGTGGAAGACTTGAGAGAAAAGGAACTGAATGAGGACGACAGGTAAAACAAAAATGAGTGGAAGAAGAAAATAAAAAAATAGTGATCCCTAACGAATGGGAAAAGCTAAAGAAGAATATGTCAGTGTCAAATGCAATTTGCATAGTTTGTTTTTGAAATAATTTTACTGAAAATATTTTGTAAGAAAATTTATATATGGAATTGTACATAATACACACGATTGACGGAAGATAATGTGCTGATCACATCAGATTTTTCAAATTTTGCGCCAAAAATTTACGTATTTGCTTCTCTTACAATATTAAGAGCTTTCAAATATCTCTCGACTTTGTGCGAAACAAGAGTCAGGTGTCAAGTGCTGGAGGGTTGATCAAACGAAAAGAAATGTTAGGATTCCCCACGCTTTATGTTAACTCGAGATCGGCGCATTTAAGTAGTTTTTTGAAAGAACGAAATTCGAAACGTATTGATGTGTCGGCAAATAACTATCGTCAATTTCGATACATCGGTTAAAAGACAATATCGCCTATATATTGGTGTCGGTTTTATCCCTAGTTTATGAGTCACAATTCCCAATAAAAATATCGGATGAAAAAGATTGGGAACAGTTGTCATAGTTGATTATCCAAATAGCGTGTTAGAATGTCATTTTTATTCAGAAACTAAATTTATTTATACAATACACAAGAACATTTAAAGCTCAAGAGCTACTCTGAAAGTCCTTCCCGGGATCTTCTGTTTGAAAAACTGAAGAATACGTAAAGTTGAATCTTCTCGATGACTTGCACGTACTGTTGGCCGTCTTGTGAAGTTCATCGACTAGTTAATCAATAATTAAGATGCGTGTTGTTTTTCTGTTTCGTCGTTCTCCTTTTGCAATGGAGAGCTAATGGAGTTTGGAAAATGCTGTCGAACTAATTAAGAAGAGCGCTTTAATTACAGCCTGCGATTAGTGCAACAGACAAAGATGGAAACACTCAACAGGAATTCAATATGGAGGAACAACCAATGGCTTTATTAACAAGGGCACGAGAGCTACGTTTATTTCTTTATTATAACTGAGCATTACATATGCAAGGGAGTATTGATAGTACTCTTCATACCTTGTGATGCAAATGCTTTAAAGTGAGTTAGAATTTTCGTAACACAAGTTACCTATAATTCTTACAGGGTTGTTAAAAATGCTTTAAAGTTTTTTTTAACTTTACCGATAGGGTTTCCAAGGCAGTAAGTTTTGTTTACAAATTACTGATCAGTAAATGATGTGGTACTTTCCATGAACCATTGCGGCCCGCCGTTTCCGCCAACTCTCTGCAGCCCACTACTTTGCCGACACACTGACATACAATATTTAATTCTATAAATAACTACTGGAGGGACCTGTCACAATACCTTATGCTAATATGGAAAGAAATCAATAGATTTTGATGTAATTATTTGAGATATATTTCAAAATATAAACAATTGTAAGAACTAACGACATATACATAACAATGAATATAATTTTCATTTCTATATTATTTCTTCCAACAACTTGTGTTGACTCATGGAATGAACTATAACCCCAGCTATTAAGATAACGAATTCAAAGGTCCTGCAATACACCAATCCATATTCTTGTAAGAAAAGCAATTACTACACATTAAATCAATGTTGTTCGATTAATGACCAATAAAATAATAAGGTCGCTTTTTGATAACGGCCCCTACAATACCATGGAAACGGTTCATAGATCACTCGACCAACTGACGCACAAAATGTCATTTGTCATTAAGATTTAATTAATATTTTAATTAGCTGTTTTGTAAACCGTATTTTATACTCTATTGGCCGTAATTATTTTTATGACGCAGATAATAAATTAAATTTTTTGGCAATAAAGATGACACAAATATTTATCGAGAATAAGTAAATATGACCATAAAATTTGTTTAATGTTTCTACAGATCATTATATTAATATTTACAATATTCCATGCGCATTATTATTTCTCGTATTAATTTACGAGATTTGTCAATAATGCCTTAATAATTATTGAAAAGAACAAGAATAATGCTCTTGTGTATAAAAATATTTAGTTAATACTGTACCCAATCGAATATTTAAACAAAAATTAGTATCCATATGTATTTTAAACCGAAGAATCCAATTTTAATAAAATTAAAAACGTATCTCCAACCCTTAAATGGGTATAAATTATTTACCCAAAAATGGGTAGAGATATTTTTTTATAAATTGCACCATTAGATTCTTCGTACTTTCTTATATAAATTTCCAAACATTTAGTATTTTTGACTCAATGGTCTAAGTACCATGAATAAATTAGTAAAACAATATTTATTTCAATTTTTGGATGAATGACATTATTAATACTATATTTAAAAATGTATCATTTGAATAATGTTGACCAAAATTAGGGTCTATATATATTTTGACCCGTAGAATCAATTTTTGATAAAATTGAATGGGTATATCCAACCCTTAAATGGGTATAAATCATTTACCCAAAAATGGGTAGAGGTACAGTTTTATAAATTGCACCATTCGATTCTACGTACTTTCTTATATAAATAACCAAATATTTAATCCTTTTGATTCAATGGTCAAAGTACCATGAATAAATTAGTAAAACAATATTCGTATCAATTTTTAGAAAAATGATATTATTAATACAGGATTTAAAAATGTATCATTTGGATAATATTGATCAAAATAAGGACCTGTATATATTTTGAGCCGTAGAATCGATTTTTGGTAAAATTAAAAGCGTATCTCCAACCCATAAATGGATCTAAATCATTTACCCAAAAATGGGTAGAGATATAGTTTTATAAATTGCACCATTCTATTCTACGTACTTTCTTATATAAATATCCAAATATTTAATGCTTTTGATTCAATGATCTAAGTACCATGAATATATTAGTAAAACAATATTTATTTCAATTTTTAGAAGAATGACATTATTAATACTGTATTTAAAAATGTATCATTTGGATAATTTTAAACAAAATGAGGTCCTATATGTATTTTGACCCGAAGAATCGATTTTTGATAAAATTGGAAACGTATTCCCAACCCTTAAATGGGTATAAATCATTTACCCAAAAATGGGTAGAGATACAGTTTTATAAATTGCACCATTCTATTCTACGTACTTTCTTATAAAAATATCCAAATATTTAATACTTTTGATTCAACGGTCTAAGTACCATGAATAAATTAGTAAAACAATATTTATTTCAATTTTTAGAAGAATGACATTATTAATACAGTATTTAAAAATGTATCATTTGAATAATTTTGACCAAAATGAGGTCCTATATGTATTTTGACCCGAAGAATCGATTTTTGATAAAATTGGTAACGTATTCCCAATCCTTAAATGGGTATAAATCATTTACCCAAAAATGGGTAGAGATACAGTTTTATAAATTACACCATTAGATTCTACGTATTTTCTTATATAAATGTCCAATTTTTTAATTTTTTTGATACAATGGCCTAAGTACCACGAATAAATTATTAAAACAGTATTTAATGAAATATTTTTATTTTTTGAATTGATTCAATATAATATGTATTTATTTAAATATTTTAATAAAAATTGATACATTTATGTTTTCAACTATGTAGAATCCAATAATTAAGTAGGTGAGACTGTGTATGCCACCCATTTCTGGATATGAGTTAATATTATGGGAGAAGACTAAAAATTTCGATGTTTTTCTATTTGAAAATTATGCCAGGTACAAAATGAATTGGCTTTAATTACAATAAACCACTATATCATCTTCTTTACAATCACGACAATCAAATTCAACATAAACGTTAATTCCTGACACATTAAGAATGAATACTAAATTTTTTGTCAACTCCTATATAATAAACCGGTCCCCTTAGACACATATAAATAATGTGTTTTCACGCTTAGATTCTGAAGTATATTTAGCATCGTTTAAACCCTATTACAATAGCCTGGAACCAGCAGATGCTCAAATGTTCCCCCGTCGTCATGGTTACTTCACATGGACAAAACTCTTCGACCCATGGTGCATTTAATATCAAATTAGCGTATACGCCATTGAATGTACTTTTCAGCCAATGAGAATGCTCGATTTTTATGATAGCCAATAGGAAGTTGACATTAACAGGGATAAATAATTACAGTTTAGTCATCCATTAGTGGTGACGTTAGTTAAGGTCGATTAGCAGTTGTCACGAAGTGATAGATACGGAATAGTTAAATTGGACACAGTTGTTAAGAGTTAGTCAACTGGACATATCGACACTGCTGTTTGTATTTCTATAGATTAGATGGATTCATTGAATTGAATGATATTTTGATGAATAATTATTGGCTATACCCAAAAATGGGTGAGAAATACAGCCACAAAAATATTACCAGCGAATTCTTCATATTTTGAAACATAAGCGTACCAATTTTCATTAAAATATACCATCGGTTATAATATTTATGAATTAATTTATAAAATTGAAAAAATTGCGAGCAATAAATGTACTCGTAATGTGGATAATTGTGTACAAAGCAGATTGGCACACCCATAAATGGGTAATATGGCAAGATCATAGCACCTTCCGTTACCTTTAGATAAGGAAGGTCTTTGGTCAAAAAAATTATGAGACCCTGAATTGGAATTCACTATTTTTAGGATAATTTCGGCCCCAATAACTGAAAAACTACAATACCAAATATTAAATTTTTGTCGTATTCTTCATTCTTAGATTCAAATGAAGAATTGCTTAGATTTTGGTTAGAACTGATCAACCGGAAGTACTTTCCTTTGAAGTTCAACTGTTTTTCTTAAAAAACGAAGTAATCATAAATATTAAATGTTAACAATTACTCGAAAGTTCAGTCAAACAGCATTTATTCTTACTATACCAACATTTTGGTGCACCCTTGCACCTTCTTCAGGGTAGTAAGATCTTACAAATTGTTTCATGTACACAAAATACATTCAGTTAATTTATTAAACATTGTACAAAAAATTAACTGAATATTTTGTACGAATGTATTTTGTGTACATGAATTGTAACAATTTGTAAGATATTACTACCCTGAAGAAGGTGCAAGGGTGCACCGAAACGTTGGTATAGTAAGAATAAATGGTGTTTGAGTTTCGAATAATTGTTAACACCTAATCCACATCACAGTCGAGAAATTATTAACCTACAATAAATATTAAAGAATATTTTATTCCCTATACGTTTTGTTTGCATTAGGTTACTTCCGATTGCCCAATTATAACCAAAATCTAGCAATATTTGGAATTATAGTATTGGAGTTATCGTATTTTAGGGATCCTAAAACGTGCTAATTCATTACAAACTCACCACAGAATTTTTTGACCAACTTTTAGTTCGTCCTCCAAAATTTATATATTTATTTTTCCCTTCCAAGAAAGTAAAGTCAATTGTCATCCCAGTCGCCTTTGACATCCCCTGATTGGCTAAGCGGCTTACACCATTGTGACGTACTAAATACTATTTACAATTTAAATCTATGGGCGGTACGCGTGCCAGATCCGTAATCCCTAAATTCTGATGGTATCTGCTGTCAACTCTTGTCAACCAGGGACCGGATTAAGGAACACTCTGGGGAGATGATACCCAGACACCAGGGTGGTAGCCAATAGAATTAAAATTTGAATACAGATTTTTTTAAAGAAGATAATCTTGTTTTGTTGGAGAAATTAATAATAATTTTGAAATATCAATAACCAAAAATCCCTCCTTTAAACCAGTGTAACCACATGTAATTGGTTATCATCTCTCCCATAAATCAAGCCACCATTGAAACAAAAACGCTCTCTCGTGAGCAGTATGTATTAAATATGAGCAGGCCATGTTGATATCTCCATCCCACGTGTCACCATGGTGACTTATAGAAATATTTGCATTTATTTATTGTCGCACAGCCAACTCACAACAAACGTTACTCGAACAGGGCCGTAAAGCTGAAGCCTTGTGTTGTGGCTAAATTGAATCGTGAGCAGTCGTGATTGTTTTGTATTGTGGGAGGTTGCATATAGAGAAAGAAATACTGGCTCGCCGAAGATGATTTAAGAGTATAAAAGAACAGAAACACATAGGGCATAGTATATTCATTCATGTAGGGTTCATTATAAACTTAATTCAATTAGTTTCTTCATACTTGTTTGATAGAAAATAATTTGTAACATACAATGATTTTTCTTCCCAGAATTTTACATCAAAATCTGGCATCCCACAGGGTTCGAACCTAGGACCTCTACTATTCGTCTATATTATCAACGCTCAGAACAATTTAATGTCCTGCAGTCATCTCTTTTTACCTTCTGTTACTTTTAGGTAAGGAAGGTATTGTCTTTGGTCAAAAAATTAAATGATGAGTTTTTAGTGAATAAGTTTAAGATGATGTTCGTATGTATGTATATGTGTCCGTGTGTGTAATGAAAGTTTAGGCTCGCATAACCTCAACACCACGATTCCAAAATTATAATTTTTTCGTATTCCATCAGTTTACATCCAGAAGAACAACTGATTAAATTTTGGTTATAATTGGTGAACCGGAAGTAGCCTCATTTGAAGATTTGACATTTAACGTTATTATAACCTAAAGAATATTTATTCTCTATACGATTTGATTACATTACTTCATATTCAATAGATATAGAGTTAAAGAATTTTAAAGAAATTAAATTTTATAAATCTGCCAGCTATGCTAAACATGGAAACTACGAATATATTCATATAATTCAAATTGGCAGATGTCAGTATAATTAAAAAGTAAATTAATGTGGCAGAGCCGAGGATGTTGGGGAAGACACGGAAAGATAGGTAAGGTATTGGAATCGTGGTATTGAAGTTATGCAATCCGAAACTTTTGTCACAGACACACAGACACGCAGACACACACGCACATACATACAGACATCATCGTGAAAATGGTAAAATCGTATTATAGGGTCCCTAAAAAATTCACTAAAAACTCATCATGAAATTTTTTGACCAAAGACAATACCTTCCTTACTAAAGGTGACGGAAGGTAAAAAGAATATTCTGTTGTCCGACAATTATGCCCGCATTTGAGGGCGATAAACAAATTTATGATTCCAAAATAAAATCTATATTTTCAACTAATCTAATTTGTAGAAAATTTCACCATTTGCGTAGGTTTTATAATTTGTTGAACTATTATGAGCTCGGATTCATATTATTTAATTCCTCACGATATTTTTTATAAACAAGCAAAAACATCCCTATCTTTGCAAAAATCAATTAGCCACCCTACCTCGCCGTTCGATCTAGTTAATAAACGCGAATTAGAATTGAGAAAAATGTCATTGGCGAGCAGATAGCACCAACGACGTCATTAAAGCTCTGATAAGCTGCCTGCTCCATTATTGCACCATTATATTGCAGCATTTGAATAGTACATGCCCCGCTATTCGAACGGGGAAGGCTGCAAACGAATGTGGCCCTAGCACACAAGGGTATTATAGCAGAGAATTGTACACCACAGCGTTTTTATCTTGCTCGTTTTGATATCTGTATTCACTCGTGATTAAATTAAATTTCGTTTGATGTCAAATCCCTGTTTATGCTTTTTGATATTTCCGACTTTTGTTTGTCTTTTGTTCATATTTTCGGGGATTTGTATTTATTCAATTTGTACGCTAACGATGGAGTTTTATTTTAGGTACATACACAATCATTTGTTAAGCTTTAGATGGGTAAAATTATTATACAAATAAGTATCTGATTAATTAGATTTGACTTATTTTAACGTGACGTAGTTTAAAAATGTATATAAATTAATATATATATATATATATATATATATATATATATATATATATATATATATATATATATATATATATATATATATATATAAACTGTATGGAATTTGTATAAAATATGTAGAATTATCGGAGTTTGACTTAGTTTTCTTATAAATTACTTCCTGAATTTGACTTTACCTATCTAAAAATTCATTCCTGGAATGATATATTTATTTCTTCAAGTCTTAATAATTCAATTATTGTTAAAGTATATAATTCTATCATTCTTCTTTACAATTAAAATTAAATGTACTCAACGAAAGGAATTTTTAATTACCCGTACATAGAATGTATTAAACGATACCTAATTAATAACTGCCATATAAATTAATTACTTTTTATCCTTATAGGAAAAGGATATTTGAAACTTTTTATTGTGTAATGGAATAGGTATTAATTGTCGCTATTAATTATTAAGAACGAAAAAGTTTGATGAAAAATTATAAGGATTAAAAAACTCAAAAGTTTTTCAAGTAATTTATTTTTAATTTGTTGAAAATTAATTTGCAAACTCTTTGAAGAATTAAAAATTGCTAACACTGATTCAAATTGCCACACCCAGAAATGAGTGTTTAAGCATGCAAGTGTATGCTCCATTCTGCTCCAAAATCACCGTAGGTACCTACGAGTGTGCTCCACAAGATCCATTTAATTAAAGCATAAAGGGCAGATAAAAAGCTGAAACGATGTGCGGGCATTACGTTTGCTCCATTACCTTCAGAGAAATTACTCCAACGCTTTTGTAACGAGGAGGGAAAAGTCTTTATCTTTATGCATCGTAATAACCAAAGAATGCTGGAGTATGAGAACACCAAGCAAATTATTCTCAGAAATTAAGAGAGGCAGAAATCGCATTAGAATGCCTTTAATTTCGGAATATGGATTGTAATTTATTTTTATTATGATGCCTAATAAGATATAAAAAGATATATAACCCCGCTGATTTTACAGGGTGATATTTTCCACCAAGCCAAATCAAACTTATAACTATCAAATACTGATTGTGAATTTGTTGTGGCTAGCACAATACCTCTCGCATTTTCATTTTATGTTGCATAGGGCGCGAACAGTTATGTGACTTTGTTAGCTTTGGCAAGCAGATATGGGGATCAGTGTCAGAATGACATAGGTGTCAAGTATCATAAGTTTTCATTCAAAACATTATGATTTTCCAAATCCATCCGACAAGTATATTCCATACTATTGGTGACAAATAAGCATCAGAATATTTTGAAATTTTGAATGAAAAATTATGACATGACAATTGTGACTTCTATGTAAATAACTACTAGCCGTCATTCTGACACGGATCCTCATATCTGCTTGCCAAGGCTAACAAAGTCATATGACTGCTCGCGCCCTATAAGTAAGGAATTTAACATTTATGGTACACACAAAAATTTCGTTCTATAAGGAATTTTACCCTAGTCTTCTAATATGTTCAAAATTATTCAAATCATTGACAGTATTAGCGGTATTTTTGAAGGATATATGTAATATTAATATACCTATAATTTAAATACATATTTAATTAATAATACAATAATATATATTAAATGTATTCGTACCTCCCAGAAAAATCTGATTTTTGATACTGACATTTTGCAATTATCTGTCAATTACAAACATTTGAATATCTCAACGAGATTTATTATAACAAAATCTTTTCAGCTGTTTTCATGAATGTCCGAGTGGAAAATACATAGTTGAACAAATATTAACACACACAGACATCATCGTAAAAATGTTAAAATCGGATTATAAAGACCTTAAAACGTGCTTAATCATTAAAATCTGGGTAAGCGATTTTTAGCATGAATCCAAGATAATAAATGATAAAATACAAATACTTAATTATTTGGAAAACTAAAACAATGTTCCATGAATTTAGGCATAGTAGGTTGATTTGGAATTCAACCGAATTCAATACAATACAAGCTTTTTCAGTTTTTGTAAGAGTATGAGAAAACCAAGCATAAAATTTCTAAACTTTGAGATTATAAGTTTAGCATCAATCATAACCCAAGCCAAGCATGGAATTTGAAAAAACTTGAACTTATGGGGCAAGCCAATCTACTATTACTTGGTTTGGCTTATCACCAAAAATATTATTTATTTTACGTTTGAAATCTACTGATATAAATGAATGATATTTATAATTGATTTTTCATACAACGCGGCACGTTTCTGGAAAAATTGAAATATGCAATTCTATATATCATTTATTTATTTAGCTTGTACTATATGAGGTCATATTTATAATTAACGATTATATCATTTAATTTATGATCAATAAAAATATTTTGTTAAAATTAAATCGTAATTTTCGTCCTTATCTCAAGTCAATTTATTTTAATGTATTTATTTACAAAATGTGAATGTAAATTAATAGTTACTGATAATAAATGAAAACAAATCAAAAATATATAGCTTTCTGTGTGGTAAGACATATCAACAAAGGCAGATAACAACTGAACAACTCTTAAAATAATTAATTTTGTATTAAATCACTTTGGGATTAATTAGACCAGTTGTTAATTAATTTTAATTAATTAAAAATCTCTACAGATGTTTTTATTGCAATTTTCTTGTTTACACAAATGCCTAACATTGCAAATTCAAGAATTTACTAACATTTGCAATGACACTTGCTCAAGAATCCGATTGCTAATTGTTAAATTTTATCAGTTTCTCTTTCATGTTTTAGTTAAAAAGTACGATTCTTGTTCTAATTGTGAAATTCATTTTCTAAAAATTAGTAAATTCATTTTGTCGGTTGTAGTCTCATATCGGAGGCCCAAAGTACACCAAAAACTAACTTGAGGCAACTAGAACCGATCCGAATACTAAAATCCGATACTCATATTCAAATCTAAGATCTATTATACTAAAAGGATAAATCACTATCTATATATTCTTTATTCACGAGCATCGCATAACATACGAACAAGGCTACAACTTTAACCGTTAGAGCGATTTTTGTAAAAGTTTTACCAAGTAGTAGAAAATTCTTGTCTCGAGTGCCCTCGACTTATGTGTTTTTTCTGTAGGATGCATAGTTTTTGCATAAAAAATTATTAAACGTTGAAATTTGGTACATTAAAACAATGAATCGTAGAATACACATTTGACATTGTCAATCTGAACATATAAATGATAATATTTTTGGAATAAAAAGAATATTTTTATGATTAAGTGCAATTATAAACAAATAAATGAAATGAAATGCTGGTATTCGAACAGTATGTATTATGAATTTTATATTTACTTTTCCAGGTTGTCATTTTTAATGCTAAATATCTATAAATCATAAGTGGAGTTAGGAAAGGTTAATAATTTGATCTTAAATGTCTGAATTCAAACAGAATAATTGTACGCATTCGCATTCAACGTATATATTTGGTTTGGCGTATGAAACAGACTGAAGAATCATTAGAAATTTTTGTATTTGACTATCGCCAAGCTTCTGCTAGTCCGATACTAAAATCTGTTTCCAAGTTTCAATATTCAGATTTGGATTCAAGTTCCAATACTTAGATTCGGATGCAAAATCCGATACTGAGATTTGGATCCGAAATCCGGATAATTCAGCATTCAATTATCCGGATATCCGGATAATTTTGGACTCGAAACCGAAATTTATTTCTCATTAAAATAAATTTTCCTTTTCTAAATATTTTCTTCTCTAATCCTTTTTCACAAATAATTGCATTTACGTCCAAACAAACTTACATAAACCTTAGTTATCTTTTAAGCTTGAAGTCATAGGGATTATGTCAGGTTCTGTTTAACTTCTCAGACCCCTAGTTAACAAGAGTTTACGTGTAGACCACCCTGTAGTTGACACAAGCTGTGAGACATTGTCAGTCTTAGCCGACGTTTAAAGGATTAACAAGGACAGGCAAAATATAAAGGATTGAAATTATAAGAGTAAATAGAAGATTTGTCAGGGCGAAACGTTATTATAATCCAAAATTTGAAAATATTTAACATGAGATATACAACCATCGCAGGGTGTACTCATCCTATTTATTTAAATAATAAACATTTCATAAACAATCAATAAAAACCTGTCTAATTAGTAACAATAAAACCTCTTAAATTTACAAACAACTACAACTCTTATTAATATTAATAAAAACGTATACAATTACTCTTCATGAATAATTCTCTCCAGTGTGCTTTGGAAACAATCTCGCATCGTCTCGCCTCCCCATTGGCCAGCCTATTAAAACCCGCCTCTCGCTTGCGCAATATGCATTCTGATTCGCTGGATACTATGCAGAATAGTGGGGGTAATAAGAGCAATTTAATGCTATCACCCTGTATACTGAAGTGGGAGAGAGAGAGACAAAATAAAGGATATAATAAGAGAGAAAAGGATGGGAGATTTAATTTGATCGTATGTAGTGAGTGTATTCTAGGTGGCGAGCGATTTTTACAAAATTAATTGCTAACAAGAGTAGTTGATTTCGGTCTTTTATTTTAAAGTATGTATGTAGCACAAAAATATTCTTTAGGGTGTAATATACATTATTTGGGTCTGGTTGATTGCCACACCCAGAAATGGGTACAAGCCAAATTTTTTGCTGTATTTTTATGGACACCTATAGCTATAATGTATAGTTTTTGCAGGATATTTTACAGGCATCTAGTGCTGTAGCAGAGAGGACACCACACATAAATTTCTTGCATATATATTTCGTAAAACTTGTATTTGTCCTGTAGTAAAAATGATGGGCACTTTTGGCTGCAGTAGAGAAAACACTAAATATAATTTTCCAAAAAAAATTGACAATAAATTCTGTATTTTCTACTGTATTCATAACTGGTGTGGAAAGAACACCACATATACCATGGGTACTTATTCTATCCAAAAATACTGTTGAGGGCGCTTATCAACGGGCACTCAAAGCTATCCTGGAGAAATCATCTAAAAAAAAATTATTATTATATTTAACACCATCTGATAATATTCCTGCCCTAATATTTCGTCCTGGTCCTTTTAGGCCAGTTCCAATTCGTCTCCACCCTATTGTATATTGGGGGCGTGTCAGATAGCGATCGCCACGCCTTTGGCGGCATGGGAGAAAATTGAAACTCCTGCCGTCAGTTGCTAGAAATCTGCAGCAGTTGAAAGTTTCACGGACTTAAGAGTTATAGTGAGTGTATATGGTTAATTTTGCAAATTAAAAAAATGGTGGAAACTCGGTTAAAATAAGAACCTTTTGGTGGATGCGAAATGATAATAAAATATATGAAATAGTTAAGGGTTGATAGAAAATAAATAATAAACAGAGTGATATTAAAAATAGTATTATTATTGATAATATTTTAAAAAATTCAATATGTTAATAATTATTTATCATGAAAATATGTTCTGAAAAACGCTGGAAGTTAACTGAAAACCATATTGTTTATTGTAGTAATAATATAAACAAATCTAACTATAATTTGAGTACAAGAATTGCTAACTATAGTTAAATATGATATAACTATATACAAATACAATTCGTTTAATACATATAAAATACATTAAATTCAGTTATTAAAGTGAACGACGGTAAACACAATTGTGTACCTTGAATACAACAGTTAATCTCCATTTATATAAAACTGCAGTTAAATACTAAAAGGACAACTGTATTTAACTAAAGTCAGTGATAAAGTGTATTAAAAAAGTATAAAAGTGTATAATTTTAACAAAAACATATGAACTATATTTGTATTTTTAATGGTAATTTAAATACCTTAAATTTTAGTTAAATACTAAAATTGTAACTGTATTTAACTAAAGTTAGTGACATCAATGCACTAAAATATTTATACAACTTTAAATACAAACTTTAATAAAATATTATAAAATTTGGGCATCAATTGTACCTGTTAAAAATATATTTAAGTACCTACACAATTTAATTTATAAAAATATCCCAAATCCAACTATGCCCTACCAATGACACCATCTCCATAGCTACAATGTCCACCACGTCCCAGCCAATCAAAACAAAGATATCCTTCTCTGTGGAATCCCTCCTCAATTCGCCCCCTTCTCATAATTCCCCGCCCCCGCCCTCTTCATCCCCGAGTCCTGCATCAGGTCACCCCGAAGATGACGTCCACGACAATGAAGATATCCAAGAGTGCGATGACCAAGAGGACGAACACATAGATGTCGACGATGAAGAAGATGGGAATAGTAGGGAAGAAGTACCTGGGGATCATCTTCAAAGGCTGGTGGTTCCTCAACCGCTGCATCCGACCGTGAGGGCTTTTGGAGGGTGGATGTGGCCGCCTGTATATAGAAGCTCCTCACCACAAAGTAAGTTTTTATTGTTTATTTAATGTAATGTCAAATGCGAATGGAGTATCCCAAGGTAGCGAAATTGGTCCATCAGATTGCGAAGTAGCCATTTTGAAACATTTATTTAACATATCATAAAATAAATTTTATAGCAAACTTTCATATTAACATTAAGTTACAAGTAATACCCCTATTAATGTTTAAGTACATAGTTATGGTGGTATTCTAATTGTCGTGAAGTAGTAAGCCAAAATAAACACATGTCTTGATAATCTACACTTCAACATTCAATTACCATAGCTACTGGTGTTACTCAAGGCTATAAACAGGTGCCGAGCGATTTGGGACGCCTAAATTTATGGACGGAGAACAGAAAACTGCAGGAGTCCAAAACCTGCTGTGTTGAGTGTAAAGATAATCACAATATTGACACGAAATAAAAAGATTAAAAATGGTTCTTTAAATTGAAAAGTTCTTAGCAATAATAACTTTAAAAACCGACAATCAAAAAATCTGTTGTGGCCATAACAGTACTTCTCGCTCTTTATTTAACATTTCTTGTACACACAAAAAATCTAATTACATCTAAGCTTTATATTTTAGGTAAGGAATGTATTGTCTTTGGTCAAAAAATTCAATGATGAGTTTTTAGTGAATAAGTAAGTTTTAGGGTCCCTACAATTCGATTTTATCATTTTTACGATGATGTCTGTATGTATGTATGTGTGGGTGTGTGTGTATGTGTGTGTGTGTGTGTCGAAAGTTTCGGATCGCATAACTTCAATACCACGATTCCAAAAGTTATAATTTTTTCATATTTCTCAAGTTTACATCCAGAAGAACAACTGATTTTGGTTATAATTGGTGAACCGGTAGTAGCCTCATTTGAAGATTTAACAGTTAAATTTGATTGATTGACATTTAACGTTATTATAACTTAAAGAATATATTATTCTCTATACGATATGATTGCATTTTATACTTCATATTCAATAGATATAGAGTTAAAGAATTTTAAAGAAACTAAATTTAATAAATCAGCCAGCTATGCTAAACATGGAAACTACTAATATATTTATATAATTCAAATTGACAGATGTCAGTATAAATAAAAAGTAAATTAATTAAGATGTTGAAGTAGATGTTGGGGAAGACACGGAAAGATAGATAAGGAAATATCATTGGTTTGAAAATGTCATGAGGAGAAATGAAGAATATATTGGATAAATGCTTAGTAATAGAAGGTTGAAGAAACAGAGGAAGACCAAAGATAAGATGGAAGGACTGTATTGCGGAAGACTTGAGAGAAAAGGAACTGAATGAGAACGACACGTAAAATAGAAATGAGTAGAAGAAAATAAAAAATAGCGACCCCCTAACGAATAGCGAAAGCTAAAGAAGAAGAAGATGTTAGTGTCAAGTGCAATTTGCATAGTTGTTTATGAAATAATTTTATTTGAAATAATAAATAAATACACAGGATTGACGGAAGGTTTTGTGCTGGCCATAACAGATTTTTAATATTTGTAATAACACATTTTCAATATTTAGAAGATTTTTGTTAAAATACTACTACTTTCTGTTGTCCAATTGTTACCAGAATCTATTCAACTCTTCCATTACTGTCAGATTGAGGAATCCTTAGTTACACAGGTCTTTAGTCTTATAGAATTTGAGAAATCGTACCTACAACAATCTCACACACACACACACACACACACACACACACACACACACACACACACACACACACACACACACACACACACACACACACACACACACACACACACACACACACATACACATCGTAAAAATGTTATTATCGGATCTGTATATGCGATTTTTTGCATGAATCCAATACCTCTCTAAGCGAGAGGTAAAAATATAATTATAAGTTCGTTTTTCAATCATTTTGGTTCTATTTCCTTCATCATAGTGTCTTAATTCCGCAATTCTAATAAACTTAATTTATTAGCCCGAGACATTTCTCTAAGATATTAATGATGAAAACAGGTGCATGGCAAACTACGATTTGTCGTTTTATTCGGATGACTTGTCTACTTAATATTATAAATGTAGAAATAAATGGTACAAGATAATTTAAAGTAACTCAAATAGTTTCAGTTGACGTTTATTATAGATATTTTTAACAGTGCATGAAACAACTAATTATGCAACATAAAATGTTTCTAGACATGCTAATAGTATATAATAAATTAAAAGATTTTGTATGTTGGTAAGTACATTTAATTCCTTCTTAACGGACGTCTCTATTAATTGGCTATCCTTGGTAAGGGAGATATAGGGATCGTGCTAAAAACCGCGTATGGAGATTTTGGTAAATGACCACGTTTTAAGGTCCCTACAATCCAATTATAACATTTTAACGATGATGTCTGTATGTATGTGTGTATGTGTGTGAATATACAAAAATTCAGGAATGTCCCAAAAATTGATGTAAATGTCATCCAAAACCAATGCTAGGTGACCGTAGAAAGTGGCGCCTTGTGGAAGAACACGCCTATGTTTATTTAATTTAAATTTATAATGCAAGACCTGTAAGAACACACATACTCGAACAAAAGAAAGTGCAGGATTCATGGATACAATGTCTAATAGAATTAAAGCTGTTATTACTAAGAAAGACGATGTAACCCAATAACATATTCAGTTTTTGTCTATATTTAAACTAGTCGAAAGAAATTTGTGTACCATTCAAGGCATTTACTAGAACATCAGGGATGCCTCAAGGCAGCAGTTTGGGGTCAATTTTCGAATTAATTTTCAAATTGGACATAAAGACTTGTTATATTTATTATTATTGTTGAAACAACTACATAAAATAAAAAGCAACACTTAGAAAATATTGCTTCGAAGAAATCAATCATTATCAACCGGTATTATGAGCTATTTGTACGAGAAATCCAAGTATATATCTATTTCATAACTTTAAATCAGTCTTTGATTTACTGTTATTGTAAGATGTTTCTTCATTCCGCAATTAGAATTGAATTTAAGAAATAATTGCGTGTAGAAGAACAATTTTATTGCATTTAAGATGAGAAAATATGCTCTTTATAGCGTCGTTATATTGATTTACTTTTTGTTCGCAAGAGGTCTTCGCAAAAACAACCATAGTCCAAATATTGTAAATATGAGTTACTTAGTCATGGTTCACTATTCTCTTTTCGACTAGGTGTATAAAAAAGTGCCCGCCATTTTACTTTTTAATAATGTAACATATGGATTATTTTACATGATTCAAATTTGTAAAAAAATATAGTATGTTCCATTTGAAATTTCAAAGTTGATATTAATTACTAATAAACCGGAAGTGGTATCATGAATGTACATCCGTCCTCAAGTAGCTTACATGTTGCTGTATAAATCATGTTATATGAAAGAAATTACTAACTTAATAAGCGAGATATTTGCTGGGTCCATTAAAATATAACACTACAGTCGATCTGGTACTATATTTTCTGCGTATATTTGGCAATGGGTCAATAATTGAACGTTTAGGGTGTAACTTCCCTTACACATAAGGGTGGCACCCTTATAGCTAGTTAGTATAGGCAATGAATAATGTATAAGTATTAACATATGCCTACCATTTAGAATAGGGGACAGAAGTATAATGTATCATTTATATTAAATGAAATATAGAAAAATTAATGAAACTATATGACATAAATATGACTATATCATATTATTTTTTGATTTTTGTGATATTTGAGATGATGTACAGGGTGTCTACATAGGCATACAATTCTGGTAGTATAATATTTAAAAATAATTATCCCCCTCAATAAATAAGTTATTTATTCTCCAGCCTTGATAGCTAAAAAACTGTAACTTTTTCTCCATGTAGGTCAAATGTACACGAGACTTTTTTGCTGAAAATGAAAATGCACTTCCTGTCGTACTAATAAAATACGTCAACAGTTTCATGAACATTTTAAATTTCTGTTTTTCAAATGAAAAATGAAACAACCTTTTCAATTAAAAATAAACTCCATAGCAATGGTTTGCATGTCCGCACGAAATGTGTAAAAGAAATCAGATTATGAACCAAATACAAAGAATTTTCAGGATTTGATTTCAACCAAAATCATTTTAATTACGATATGAAGTTATTAGCTTCATAATAAAATACTTTTTCTGTCCTTTGTTGATATTAAATAGAGTTATATGCAAAAAAACTTTAGTTCATTTTTACCTGCCGCCACTTTGATAGGTAAGGAAGGTATTGTCTTTGGTTAAAAATTCGGTTACTATTTTTACGATGATGTCTGTATGTGTGTGTGTGTGTGTGTGCGTGCGACCACGATATCTCCAATACTAGTATTCCAAAAATTACAATTCTTACGTATTCCTCTTCCTTACATCCATATGCAGACTTCATTTGAAGGTTTTAACAGTTCTCCTTGAAAAAACGCTGTTGAATATCATTTTTACCTCCCGCTACCCTTGGTAAGGGAGGTATAGGGATCGTGCTAAAAATCGCATATCGACATTTTGGTAAATGACCACGTTTTCAGGTCCCTAAAATCCATTTTTAACATTTTCACGATGATGTCTGTGTGTATGTATGTAAGTATGTATGTGTGTGTGTGTGTGTGTGTGTGTGTGGATCCTCTTTACGCTCTAACTCAACCATGTATTTCTACCTTATTCTTATATGGAAAGAACTGATTAGATTTTGGTGGCAATCGGATAACCGGAAATGGCAGATTACTTGAAGCTCAAGATAGTTTTTCTTCAAAAAATACCTTTAAATGTATTTTTTTCTCAATTTGTTATCATAAAAATTAAAGATTATTCAATTTTTTACAAGTTTGCTTTAATACTTTTTCTATATATTGTATGGATAAATTTATAAAGTAATATAAAAATTATATACATAGGTAAATGGCGGGAGGTACTGTGTTGGTCGAACCCACCAAAAACTTGGTTCGGTTCAGGTTCAGGTTAATTTATTTTTTGAGAGATGGGTTCGGGTGCGCTTTTGGTTCAAACATTAATAAAATTTGCGGTTTTGTTCCGGGTTCAGGTATTGGGTTCAGGTTTGGTTCGATCTAATGAAAATTGAATTAATGTTTTTTGAATAACAATCTTTATATAGAAATAATTTAAAATGCGAGCCAAAATTTACGCAAGAGAACACGAACACAATTTTCACAACAACACAGGCATCGATAATTGGTTGTATTACGATTACGTTTACTTTTCGTACTCAAAATGAATTTTAATACTCTGTTCGGGTTCAATTGAAAAATATATTTAAGGTTCGGTCAGGGTTTGGCTTCGCCAAAATGTTACGGGTTGGTTCCGGTCTTGGTTCGGTTCAGGTTCGATTCAGGTTCGGCATGGAAGCCTTTTTATAAATATTCAATGGATATAGTGGTAAAATATTATAAAGAAATTAAATTTCATAAAGCAGCCAGCTATGCTATAACCATGAAAACAGCTATTATTTCCTTGAAAAAACGCTGTTAAATATTTTTTTCAAATTTAATGTTATTATAAACATTAAGAATATATAATTCTCTGTATGAATTGATTACTTTTTATATTTCATATTCAATGGAATTAAATTTCATAAATAATTTCATAATTCGAATTTTAGTGGGACAAAATTGACCCCTGTGGTATACTCTCCACTACAGCAATAAGTGCTCGTTAGCACACCTAGAAATGGGTAATATGCCGTGATGATATATTTATTTAAGCAATCAGCTATGCTATAACCCTGTAAACAGCTACAGTATTAAGAAAAAATTCTAATTGAAAGATGTCAGTGTCAAGTGCCATTGATATAGTATGTTTGAGTTATAATTTTACTGAAAATATATAATACTTTGCTAGAAGCTATATGAAATTTGTAATTAGTAGAAATATAGAATCTTCCACAAAAAACTTTCTGTGTGGAATGTAACGGCCCTAAACCGTGCTTATTCATTAAAAACTCACCACCGATTTTTTTGACCAAAGACAATACCTTCCTTATAACTCCTGAGAAAAAAGGATACCTATATCAAGAAAATAATGTCAATTGAAGAAATTATTCACTAACTCCATTTTCTTTTTTTTCCAGCTCAATTGCCAACATTAGGTGCTCCCCCAGTTTCTCCCGTAGTTCGATGCGCCCTTCGAAAACACAAACCTAATCGAAAACCACGAACGCCCTTCACGACACAGCAGCTTCTAGCCCTGGAGAAAAAATTCAGGGACAAACAGTACCTTAGCATAGCCGAGAGAGCCGAATTCAGTTCTTCACTTCGCCTCACGGAAACACAGGTAGGCGAATTGAGAAAATGTTTAATAACTTCTGTCTTAGGGGGTATATTTATATAAAAATTTGTTTATATATGTAGTTTGACACGGGGAATCGAATGGTTTTAAAATAAAAATTGTGGGTTGTATATATGAAGGAGTTGATGTTTGCCACCCAAAAATGGGTCGAGCTACGATGTTTTCGATAGCACCAATAGATTCTACATACTTTCTTATATAAGTTCACCAATTTTAAAAATAATTACTTTACTGGTCCAATTGCTACAAATAAATTACTTAAACAATATTTTATGAATATTTTAAGAATCCTAAATTTGAAAAACTTTTAATAATAAATGTATCTATTGAAATTTAAAAATAAAAATTGGTACATGTATGTATTTTGAGCCAACAAATTTAATGGTGATAAAATAAGAGTCGTATCTTATACCCTTAAATGGGTGTTTGTTTGATACCCAAAACTGGGTAGAGATACAAATATTTTGTGTTTACCATTCATTTCTACGTAGTTTCTTATATAAGTTCACTAATTTTTAAAATATTTACTTGACTGGTTCAATTGTTATAAATTAATTAGTTAAACAATGTTTTATGAATTTTCTGAACCCTAAATTTGAAAATCTTTTAATACTAAATGTATCTATTGGAATTTAAAAATGAAAATGGGTGTATGTATGTATTTTGAGCCAACAAATTTATTGGTGATAAAATAAGAGCCGTATCTTATACCCTTAAATGGGTGCTTGTTTGATACCCAAAACTGGGTAGAGATACACATATTTTGTGTTTACCATTCAATTCTACGTACTTTCTTATATAAGTTCACTAATTTTCAAAATATTTACTCCACTGGTCCAATTGTTATAAATTAATTAGTTAAACAATGTTTTATGAATTTTCTGGACCCTAAATTTGAAAATCTTTTAATAATAAATGTATCTATTGGAATTTAAAAATAAAAATTAGTGTATGTATGTATTTAGAGCCCAAAGATTTACTGGTGATAAAACAAGAGTCGTATATTATACCCTTAAATGGGTGTTTGTTGATACCCAAAACTGGGTAGAGATAAAAATATATAGAGGTTACCATTCAATTCTACGTACTTTCTTATATATGCTCACCAATTTTCAAAATAGTTTCTTCACTGGTCCAATTGCTATATATTAATTAATAAAATGTGGTCATTTATCAAAATCTCGATGTGCGATTTTTAGCACTGTCCCTTATACTTCCCTTACCAAGATTTGCGGGAGGTAAAAACAATGTAGGTACCCTTAGAATAATATCTAAATTTCTGTCAATTAGCTATCTACTAAAATTGTTTGTATATATACATTTTATATAAGGTAAACTATGAAAAATTTATTGGTAATATCATTGATTTCACATATATCATCCATTTAAGGGTATAAATAAATATACCATCAACTCAGCAATAGACAACAATGTAATTTATAAAATTTCTAAAAAGGATGTCATAAAAAATTAGTAATAGTTTTATAGTACACGATTCTAATTGTTTCTAGTAACTTCCTCAAGATTTACTATCACTATTAATTGTAATTTGTAGTAATACCGCTATTTCTGTTTAGTACATTTAAGGCGATGTCTTTTAATATGTCAGTTTGAAAACGGTTTCTAGGAAACGAAAGCTTGTTTTCTAACGACGGCACTGTGAATTTATTTATTTCCTTAGATTATACGCTATTAGAAGCATTTACAATTGTTTCATGGCTGCCTAAGACCATATATCAACACATAGATAACGATTGACAACTTGAAATATTACTCAGAATGTAACAGATACTAATAAAATTATTACTTGTATTTATTGATAAAACTGTATATATTTTATAAAGGAAACATCACATTTCAGAAAGATATATTTATATCCAATTTAGTGAACTGATACAAGAAAATACTTATATAAGAAAGTATGTCGAATTGAATGGTACTCTATATATTTATATCTCTACCCAGTTTTGGGATTCAAACAAACACCCATTACGGGTATAAGATACGACTCTTATTTTATCACCAATCAATTTGTAGGCTCAAAATACATACATGTACCAATTTTTATTTTTAAATTCTAATAGATACATTTATTATTAAAAGTTTTCCAAATTTAGGGTCCAGAAAATTCATAAAACATTGTTTAACTAATTAATTTATAGCAATTGGACCAGTGGAGAAAATATTTTGAAAATTAGTGAACTTATATAAGAAAATACGTAGAATCGAATGGCAATTAAGGGTGTTACCTACAGTTTTAATTGTTTAGGTTAGGTACACAAATTTTTGTCAAAAAACTGCGACGGATACAAACATACCATATTAAATATTTATAAAAATCATGCATTTATGACTAGAATTACAACTTTAATAAACAATATATAATAATAATAACAAACATATTACAAACTCTTTCTTATACAAATTATTTCACAATCATATAGACTGAACCTGACCCAATAAAGGGTATTTGTATATAAACAAACAATCTTTCTTTCTAGGTCAAAATCTGGTTTCAAAACAGAAGAGCGAAAGCCAAACGTCTCCAAGAAGCCGAAATCGAAAAACTTCGTCTTTCAGCCCGCCCCCTACTTCCGCCAACATTTGGCCTATTTCCTGGGGGCCCCCCAGTAATGACACACCCCTTCTTCGCCGCAATGGGGCACCGACCCCCTCATCTATCTTTCACGGGGAGCCAAGGGCCCCCAATGATGAACCTGCCCCAATAAAGGGGCGCACGACTGATGTATATTTGTATATATTTATTTATGGTGTATATATTAATAAAATGTTTAGAATTTACGTTACTTTAGTGAAAGGTCCTGAATTGTCCTGAATTTTTGATTTTGTTTTGTTTTCAGAGGGGCGACCATCCGGGTTATAACTGGGCGTAGGCAAGCTTGATTTTTTATATCGTATATATTTTCAATATTAATATTTCAATATATATTTATTTATTTGTTTTTATGTTGCAGTTACCACTTCTAAAAAATAAGTATAAAGTGGAATCAATTATTCAATTATTTATTGATATATTTGTTTATTTTTTACATTTATATACACAAAATATGTTACTACGAATTATTTATAAAATTTAATTATAATTATAAACCCAAAAAAGGGTATATGGATTCACAAAAACGTTTATTATTTTGTTAATAATATTATAACTGATTTTATATATTTACAAACAAAAATACATTAAATAACAATAAACAGTTATTTAATAATATAAAATAATTGACTAATAATAATATTATACGTAATTTATATGCAGCGATTCAGTGCCGGAACGATCGTGTTCAGTGTTACGTCTTAAAAATTGTTTATTTTTTATTGTTTCATGTATGTTTAAAGTGACTTTAGTGCGGTAAAGTGTATTTAAGGACTTCATCTATAACTTTTAAATATGCAGTACAGCGTAGGTAAGTCTTATTATATAAGTATTTTGTCAGAATTTCGATTTTGCAGGTAACAAAATAAAAATAAATCCGTGCAATGATTTAGATTATAAAAATCTGTTGTGGCCAGCACAATACCTCTCGCCATTTCCATTTTATGTTGCATAGGACGCGAGCAGTCATGTGACTTTGTTGGCCTTCGCAAGCAAATATAGGGGCCCGTGTTAGAATGACAGCTATTAATAATGTACATAGGTGTCAAGTTTTCATTCAAAACATCATTATTTTCCAAATCATTGGAGCATTTTCCTCGGCAAGTATATTCCATACCATTGATGACAAATAAACATCAGAATATTTTGCAATTTTGAAAGAAAAATTATGACATGACAATTGTAACATCTATGTAAATAACTACTAGCCGTTATTCTGACACGGATACCCATATCTGCTGGCCAAGCCAGAACTGAGTGGAAGAAGAATATAAAAAATAGCGACCCCTAACGAATGGGAAACTTTAAAGAAGAAGATGTCAGTATAAAGTGCAATTTGCATAGTTTGTCTATGAAATAATTTTACTGGAAATATAAAATCTTTTGCAAGAAAATTTATGTATGGAATTTGTACATAATACACAGGATTGACGGAAGGTATTGTACAGGCCACATCAGATTTTTTACACATAGCCTACTGAAAAATGAGTATAAAAATTAAATTTATTTAGATATATCTCAATATTTTTGTTAGGACGTACCGCCGGTTCACAAAAATAAAATCAACGGGAGCCGGCGCAGCGGCTACGGTGATACAATCTAAATTCTAAAAAATCTAAAACGATTGAAAAAAGAACAATATTAGTCAATTGCAAAGTTTAATAAATTTGGTGAAGCTTGCTTTTCTGCAGATTCATTGTAGACGGGTGACCATAATTTATTTTCAAGCATTCATTTAGTTTACAGACAAATTTTTCAGAATCTGCTAGCGTCGCAAATGATTATAAAAACAATTAAAAATTTCTTTGGAATCATTCTTCAAGCAATTAATTTCTTCTGGCAATAAGAAGTAATCAATGAGACATTTAATCCATAATTATAAACGAATTCTTGATACTTTTTGCCGATAATTTATCGAAAACTAATTACTGCTCGGAACGCCCTACGGAATGGAATTTATTATAATGAAACGGCTACCGAAAACTAATTTATTCCATTCGAAAACGAATCGCCCAATCGGTGATAATAATTTAAATGTTAATTTGTTAATTAATGGTACAAATTGCTTTTCTAAATTAAGTTTTATGGCGCAGGGTCACAAGGATTAAGAATTATTTAATAATTCTATATAAGAAGGAAATACCACTTGAAGGAATTATATTTTTTTGGTTTTAAACTAAATATCCTGTAGTAACTCATCAATTATTTAATTATTGAACCAGCCTGAGAAATATGCCATTTCAGCCTGTAAATTTTGTATTGTCCAAATTATTTATTTAATGAGGTTGGACAACCAACAGCACAATAAAGGCCAAGGTTCTCGCTACTTGCAAACAGAGAGTACTTAAAACAACTATAAAGATGGTAAGGTAGATTTCAAGCATTTTTTAAAGGAGTTGAAAGATGTATCGAACAGATCTATACGTATAAAATTAGTGTTATATGTGAACATTATACGGATAATACAGGAGTACTTATAATTATGTTACTTTTAGGTAACTTAAATAATTTTTTTGCACGATCAGGTTTTTTTTAAACTTTACCGATAGGTTTTTCAAGGCAGTAAGTTTTGTTTACAAATTACTGATCAGTAAGTGATGTGACTGACCGGTAAGTGATGTGGCTACCTACCGATCAGGAGGCGGTGAAAATTACATAAATAAAAAATAAATGTACAATTTTTAAAGCTTTAACGATAACAAAACAACGATCATAGCTTACTTAAAAATGACAACTATTTTTTAAAATGTCAAAATAATTTTTAAATAATTCTAAACTTTAATTTGTTATTATTGGGACGATCGTGCAAAAAATATAATAAGCATTGCGGGCATTAAGTGCTTCTTACCGGTATCGGTAAGCTCAACCGGTAAGGTGCACTTACTGCCCTTAATACTTAATACAAAAAAAAAAACATATCAAAATAAGTTCGCTTACTCTCTAAACTGCTCATATTAAATATTTCTAGTTTGTAAGTTGGGCAGTTAATATTTAAATTTATTGGGACTGAGTGTCTGGTCGCGAATCTGGGGAACCGGGTTCGATCCCGACCGACGCCAAAAATTACATCGAATTTTAATGGCACAAAATTGACCCCTGTGGCGCACTCTCCACGCCAGCAATGAGTGACCGTGAGGTGACGCCTAGTAAGCGCCCGCACGGTATATATATTCCATCATTACCGATATCTGTGTATGAAGCAGATTGGCACACCCAGCAATGGGTAATATGCCGTGATGAAATATTTATTTATTTATTTTTATTTATTGGGACTTGTCTTTTGTCATATATATGCCCGTAGATTATTGTTTAAATGAGAAATTTAGTTAATAACATTGTATTTAAATGCAGTAATACATAAAATAAAAAATGCCCAAATATAGTCTTAACTATTGCAACCTAAAAGTTTATTTTTTTATTGCTGTTAATATATCTATTTCAAACGGTACGATGGGTACGAATACATTTGGGGTTGGGCTCGTATTATTATCTGTGGGACTTGATTTTAATCTATAGCACGTAATTTTATGTTGAATATTTTTTGATAATTTTGACAATTTGGGAACCGCTGCTCTAGACAAAGTTGGTCACTTTTGATTAATTTTTACACCATCTCATATGTTCTTAATATTTATGTGTATTACACTGCCATATATTATATCTTTCAAAGAAAACTTCTAAAGTAAGATAATAGTCTTTTGGAAGATTTCATCTACACTTTTGGAGTTTAATTATTTCCTCTAAAACTACACTGTTAAAAATGTTATAATTGCTACATTTGTGTGTTCCTGTGTTCCCTCCAGCCCAATTATCTCAAAAATTCTAGTCGTGCGTTATAATAATTACCTATGTAAAGCTACGGACATTAGAATATAAAAAGCCTGCTTGATTTAAATTTATGTAAACGGCGTTGAACGGAAGCTGATCAACAACTTTTCGTGATAATAAATTCATCAACTAGTGACAAATACAAGCATTCCAACCCGGGAAACCTCACAGAACAGTGAATATATCATGGAGCACTTGATCGGTGAAAAGATACCGTGTTTTCTATGTCAATTGATGGACTAGCAAAATTAATTTTTGAATAAACAAAATACACAACTAGATTGTTTTCCTTTGATTTATTATTATTATTGCTATCTTAGTTTTCTGGAAGCAGTCCCATAGTTTTTATAAAGCCAATAGGTACCGTTAGGTACCTTTTACCCAGGGCATCGAACCCGCCAAAAACTGGGTTCGGTTCAATTTCAGGTAAATTTGTTTTTTGAGAGATGGGTTCGGGTGCAGTTCTGGTTTAAACATTAATAAAATTTGCGGTTTTGTTCCGGGTTCAGGTATTGGATTCAGGTTCAATTCGACCTAATGAAAACTGAATTAATGCTTTCTTAATAACCATCTTTATATAGAAATAATTTAAAATACGAGCCCGAATTAACGTAAGACAAGAACACAAATTTCACTAACAGACAACGCCGATTATTGGCTATATTACGATTCGAACTCAAAATGAACCTGACCCGGAGTTGAATCCTGAGCCCGAATTTTAATTCCCGGTTCGGTTCCGACTCGGGTTCAATTGAAAAATATATCTGAGGTTCGGTTCTGGGTTTTGGTTCGCTTACCTTACCTAAAGGTGACGGAAGGTAAAAATGGTTTTGTCTCAAATTTTTGATTATTGAAAATGATTGAGGTGTTTAATAATTGTAAAAATGTGTATACTTATTCATTTGTATTCGGAGAATCGATTAACATTACTAACATATTCGTATTTTAAATAATTTTGTTTAAATTTAAAAAAATCACCAATTTTCAATAAAAAGTTCAATTTTTTAAAAAAATTAATTTATATGAATATAGATATTTTTCAATACGCTAATTTCAAATTTTGAAACCGCATGTCGATATCTCTTTTCGTTCTCGAGATATTTGTCCTGAAAGTTTTGCCTAAAAATGCCCATTTTTGGGCTATATCCCAAAAATGGGTTAAAATCCGTGTTTAAAAATATCACCATTCGATTCCCCAGGCAAAGTTACATAAGTATACCAATTTTCATATTTTTTTAACAATATATACAACCTCTAGAGCAAAATAACTAAAAATGGCCAAAATCTGAAAAAATCGCAAGGGGTACCCCTTGCGATTTTTTCAGATTTTGGCCATTTTCAGTTATTTTACTCTAGAGATTGTATTTGTTGTTCAAAAAATATGAAAATTTAGATACTTATGTAATTTTGCCCGTAGAATCGAATGATTATATTTTCAAGTCTGTATAATGACCCATTTTTGGGGTATAGCCCAAAAATGGGTATTTTTAAGTAAAACTTTCAGGGCAAATATCTCGAGAACGAAAAGAGATATCGACATGTGGTTTCAAAATTCGGAATTAGCGTATTGAAGAGTATCTATATTCATATAAATTATGTTTATATTTTTTTTTTAATTTTTATTGAAAATTGGAAGATTTATGATTTATTTTAGGAAAGTAGAACAAAAATTCTTCCTAGAATGAAATTAAATTTTAAAAATCTACATATAAAAAATAGGTATAAGTATAATTTTTGGTGTAGAGTGTAGGTATTAAAGATATGTTAAATATAATAGGGTGCGAGCAGTCATGTGACTTTCTTGGCCTTGACAAGCAAATATGAGGGCCCGTGTCAGAATGATAGCTAGTAATTATGTACATAGATATCAAATATATTTTTCATTACGCGACAAGTAAATTCCACACTCCTAGTGACAAATTAACCACGTGAATTTAGAAAATCTTGACATTTTTAATGAAAAATTTTGACCCTATACCTATGTAACCAAAAACGGAAGTGGTATTGACGACATCGTAAGATTGTGACCGTTGCTACAAAATGGACATTCATCCTAATCCCCCCTGGCTCTTCAATTGTTAAAACATTTATTTATAATTGTTTACAAACGACTACTCCCGTTTCGTTTTAAATCGTCCAGTGTAAATGAAGTATTTAGTGATCACTAAAGGTGATTTTTATAGCTATATCTTCGGGCACTAATGACAGCAACCAAGGCCGTTGAGTGCCCTAAATAATTTCCAAGTGCGATAAAGTTAATTAATTAAATTCTGAGAACCGCTTCTTCCAGCATCTAACAATGCCCATCAATAAAGAAACAAAAAATTACTAATACCAAGAAGTAATTTCACAAATTGGCTTCTTCACTTTTAATTTACTTCTTCGTCTACTGATAAATACTAGGACTTACGTTATAGGGAAGATCTGTAGGGAAGAAAAGGACAACAGGCGGACATATTATCTGAGGTGATGTCAGCTCTGTCCATGGGTAGGGTCGGTAGCAGTGTAATTATTATTCAATATACACCACGTCTTTTAATTGGCTGTTATCTACTGATTCGTCGTCTTTATCGTTCTCTCTTTCTCAGTACAATCTGAGAAACAAGTTTCGTAACGAAGCAGCCATGAAATTGAATTTAATTAGTAAGGCGATCAACTTTTTTTAACAGTTTTATTGGAGATTCGAAACCAGGCTTTGTGTTTACAATAAATATATATATCAAACGTTTGTATATTTTAAAGATTGACTATACAGAGTGGCCCAAAATCGGAATCGTTGTGATGATCATTGAAGAGAAATTTATTTTCTTGGGATAGTATAAGGCTCTACCCAAGTCATCTGTATCATGAACGAATTAATAAATCGGCATACATTTATCTCTCTCATTTGCAAAGACTTGAAGTGTGTGCGATAAGGATGGATATAACGCGCTTGTCTTTCAAAAATTCATATTGTTTCGACTAATGGTGGGATTTGGATCCTGATAGTTTTGTTTTCGGATCCAAAAATATCCGGATATCCGGATAATTGAATGTTAAAGTATCCATCATCGTGAAAATATAAAAATGGATTGTAGGGACCTTAAAACGTGGTCATTTACCAAAATCTCGATATGAGATTTTTAGTACGATCCCTATACCTACCATAACTTTCCCCAGGTTCGTTCTATAGAACGCATATAGAATATACTTTTAGGATATACGTTATATTCTCAAGCTGAAGTGCGCGTATAAGAATAATTTTTTAACATTCTTACAATATTTAGCATGTTTATTATTGAGTAATTGCTAAGTCTAATTAATAAATGTTATTTAGAATTGATATGTTTAATTCATGTGGAGTAATTAAACTTTTACTAGCAAGTAAATGTCAGTATAATTATTTTAATTGCAACGAAATGAATTCCGCAAGAGTTTCATATGATCAAGGATTAATTAGTTATTAATTAGTTATTAATTAATGTTCTGCCGATATTACTTCAAGTATTTCTCGGGAAATTGTGAAAAAAATGAGCGTAATTTCTCTCAAACCAAACATTTCTTTCTTCTTCGCTTGCATTAGACTTTCGATAAAGAAGCTGTGTACTAATTATTAGGAAAATATACTCTAAAATCTAGTATTTTGCTTATCCCAAAGCCATTTGGGTGGAAATTTGCATAAACTTCCATGACCACATTACTTCGACTGAGTCTTTCTTGATCTCTCGTTGGGTGAATGGAATACCTGTAGATAAAATGGTGTAAAGAACGAGTTGGGAATTAAGCAGCCGAAATTCTAAATTTCGGATAATTAAATTTGATAAAACAACTACAGGTTTGTTTGGAATGTCGTGTGTAGATACGGTAGCTGACAAGCAGACCAGACGAATACTGAAGAAAAAAACATTTATCGAATGGTTTTTGGCTACTGCAAGATGGAGGAACGAAGAAACAAAATTACACGATTAAACTTAACTTAAATATTATTTATGATGCTGTGATGAACTCCCAACTCATTTCCAATACTTCTAGTACTACAGAAGGGGTTTACACTTATCATTCCTAACACTCTTTCTTCCAGCAAGGCACGTTCTTCTGCTCGTCCTACATTCTGATAACGCGGCTCACGTGTATTTTTTGAAGACACACTAGCAGCCTTTTCAAATTTTGTCATCAATTTAGCAATTGTAGTTGCACTGGGAATCGACCGATTCATAAACTTAACTGAAAATAAATCACGCACTTTGCGGTAACTATTACCTCCATAAAAACATTTTATTATGAAAACACGCTCTTCGTTAGTATAAATATTCATTTTTTATTAATATCAGACAACAAAACCAGAGACAAAATCAAATTGTCAGAAACGTCAAATAACTTATTTGACAAATAAAACAACTAGCTTTTATTTATTTTTTGTTTAATTCCATGGCTATCGATATTTTCAACGTAATTTTCGACATTTTCATATTTAATTTCCGTCGTTATAAAGCATGTAAAGTTAATTCTGTTTTATTTTATGCCCTAAACCTTTAATTTGACGCGTATCAAAAAAATATCTAGTAATAATTACTTGTTTATAGCCATCTCTCTTGGTCTTAACCTACATACATAATTATTATATATTGAACTATGTGTATGCTTCAGGAATAACCAACAAAAGTATTTCTTTTTTCAGGATGCCGAAAAATCGGGTCTTCCTACTACGCTCAATTGGTAAGTTTATTTCTGAAATATCTATACAAATACGGATTCAAAAGAAGTTGACACATTTCATCCTTGTCTGCTTAAGGTGGCTACATAAAACCTTCCACTGACACAAATTCACTCTGCAATGTTTCCAATTCACGAATGTTAAAATTATTCGACAGATAGCTATTTATTTTTGTCAAATGTGTGAAAAGACTCAATGGAGTTATTCGTTGAATAAATATATAGAATAAAGTTATTTAACGAATGATTATTCGAAACTTTATTCGGAAGTGAAAATATCGGGCCTTAATTAAAACAAAGCCTTATCTTCGTGAGAGGATTATCTTAGGGGTGCATTTAAAGACTTAATTGTCAATAAATAAATGCCAAAGGTCGCTAACAGCTAGACTAAACAGTCCTTTAATTGAGAAATTATTTCTAAACAGAATTTTGTCTAACAAATATAACAATATTGAAACTATAATATAGAAAAGGTTAATAAAGAGTTACTTGACCAAATCTTCAGGGAATTTTGTTGTGGGTTCCATCGTCAGCATCCATGTTTCTCGTCTCTGTTCTGTTGTTTTATCTCGACGACTTTCATGGCTTACTGCGCGTCTGGGAGCAGATGCTTGGGACAAAAGACAATCAGCCTATTAAAGGTGGACACCGTACGAACAATTTATTGTCCCAATTAGCCAAATCGTGAAGCTAGTGTTTCGCCCGCTCGGACTTAGCTTGTTAAATAAACCGGTATTTACTGCAACTTTTTGGGAGGCCATGGAACATTTTTGTTTTTATTAGCTTCACTTGCTTAAGAACTTAATCCGATACGTATTTAAATGAACCAAATTAAAACTAATTCTTAATTAAGTTGTTTTGGATTTTCAAATTGTTACATTGTTTGAATAGAAGTCGTAAAGGGATAGTAAAATTTAATGGAATATAAAGTTTTTGTTTAGTTCGTTAACTGACACCAAGGGGGCTAGATTATCTAACTTTATTGATATCTTAATTAATACTAAAATAGGAAAGGTGCAAACACACTTCTTCCACGAATACATCTTCATAAGTTTGATAGTATATTAAGTTACAGTAGACTTGAACCCAGGACCTTCACAATAATTTGACAATTGATAGATGTGTTATATAAACGCTCAGACTGTTAAAATCTCAGGGTTTAAAAAAAAATCCTGATGTGGCCAGCACATTGACTTCAGTCAATTCAATGTATTTTGTACAAATTCCATACAAATTTTCTTGAAAAAGATTCCATATTTCCAGTATATGTATTTTATACAAATTCCATACAGAAAATTTCTAGCAAAAGATGCTATATTTCCAGTAAAATTATAATACAAACATACTATGTCACTTGACACTGACATCTTTCAATCACAATTTTCCATGGTTAGCAATTAGCATAGCTAGCTACTTTATAGAATTTAATTTCTTTATAATTTTTACCTCTTGCTAAGAGAGGTATTGGAATCATGCAAAAATCGTATATGCAAATTTGAGTGAATAAACACGTTTTAAGGTCCCTACAATCCGATTATAATATTTTTACGGTGATGTCTGTGTGTGTGTGTGTGTGTGTGTGTGTGTGTGTGTGTATCTGTGTGTGTCCCTACAATCCGATTATAATATTTTTACGGTGAGAGTGCGCTACAGTTGTCAATTTTGTGCCATTAAAATTCGATGTAATTTTTGGCGTCGGTCGGGATCGAACCCGGATCCCCAGATTCGCGACCAGACACTCAGGCACACCGGTTGAGAAATTAAAATGTCTGTAATTGACAGATAAATGTCACTAATGTCAGTGTCAAAAATTCAGGGATAGTACTGAAGGCTTTTTCTGAGAACGATATTTAATATTTCTTATTGTATTATTAATTATATATTTAAAATTATAGGTATATTACATGAACCCTTCAGAAATACCTCCAATCCCGTCAATGAATTGGAAGAATCTCGAACATTTAAAAGAATAGGAGTAAACTTGCTCATAGAATGAATTTAAAATTATACAAATTACATAAATATAAAGATTAGGTGTAATTAGAATTATTATGAGCCTAGCCTTAGCAGGATTCGAACTTAGTACTTTTATTTTATAAATATATTCTGTCAAAATCTATTAATCCATCAGTCTGCCAATTATCCCTAAGTATCCTTAATCTCCCAAACAAACGAACGGCGAAACAAAAGAAAAACGACTCTAAAGGTGAGGAATATAATTAGTGCTACCAGTTCTCACCGACAAAGACGGTAGATACAACTTCTTCAATAAGAGGAACAAGGATAGATGCAAAGCCAGTAGCCAACAGATACAGCAGGCCAATTGGTCTGTAGATAACAGTTGTCTTAGTGAATTTATTGAGGTAGTGGTGGTAACGCTGATTAGAGAGGTGATAGAAACAGGGTTCAAACCCTTCCAAAAGTGGACGGGATATTTGTGTTGGGAAATTCTTTAATTTTGCTCTAAATTTTATATAAAAAAACCTTCCGTCGATTCTATGTATTTTATACAAATTCCATACAGAAAGTTTCCAAAATCTAATCATGCCTGCATATGGACGTAAGGAAGAGAAATACGAAAATATTGAAATAGTTTGAATGTTAGAATTGAAGTTATCGGATCTGCAAGAATCGTCACACATAAACGTACATACTAATATCATTGTAGAAATAAAAATAATAAATATCTTCCTTACTTAAAGGTGACGGAAGGTAAAAATGGTGTTAATTTTATTTCGTCGGGGGTATTGACTCCATTTAGACTTTTTTTAATGAGTCACATTCTTTTTAGCAATTCTTTCTTTCTAAATATTTCTTTTCGTTGTTGGGCGTTAAAAATCCTTACAAAGAACAATCAAAATAAATTCGTATGTTTACGATAAGTCGGTCTGCGCGTAACTTTTCACAGAAGCCTACTAGATTTATTTAGAGATTTATTGTAATTGGTCGCAGCAAAAACGCCTTTGCGAACAATTCCATGGTTGTTTCTCCAATTGGTTCTGCTGGAGATAGTACGTGTAACCAATGCGGCAATACTGGGAAGCAGACACTAAACACCGAGAATTATACACGAAGGAAAAGAAGAGAAAAGAAAAATAAAAAAATAAAAAATTGGATGGTTGAAGAAGTTGGAATACTATGTAGTTATTTTAGTTGCATTTTATTGGTACAAGCACACACACACACACACAGACGGACACACAGACATACATACAGACATCATCGTAAAAATGGTAAAATCGTATTATAGGGACCCTAAAACATGCTTATTCAGTAAAAACTCATCGTTGAATTTTTTGACCAAAGACAATACCTTCCTTACCTAAAGGTGACGGAAGGTAATAAGAGCTACTATTAAAATACAGACAAAAACAGTGATGATAACATTTATTTATATATTTTCAAGGTGTTGAAAATCTATAAAATTAAGTAGTCGAAATAAATTGAAATATATTCTACCAATAAATGTAAATTTCTAGACTTCTGTTCCTATGGAAAGAGTGTATAAGGCAGGTGTTCCTAAAATTTAAATATATTTGTAACAATAGAAGATTTTTATGACACGTGGTCAAAGGTTAACAGTACGTAGCTTAGTGGTTAAAGCAGTGGCTCGCCTCATTTGCTTATAATGTGTATGCATTTGAATTTATTCAAAGTCGTTGGTGTCAATTCTGATTATCATAATTCACTATAGTACCGGTTTAATCTTTACATTGAATCTTATGGCTTCTGAACTAGTCGGGAACACTGTTTTAATAAAGCGGAGCAGGATTCGAACCCTGTTACACACCACGAGAAGAATAAATAAATATATTGGACACACCGGTTTACGGTGGACCAGAATGATTCTGTGTCTTAGTCAGCGAAGAAATTTATTTCACAGATTGGTTATATGTTGGGGAAGACACGGAAAGATAGGGTGGGAACCGGATCGAGTGATAAAGTTTCTAGAAAGATACAAGAGAGACGATTACATTGGTTTGAACATGTCATGAGGAGAGATGAAGAATATATTGGAAGAAGAATGAATAGTTTATTAATAAAAGGCAGACGAAACAGAGGAAGACCAAAGATAAGATGGAAGGACTGTTTGCAAAAAAAATATGTATGGAATTTGTACATAATACAATACGAAAGATAATGTGCTGACCTTTCGTCAGTCCTGTGTCTTATATATAATTTTCATACACAAATTTTCTTGCAAAAGATTCTAAATTTCCAGTAAAATTATTTCATAATCAAACTATGCAAATTATACTTGACACTGATACCTTCTTTTTTTTAGCTTTTCCCATTCGTTAGGGGTCGCTATTTTTTATTTTCTTCTTCTACTCATTTCTGTTTTGCGTGTCGTTCTCATTCATTTCTTTTTCTCTCAAATCTTCTTACACTAGAGTTAGTTTCCTTATTCTTTCATACCTTACCGAATTTTTCCGTGTCTTCTCCAACATCTATCTCAACATCCTCATACCTGCCACATTAATTTACTTTTTATTGATGCTACCATCTATTAATTTGAATTATCTGAATATATCAGCAGTTTGCATGGTTAGCATCGTTGGCTGATTTATAAAATTTAATATCTTTATACTTTTTTAACTCTACATATATCTATTGAATATGAAGTATAAAATGCTATCAAATCGCATAGAGAATAACATATTCTTTAAGTTATAATAACGATGAATATCAATAAATGATATTTAACTGTTTTTTTTTTCAAGAAATCTTCAAATGAAGGTACTTCCGGTTGACCAATTATAACCAAAATATAAAATCACGTCTTCTTTTGGATGTAAACTTGAGGAATACGAAAAAATTATAATTTTTGGAATCGTAGTATTGAAGTTATGCTATCACACACACACTTATTCGCTAAAAACTCATCATTGAATTTTTTGACCAAAGACAATACCTTCTTACTTAAAGGTAAAAGTAGCCGTACTTAACCAGGACGAATTGTAGGTGTATTTTGTGTGCCGCTCCATAAAAATATCGTCCTGTAAGTGTTAATTTACATGTAGGAACATTTGTGAATAATATTAGTTATTTTGTTTCTTATCTGTTTTAATGCGCTATTAACTACTGTTAAATGAGATTGCTGTCTTCGTAAATATTGGTTTTTTTTAATTACCTGTATTGACTACTGCTAATTATAATACAAATTCTCAGAATATAATGTAAACTACAAGAATGAATTACTAAAATAATAATTTAGTGACAATTCTGTTTTAAATTCATTGGCTGATAGTATGAACACTGATTAAGGGTGATTAGTGAGCAGTATAAGTGCATTTATGATAGAGATTTCGATGATACCAAACGGTCGAGCAATTTATCCATAGTTGGAGTTATTCTTTGTTAAATTCAGAGAACTCCAATAGCATTTTAATAAACTTATAACACCTATTCACAAACCTGCAAATCATAACAAAACTTTAAACATTTCTCAATGGTCATTCCACTATTAACTTCTTAAATACATTTTTAAGATAGTGGAGCACATTCTTCCAAACTATATATCATCATTATGACAAAAATAGTTCCATTATAGAAATAATCTTCAACAAAGGAATTCTTCAAAGATTTATTTCCAATTTTTAAACCTCAAATCTACCACTTAAGTGTGTGGAATCATTCAAAGAACTCTTATGAATGAGATTTTTTGAATAGAAAACAATATCTCAGCAAGACTTGAAAAATGTCAAAAATGGTAACAAATGAATGTTATGGCAGTCTTTGTCGCAGGCGACTTGACCTGGGGGAATATTAATCTTCATTTGTTACCACTTCAACTGTTTATAAAAGATCTCATGAGTAAATTGATTTGTATTAGGAATTGTGTAAAACGAAAACTATTTTTACCTTCCGTCACCTTTACGTCTTTGGTCAATAAATTCGGTGGTGGGTTTTAATGAATAAGCATGATTTTACTATTTTCGTCTGCTAATTTATTCAGATAATTCAAATTGACAGATGTCAGTATTAATGAAACGAAAATGAATGTGGTAGGGACGAGGATGTTGAAATGTTGGGGAAGACATGGAAATTAAATATATTGGAAGAAAAATTAATAGCTTAGTAATACAAAGGAAGGCCAAAGAAAAGAAGAAAGGACTGTATTGTGGAGGACTTGAGAGAAAAGGAATTGAATGAGGATGAAACGCAAAATAGAAATGAATGGAAGAAGAAAATCAAGAGTTGTTTATGAAATAATTTTACTGGAAATATAGAATCTTTTGTAAGAAAATTTATGTAAGGAATTCGTACGTAATACACAGGATTGACGGAAGGTAATGTGCTGGCTACATCAGATTTTTACCTCCCGCTACCCTTGGTAAGGGAGGTATAGGGATCGTGCTAAAAATCGCATATCAAGATTTTGATAAATGACCAAGTTTTGAGGTCCATACAATCCGATTTTAATATTTTTACGATGATGTCTGTGAGTGTGTGTATGTGTGTGTGGTTCTTCTGGACACGCGAACTCAAATACTATCATTCGGAACATTTTGATACCATAGGTATGTATGACCAAGTGATTAAGGGTGATTAGCGAGTAGTTGACCAGCATTGTTGATATTTGCATCATATTTTCTATTATATATTTCTAAATGTTCTTCTTGCAAATGTGTATAATTTAATGTAAGAATTCCTCGTAACCAAAAAGGCATTGCCTATCGTTAGCCGTCCCAAATTTGGCAAATCATTTTCATATAACCAGCCATTGGCGTTCGTCTTGATGGATGAACAGGGTACAAATCTATTGTTTTTCAGGTTGGCAACACTGCAATAAATAACTCGATCCCCTATTTAAATTGACGTCTACTCCAACTCTGATTCTGAAAGACGCGTGTCACCATTCGTTTGCAGTATTTGCAGCGACATCGTATTCGATAGTGTATTGATTATATTGAATGGTAGACATTCGTTGACTGTAATCTTATAGTGGGATGCAAGACACGTTGATTTATTAGCTAATTAGACAGACATGTATATAGACACACACAAACGTAAAGATGGAGTAGAAATTTAATATTATTGTTACACTTTGAAACACTGATTTTACTACAAATATCTACTGCCAGATTCGATTCAAAATTGTCTCAACTTTTGGTATAGTAGACAATATGTCTATAAAGATTTAGGACTACGAATCTACGAAAATATTTTTGATTAACTTTCATCAACAAATTATTAAATTAAATAAAGATGAACGTGTTCTTCCATTACATTGATTTCTGGAACATTTCTGTATTACTATATATTCTGCGTTGAAGTGAGTCCTCATTTGGGTCTTCCCAACGTCCATAGTGAACTTTTCAAGACAAAATTGCCCAAAAAACTGCTATGAGACGAGCTAGGGGAAGATTACGGGATTGTCGTTTCGCAAAACTAATGGAAGGTTTGGTCAATTAGCTAATTTTGAGTTTGCGCTGCATATTGATATTCAATAAAATTTACCAATTTTGTTTGATGTACCTTTGACTATCCAGGGCTTCACCTCACTCGGCCACATAAGGCGCGAATTTGTTTATATCTGACATGTTAGAATTTTTCATTAAAATTTTCAAATTTTCTAAATTCACGTAGGTAATATGTCACCAGGAGTATGGAATTTACTTGTCGAGGAAAATAAACCACATGCAATTGGAAAATCACTAAATTTAGAAGGAAAAATTATGATATTTGACATCTATGTACATAATTACTAGCTATCATTCTGACACGGGCCACCATATCTGCTTGTCAAGGCCAACAAAGTCACATGACTGCTCGCGCCCTATTGTATTTAACATTTCTTGTATACCTACACTCTACACCAAAAATTCTACTTACATCTATTCTTTATATTTAGATTTAGTAATTTTAAATTCATTCTAAGAAGAAATTTTGTCCTCTTCTATACAATGTATTTTTCAATTGGTATCCATGATATTATTTGGACTGTGAGATTTATTGCAACAGATTATTATATACCTTATATTTCTTTTTCTCTAAATCTATAAAATATATAATAGAATATTTATATGTACCAGATAGAGAATTTACTCTTCTTTAATACAAGCAAGAACAAAATTTTTCAAAAAATTATATTTTTTAAGAATCTGCTATTTCTGGTTGTCCACACACACACACACACACACACACACACACACACACACACACACACACACACACACACACACACACACACACACACACACACACACACACACACACACACACACACACACACACACACACACACACACACACACACACACACACACACACACACACACACACACACACACACACACACACACACACACACACACACACACACACACACACACACACACACACACACACACACACACACACACACACACACACACACACACACACACACACACACACACACACACACACACACACACACACACACACACACACACACACACACACACACACACACACACACACACACACACACACACACACACACACACACACACACACACACACACACACACACACACACACACACACACACACACACACACACACACACACACACACACACACACACACACACACACACACACACACACACACACACACACACACACACACACACACACACACACACACACACACACACACACACACACACACACACACACACACACACACACACACACACACACACACACACACACACACACACACACACACACACACACACACACACACACACACACACACACACACACACACACACACACACACACACACACACACACACACACACACACACACACACACACACACACACACACACACACACACACACACACACACACACACACACACACACACACACACACACACACACACACACACACACACACACACACACACACACACACACACACACACACACACACACACACACACACACACACACACACACACACACACACACACACACACACACACACACACACACACACACACACACACACACACACACACACACACACACACACACACACACACACACACACACACACACACACACACACACACACACACACACACACACACACACACACACACACACACACACACACACACACACACACACACACACACACACACACACACACACACACACACACACACACACACACACACACACACACACACACACACACACACACACACACACACACACACACACACACACACACACACACACACACACACACACACACACACACACACACACACACACACACACACACACACACACACACACACACACACACACACACACACATACGTAGACATCATTGTAAAAATATTAAAATCGGATTGTAGGGACCTTAAAACATACTTCATCATTAAAATCTGGATATGCGATTTTTAGCATGAATCCAATACCTCTCTTAGCGAGAGGTAATAAAAAATGTTGAAATTTGTGCCAAAATTTTAGGACATACGCTATGTTATATTTCGTGACAAATTCTGAAAGATTTGTGTGAACATTCAGCCTTATGAAGCGTCAACTTTTTTAAATATTAGTTCCGCTTAACAATTGCTAACTTAGCATTCGTTTGGCTTTTGTTTAGTCTTGGCTACTGCACTTAACCGGTGGGTACACTGAACAAAACCTATTTTCATTTTAAAATTGTTTTTAAGCGAATACGTGAATCGTACTTGTAAACCATATATTATAATTTTTAATTCTAAAATTCAATAGAAATTACAATAAATTAGAATATATTTAAGAATAAAATAAGGTCACTTTATTAACCTACAGGTCAACAGATTATAATACAAAAGAATATTTCTATTTATGAACAAATCAAAAAAGAATATTGAGTCATTTAATACGCAAGTATAAATGAAAATTATTGGACTTAGTATTAAAAGAGAATAAAACTCGAATACACACAGAACAATTAATTTGTTCTACATGTAAATTTTTATTGTCTTTTGTAATATTTAATTCAAAGACCATTGTTATATTTAATACATTATTTATAAATTCCTATTTGTTTCTGTTCTAATTAATTTTATGTATTTCTTTATTAACGCATACAACATTCGATAATAAATCATAATCAATTATTTCTGTATTTCGCTACCGAAAATCGGTCACTTTAATATGTAAGGAGTGGGGAATATTTAAAATTATACACAAAAATTTTTGCTCATCTTCCGGAGTTACTAAATAGTGAAAAAAATTAGGTTACAATAGTTAAGACTATATTTGGGCATTTATTTTTTTATTTTATATATTAATAAAGTGTACTGGATTTAAATGTTATTAACTAAATTTCTCATTTAAACAATAATCTACGGGCAAATATATGACAAAAGACAAGTCCCAAAATTTTTCGTTCCAACAGTAAATAAATAATACAATATTTATGTTAGTATTATCTGTAAAACTGAGGGTAAAGGTAACTGACAATGTAGTTAATTAATTGTCATCTTAAATTTTATTACTTTAATAAATTTGTGAATTATTAAAGGCGAAAACATTTGTCACATGCAGACAATGGTTTATTTGCAAATATTATTAAACCTAAGAAATTTTATTATAAGCAATGTATTCAAGTTCTATACACTCTATTAATACACAATATCAAAATTTGTTGAATTGGAGTAATAATCATCCAGAAGTTTATTTATTCTTGTTTTTAATATAATTGTTGGTAGTACTTTAATAAATAAATATCAATTTGCAAATAATTTTACTAAGAAAATAAATTTTAATATAGTAATTAAATGAATATATTGTCATGGTTAATAATAGGAGGAGTTTAAGGTTAAATTATAACTGAAACTAATACAATTACCCCTTAACCTTAAAATTATAAAATAAGCTGTATACGTATTTCGAGAACTAAGTTCTCATCATCATCAGTAGTACAAAATTAAGCGGAGTAGCTAAAATTACTCAACATGTAAACCATGCCAGAGGTCCTAACAACTCTGATTTATTAGAGTGGTTAGGAACTCTGACATGGTTTACATGTTGAGTAAGCTACGGTTAAGGGGAAATTGTATTAGTTTTAGTTGGAATATATTGTCAGTTTCCTTTACCTTCAGTTTTATAAATAATACTAACGTAAATATTGTATTATTTATTTGGTACTAAAGAAGTAGCACGTCTGTTGTCATATATTTGCCCGTAGATTTTTGTTAAAATGATAAATTTAGGTAATAACATTATATTTAAATCCAGTACACTTTATTAACACATAAAATAAAAAAATCTGATGTGGACACCACACGACTTCCTTATACGATTATTAAACTATACATATTTTTTTAATATCTAAATTACAAAATATTAATTTTAACTTCAAAACGGTAAGATCTTTTTAAAGGGAGTTTTGATTACAACAAAGAAATATTTGATTACAACAATGAATATGACTAATTTCACAATAAAAATATAATATTTGTTATTGTACGAATCATAAAATTGCACGTATTTAACGTAATTTGACATGAACATTTTTTTTGTCTTAATCCATAGCAAGCTTTATTACAAAAAAATAATTTTTAAATTTACATATCTCGCTTATACAAAGGGCTAGTTTAATAATACTTGATGTACTAGACGCAGAAATTAATTCTCTAAAACTTTTATTTGAAGCATTTATTTCTAAAATCAAAATAAAATCATTTTATTCAAGATAAACAACTTCAAGTAATGTACCACTTCCGGTTAGCCTATTTTAACCAAAATTTATGTTATTTCGATTGACATAAAAGTCTTGTATACCATATTTGAAAAGTTTTGGATTATATTTTAAAACAGTTTTTCATTAAAATCTATTACCTATAGGCTTCATGCAAAGTGCCACTTCTGGAGATTGTGTAATAACCAGAAAGGGAGGTGCACAACTAGATGTTATAGGAGTCCTAATTACAAAATTTCAACTTTCTACGGCTTACTGTTTTTGAGTTATGCGAGATACGTACGAACGTACGTACGTACGTACAGACGTCACGACGAAATTAGTCAAAATGGATATTTCCGCTGAAATCTGAAAACCGAAATTTTTCGCGATTACAATACTTCCTTTACTTACGTACAAGGAAGTAAAAATGCCCAAATATAGTCTTAACTATTGTAATCTAAATATTTATTTCTTTCAGAGGGTAGAATACATTTGGGGTTGGTCTCGTATATTTTGCAACTCTGATAAATCTTAATGTACGGTGCTCCACCCTTGTATATGTTTCGTATTAATTCTCGGTGTTGTCGATCTAATTTCTCTTGGTATGTGGACAAAATGGTGGTATCTCTTGCGCTACACATATTGTCTGTGAGACAATTGAGTGAAAATGCATTCAACGCGTACTAGAAGCGGAGCGAACAGCCAAGAGCCGGCGAATAGCAAATCGAGAAGCTATGCATTGGCTTCACATTAAATTAGTTCCAAGATAAACTGCTTCCTCCAGTATTGTACGTTGGTGTTTTGTTCTTAAAAACTTCACTCACGTACAGTACAATACATTGGCAGAATGTTACAAAGGAAATTTGTAAGGAAAAATTACAGAAATTGCTTCTTTACAATGCAGAAAAATCTTAAAAGCTGGATAAAATTAACAAGTTGGAAGTTGGAATACATTTATCTTTCTCATATTTGCATTGACAAAAATCTGATACCTCCCGCCATTTACCCATGGGGTCTCGTTGCCGCGTGCCTGATGTCTGGTCGCGAATCTGAGAAATCCGATTCGATCCCAATCATCGCCAAATAATTCGAATTTTAAATGGCATAAAATTAACCCTTGTGGTAAACGCCCGCACAATACAAATATGTTATCATCATTACCGAAATGTGTGTATAAATCAAATTAGCACACCCAGCAATGGATAATATGCCGTGGTAATATATTTATTTGTTTCTTTATTTAAATACATACACTAAAATTTTTGAAAGATGTCCGATCAAGGTTGTCTACGAATTGTATGAATTCAGATTTTTGCTCCGCCAATTCTGACAAATTCAGTAGTGTCGTTTGCTTAGTTTTTATGAGGGTACATAAGATACTGCTGTTATTTTATTATTATAAAAATATATGTTACAATAAAAGCATTCAAAATTGAAAAATAAGTCCATTGGTAAGTTTATTAGCAAATGTAGAACCAAATTTGTGAAAAATAAGATAATGACACAATGTCAGTGTCAGTGATACTGACAGAAAATAACGTTGTTCGTACGGATATGAATCAAGGTAATGTATCTGAATTAATATCTAAACTTACGTTACAGCGTAAGTATTATCAACAACAAGCATCGTTTTAAAATGGAATGTCCTAACTTAGTCGAAACAATATGAATTTTTGAAAGACAAGCGTGTTATATCCATCCTTATCGCACACGCTTAAAGCCTTTGTAAAAGAGGGGGATAAATGTATGCCAATTTGTTAATTCGTTCATGATACAGATGACCTTGATCGGACATCTTTCAAAAATTTTACTGTACCTGCATATTTACTAAAGCTAGAAATTATGCATTTTAAGTTCCTTTCCATAAACTATTGTTCTATTTACAATATTCCTTTGAAAACGTTACTATTATTAATTAGAAATGTTTTATCTGTCAGTTACATACATTTGAGCTGAACTATGTAATCACGGAGATATGTTTAAAGCATAAGCTCCGACATATAATTTTTATATTACTTTATAAATTTATCCATAAAATATATAGAAAAAGTATTAACCTCCCTTACCAAGGGTAGCGGGAGGTAAAAACGCACGCGACGAGTGGATATAACACGCTTGTCTTTCAAAAATTCTTTACTTTGTCCAATAATTTCATTTTACATTTATATATTTTGTGTGAACTTCTTTATACTGAATGCATACTCATTTTCTATTTAGAACGTATGTTCTAAAAGTTTTAGGACAAATTTCAACATTTTCTTACCTTCCGTCACCTCTAGGTAAGGAAGGTATTGTCTTTGGTCAAAAAATCCAATGATAAGCATGTTTTAGGGTCCCTATAATACGATTTTACCATTTTTACGATGATGTTTGTATGTATGTGTGTATATGTGATTTTTTTTTCGTATTCCTCAAGTTTACATCCAAAAGAAGAGGTGATTAGATTTTGGTTATAATTGGTCAACTGGAAGTACCCTCATTTGAAGATTTTAACAGTTTTTCTTGAAAAAACGCTGTTAAATCAGCTTTGGCACTTAATGTTACTATAAATATTAAAGAATATACTATTATCTAAACGGTTTAATTGCATTTTATATTTCATATTCAATAGATATAGAGTTAAAGAATTATAAAGATATTAAATTTTATAAATCAGTCAGCTATGCTACAACCATGGAAATAGCTACCATATTAAGAAAATTATAATTGACCAATGAATGTGGCAGACACGGAAAATTGGATACGGAATGACAGGATAAGGGAAATGGCAAGAGTAGAAAGATACAAGAGAGACGATTATATTGGTTTGAACATGTCATGAGGAGAGATGAAGAATATATTGGAAGAAGAATGAACAGCTTAATAGTAGAAGGTAGAAGAAAAAGTGGAAAACCAAAGATGCGAAGGACTTAATAGAAAAGGAAATGAATGGATGAAGAAATTCAAGAATAGCGACCACTTAATCAGTGGGAAAAGCTAAAGAAGAAGAAGAAGAAGAAGGGGTCAATGTCAAGTGCAATTTAGAAAATTATGAACTTAAATAAAGATTGTATTTAAATTGCACAAAAATTTTGTTCTTGATATGGTGCTCTCTCGACGACAATTTTGAGCTCCCATGAGTCTCTTAAGGCGTTCTCCAATCCAAATACTAACTGTTCCTACCCAAGCTTGATTTTATAGACCACATATCGCCAATAACAACAAAATACTTATTTATTAATTTTATGTTTAAATTTTAAATAAACTTAATACACCTTATTCGCATATTATAAGAGAGAATCCCGGAGCAGACTAATACAATATTGTCTAAGTATCGTTAAATGTAAAAGCTCAAAGCTCCGCTACTACTTGAGCTTGAATTAAAAGCTTGTGCTTGCGATGTTTTACAGCACGTTTAGTGTTAGTACGCAGGACAGGCGTGTAAAATTAACGGAAATGGCGCTGTTATCAGTTACATGCCGTACTAAAACACTGACTGAGAGTCTATTCGAAAATAGTTTGTGTAATTTCCGCTAGGGAGCCACTTGTTATAATGTAATAATATAACAGTAGATAAAGCAGTCTCCGCAGGACCAGGCAGGATGCTACACTGTTGCAGGAAAAGCTGAAAGTCGTCCTTGATAACCAACAGGAAAACGGATTTTTTAAATGTTTAATAACTCATGTATTTCTTGGAATAATTTAATAAAATTTTGTATACATACGTATTTAGCGCCGAGAAATCTAATGGTAATAAAATAAAAGTTATATGTTACACCCATTAATGGGTAGATATTCAATACCCAAAACTGGGTGGAGATACTAATTTTCTGACTTTACCATTAGATTCTACATACTTTCTTCTATAAGTACACCAATTTTCAATTTTTTTACTTAGCTAGTACAATTTTCAGAAATTAATTTTAAAACAACAAATTTACAAAAAGTATTTTTTTAATGTTGCAATAAAAAATATATCCATTCAAATATATTAATGAAAATTTCTAGACATATATACTTTAAGTCAGGCAATCAATTGAAGATAAAATTAAATTTGTATGATACACCCATTAATGGGTAGACATTTAATGGGTAGACATTTACTACCCAAAAATGGGTGGAAGTATAGATTTTTCGACTATATCATTCGATTCTACGTACTTTCTTATATAAGTATTCCAATTTTCAAATTTTTTACTAAGCTAGTACAATTTTCAGAAATTAATTCTATAAAAACAAATTTACAAAAAGTATTTTTATGAAATAAAAAATATATCCATTCAAATATATTAATGAAAATTTTTGGACATATATATTTTAAATCAGGAAATCGATTGATCATAAAATTAAATTTGTATGACACACCCATTAATGGGTAGAAACATATTACCCAAAACTGGGTGAATGTACAGATTTTTCGACTACATCGTTCGATTCTACATATTTTCTTATATAAGTATGTCAATTTTAAATTTTTTTACTAAGCTAGTACAATTTGCAGAAATTAATTTTAAAACAACAAATTTACAAAAAGTATTTTTATTAATGTTGCAATAAAAAAATATATCCATCAAATATATTAATGAAAATTTCTGGACATATATATATTATAAATCAGGGAATCGATTGATGATAAAATTAAATTTGAATGACATACCCATTAATGGGTAGACATTTACTACCCAAAACTGGGTGCAAGTACAGATTTTTCGACTATACCCTTCAATTCTACGTACATTCTTATATAAGTATACCAATTTTCAATTTTGTTACTGTATTCGTTCAGTCTACAGAAATTAATTTCAAAACAACAAATTTAATAAAAATATAAATTTTTAAAATGTAATAAAAAAATATATCCATCCAAATATTGTAATAAAAATTACTAGACATACATATTTTGACTCGAGGAATCGATTGCTGATAAAATTAAAATTGTATCACATACCCATTAATGGGTAGAAATTTACTACCCAAAACTGGGTGGAGATACAGATTTACTGATTTTACAATTCGATTCTGCATACTTTTTTATGTAAATATAATAATTTTCAAATTTTTGACTTATTACAATTTCTACAAATTAATTTGAAAACAACAAATTCGCGCCCATGAGATCCCATATATGTATAAGTATAAATACATATTTTAATATAAAATCGTATATAGTATACATCTCGGTATAATAGCTTCTTACCACGGATGATTGTAACTCTTGCTCGCTTCTCTCGCTCATCCTTGGAACAAGGCAATAAGAAATAAATAAAGTATTATAACATTGTTATATAATATACTATCATATATAAATATTACTATATTTTATATTTAAACAATTTCTGAGATATTTCCACCCCTGAAGTTAACAGTGTACAGCATCCAGCCCCGTTTGAAATAAGGGTAGTCGTGTACTGAATAGAATATCGCTGGGCGAACTCCGGCGGACACAAATAATTTTCAGTCGCTTATTCTCATTCTCCCGGCGTCTCTCCGTTCGCGGGACTGCAAACTACTTCTCGCCCGGCTCTGGTAGGAAATTACGGCATTACTATCTTTCATTTTACGCCCCAAAATTTCTTATTCCAATTTCCTCTTCGCGTCTGTCAGTTGTTATGAGTCATTTTCTGATAAGCGCGCCTGGCCTATTATGTAGTAGAACTATTACACAAAGGTTGTTATCTCGTATTATATGTCATACGGTGGTGAATTGGAAGGTACAGTTCTCCCACTCTCCGCAAGATGGAGTTCGGAGTTGTAATTGAATTTGGCGCCATTGTTGCTGGGCATTATATAACGAGATTCATTTTACACTCAGGGTTTTTAACAGAAATTAATTTTCTTTAAGTAATTTTCATTTGAGGAGGCAATGTTTCTCGTATTATATAGGGTGTCTCAAAAGAATAAGAAAATTGTACGGGCCGAAGTTAACGTATGGCTACGATTTGTGTCGAGAGTGAAATAGAGAACTGTCCATAGAGAGGGGGAAAACAGCCTGTTATTTTGTATTTTGCTATATGTTGTACCTGTATTTAGGTTGTTGAAATTAGTGTTTTTAAGGTTATAAATTATATCTTTCTTATTTTGTATATACAGGCTAACACTGAAACACGGGCCGCTTAAAATAACTTATTTAATTATAATTATTTTCTAATTCACTGCAAATATTATTTAGCATGATGGTAGCGCTTCCGGTTTGACCGGAAGTGACATTAACTGTATTGTTTGAAATGGAACACTATTATATTTTTATATATATTTGGACTCTACGTAAAATTACGATATGAAAATTATGAATAATTAATCTTCCTCAAGTTTACATCCAGAAGAACAACTGATTAGATTTTGGTTACAATTGGTGAACCGGAAGTAGCTTCATTTGAAGATTTAACAGTTAAATTAGATTTATTGACATTTAACTTAAAGAATATATTATTCTCTATACGATTTGATTGCATTTTATACTTCATATTCAATAGATATAGAGTTAAAGAATTTTAAAGAAATTAAATTTTATAAATCAGCCAGCTATGCTAAACATGGAAACTACTAATATATTCATATAATTCAAAGATGTCAGTATAAATTAATGTGGCAGAGGGGAGGATGTTGAAGTAGATGATGGGGAAGACACGGAAAGATACGGTAAGGAAATAACTCTAGTGTTACAAGTTTCTAAAAAGATACAAGCGAGATGATTACATTGGTTTGAAAATGTCATGAGGAAAAATGAAGAATATATTGGATGAATGATTAGTAACAGAAGGTTGAAGAAACAGAGGAAGACCAAAGATAAGATGGAAGGACTGTATTGCGGAAGACTTGAGGGAAAAGGAACTGAATGAGAACGACACGTAAAACAGAAATGAGTGGAAGAAGAAAATAAAAAAATAACCCCTAACAAATGGAGAAAACTAAAGAAGAAGATGTTAGTGTCAAGTGCAATTTGCATAGTTTGTTTATGAAATAATTTTACTGGAAATTTAGAATCTTTTGCAAGAAAATTTATGTATGGAATTTATACATAATACACAGGATTGACAGAAGGTATTGTGCTGGCCACAACATATTTTTTAACTCTAAATTCAATGAATATGAAAACAATGTCATTAAATGTTTATAATAACATAAAATGTCAAAAAATAATATTTAACACGGTTTTTTTCAAGAAAAACTGTTAAAATCTTCAAATTAAGATACTTCTGGTTAACCAAAATCTAATCAACTCTTCATATTACAAAAGATGAATATGACAGAAATATATTTTTTCGGTGAATCCAATAAGTGTGTATCTTATTTTTTAAAAACATTCTGGTAAAAGCATCATTTTTAACTTTTATTATTAAATCCATGTCTTACATTTATAAATACTCATCATTAATATCTCTCAACCTTTCAACAAGCGTAAGTAAAAACCATTAAAGATCATACACCGTCTGTCAGTTTAAGTGTCCATGTTTAAATCTCTGAAAAACCCCTGAAAAAATTCTCGTCGTCTCTTTACAAACTATCCTTGGCAACCCTGTGTACGCATGCGTGAAAGAGGATGCATATAGTGCGAGAGAGAGACACCACATGTCGACAAACACACATGTGTTCTTGTCTGCTGTCATGTCACTGTTAATGACTAATTAATGGAGCTATGCCACAAGAAAAAAGGAAGTGGAGTATTATATGACTGCCTAAAACAAGGATTTTTTAAGGATTTTTTTTTTTTGGGCTATAATTAATATGTAATCTGGGGAAAAACTAAGCGTAAGAGAGAATGGTATAAAATGTTGATGTATTCTTTTAAATTAATTTAATGTTTAAAATAATATACTTGACACGTTTCATAAGATTTCAGTCTTTGAATCAACCTCTCTGTTATTTATCAAAGACTGGTCCGCTATTTGGAGCTCATCAGTGTGCTGCATTGAGTTCTATAGAAGGTGTTGACTAGGCTGAGTGGACGGTCACTCAAAATAGTCTTAAGGAGCCTTTAACCCATTGCTGGGTGCGCCAATTCGCTTTGTATAGATTTCGGTAATGATGACATATTTGTACCGTGCAGGCGTTACCTCTTGGGCACTCATTGTTGGCGTGGAGAGTGCACCACAGGGGAATGAATGAATGAATCAACCTGTTTATTGACTCTATTGAAAGAATAGATACTGACAGAGTGCCAATGACACTGACATAAAATAAAATTATTCCTATGGCTATGAATCAAGGTAATATACTTTACAGTGAAAATATTGTCAACAACGAGCATCGTTTTAAAATGTAATGTCCTAATCGAAACAATATGAATTTTTAAAAGACAAGCATGTTACATCCATCCTTATCGCTCACGCTTGTAGTCTTTGCAAATGAGAAAGATAATACAGATGGCCTTGATCGGACATCTTTAAAAAAATACTGCATGTATCGCAATTATTTTATGTCTAATTCTAAACCTCATATTTATGTTCGCACCCAACTAAACCATCTCTCTCGCGACGGAGATGAATTGGATATTTCGACAGGCGTTTTTCGACTATTAGCCTCTGGTTGCTAATGACACCGCGACACATGTGCTTCTATTTCCAGCCAGAAAACGACAACCGACGCTTACAATTTAACTGTCACTTCTTCTTATTATATCTGTCACATACTCAGCATTCGGACTATTAGCAAATTCACTCGGAGAGCAGATCGTGTTCCTAGCGAGTTTATGTGTCTGAATACCAAAGCGCCCTGCTAATTTATAGACTTGTTAGGGAGTAATTAAAGATGCTATTATATTTTATGCTTGTTAGGATGTTATGTTATATATTGCCAAACAGATGTACTCGATGCCAAATGGATTTTCTATATAAATATAAGTGTGACAATGTGTTTAAATATTGTAAATGTCATTGTTTAATTGTTACACACCTAAAAATTTGTCGGCTTATAATTTTTGGTATGTGATTTTTGAAGTTCATAATAGTGGGTCATAATAGTTTGTATTAGTATTTCCAAATATTGCAGGATAAGCAATAGTAATATTATTGTTTCATAATTAGTAGGTATCTCAATTGTTCGCACCTATTCACAAGCGAGATATTTGCTGGATCCGCTAAAATATAACACACACACACATATATATATATATATATATATATATATATATATATATATATATATATATATATATATATATATATATATATATATATATATATATATGTGTATTTTCATTCATCAGTCTGTTTTTTGTTTTGTTTAATAACTCGATTATTTTAAATATTACGGTTTTAAATATAATTACCATTCTTTACAGGCACTCATAACTATAGTAAAGAATGCAACAATATTTGTTTGCATCTAAAACATTTCTCCATTTTGAAAGCAAAAGAGAAATGTCAAAATTATCCCTATAAATCTTGTGTAAACGACGCGAAGACCAAATTAAATTATTTCCCTCATCTTAAGAGGAATAACTCTTAAGGTAATCTGCATATACCATTAGGTAAGCTAGGAGGACTTTAAATATGACCCTCCTTTATGCTAAGAAGGCATTTCGCAAAGTAGGCGCTGGATTTATATCGCGAATATTAAAAAATTTGAATATAACCAGAATTATTCAGGAAGAAGGACTTTTAAACGTAAGAAAAAGAGAATGTAATTAAATTTTAGGTTTAATACCTAACTGTAATTGTAGATGGAATAAATTTTTAAGACTTACATTTGAAGAATCCTACATGAAAATGAATTTTAGACGCTCAGTAAAACTGAAATTAAATGTATATTTCAAAAAACAGTAATGATGTAACATTTATCTTACAAAATTTGATATTTAGCGGTTTTCCAACATACCCAATTCAAAATTAAATAAATTATTATTACATATATACAGTAAAAAAAAAATCTGTTGTGGCCAGCACATTACCTCTCGCCTTTTCCGTTTATGGTGACAAGTATTGGGCGCGAGCAGTTATGCGACATTGTTGGCCTTAATAAGCAGATGTGGAGGCCCGTTTCAAAATGATAATTAGTAATTATGTACAAGATTTTCTAAATTCACGTAGTTAATTTGTCACCATGAGTGTGGAATTTACTTAAAAATCATTAAATTTAGAATGAAAAATTATATTTGGTATCTATGTACATAATTGTATTTAACATATCTTGCATACCTACACTCTACACCAAAAATTCTACTTATATCTATTCTTTATAATTTTTAATTTTAAATTCATTCTATTAAGAAATTTCGTTTTCTAATTTTTCGAAATGTTTCCAATTCATTGTCGGGATTGACAGTATTTTTGAAGGGTATATGTAACATAAGTATAATTTTAAATATTTAACTATTAATATAATAAGAAATAATATAATGCATGTACTTCCCAGAAAAAAATCTTTTGATACTGACGTTTATCTGTCAGTTACAAATTAATTTTTCGATTGGTTTCCATGACATTATTTGGGCTGTCAGATTTATTACAACAGATTATTATATATCTTATATTTCTCTATCTCTAAATCTATAAAAGATATAATAAAATATTTATATGTATCAGATAGAGAATTTACTCTTCTTGAATACTAGCAAGAACAAAAAATTTCAGAAAATAATATTTAGAAGAATTTGCTACTTTCCAGTAACATCCGATTGAGAAATACGTAGTTAAACATATATTAAGTATTATAGTTTTTGACAAATTGTCCTTCCAACTTCCCTACATACACACACACACACACACATATGTGACGGAATACTTGAATAACATATTCAGTTTTTGTAAATTTAAAATCTATATTAAAACTAGTCAAAAGAATTTGTAGAAATTTCTTAACATTTGCGTATGTTTTATAATTTTCTTGTTGAAAGTGTAGCCGAACTATTACGAATCTGGACTCGTAGTGTTTTAAGGTTATGTAAGGGTTCTTTAAATTGGCGGGAAGGCTACTAAAATGGCGGATGAACTATTAAAATGGCGGTGTATAATATAATATAATTTTTTTGTTTTAACAAATACAATATATACAAACTATGTATTGTATATAAGTATTAAAAAATATTTTAATATATATTATATACTTTTTTGTATATATTTCATATATATTTGTAATAAATATTGCACAAAAAATATGGCGTGTTTTACCTCACCGGGGAATCGAACCCTGGACCTTTATATTACAATGATACTACACAATATAAAAACATTAATAATTAATAATAAAGAATAATATTAACAATATTATTAGTACAAAATATAAATTTGTAGAAGGAAGTTGTATATATGAAACTATTTGATTACAAAGCGTATTATTATAGCTATAAAAATATTGATGTATTTATGTGCGCACACTTGCGCGACACTGAGGACAGAAGCTGAATTAATATACTTTCCAAGGTCGACACGGAGGGCAGCATCTGTCTGTTACCGGCAGTAGACAACGTGGTGATGGTTCCATACTCGGTAGATCTTTGAATAGGGCGCCATTTTTGTTGGGAGGTTCGCCATGTTTGTTTTCTTTTTGTTTTGCAAATTACCATATTTGGTAAATACTTTTCGGCGATTTTATTTTATAATAAAATTATATAGGTGTCAAAGAATATTTTAAAATAATGCAGGGATTTTTTTGAAATATTATAATAATTTTTTATAAACAATAGTAAATAAATGTCAAAATTATTATTTTAATATATAATTATATGTTTGGGATGGTATATGGATTAAATTGATAAAACATATGTTAAATTTATGAAGTATAACAATTTTATAAAATTTATTTGACTTTTTTTTTATTTGTTATTAAACAGTACTCTACTTTATCGATTCTACAATTTGACAAGTCTTCTAATTTTTGTATTTTTAGTAGTGTCAAAATTCTGAGTGATCAGCATTTACTTTATAGTGGTGCAATGTCTTTTCGAACAAAAATTTCAGGGTTTGTGGATGTTTTATTGCGAGTACCCCCACTTTTTCTAATTGACGAAATATTAAAAGTTGGACTTGGTTTGTCAGACTTTGTAGAACACGACATCACAGAAGAAAATTATATAGAAGCCAGTTCATCGTTTTTTAGTAATTATTCTACAGCGTATATAGCGTATGATCCGTTATTTTATAGATATTTACTTATATCGTTAACTAGATTAACTTTAGCTGTTATAGGTATGTATTGGTTTATTATCTAGGCTTATCTATAAATAATATTTTGCTAAATCATTTTATGGTCATGTACAATAGACAATTAATATTCATGAATTAGAATTATTAAAATCATATGAGAATTTATGAAAAAAAACGGACCTATATTTAACCAAACTTTATTTCAGCAAATGTTACTCCATTTATATATTATTTATTTTATTTTTTAAATTTCGTACAATTCACAAAATAAATTTTAAAGTGGGCTATGATATATTCCAAAGCTTGCTAGAATATGAGTATTATAATATAATTTTTATGAATATACCGGCTGGGGGTGATTAAAAGGATTTTAAAATTTGTTTACATGGCATGGTCATTTGATTTACAAAATAATTTAATATTGTTAGTTAATTTTTTGTTCGGTATATAACTTATCAGTATCAGAAAATTATTTACAAAATTTTATAAACACTTTCTTGTTAAAGTATTTCAAACAAACACAATTATTTCCTTTTATAAATATAATTATCGATAGTAGTTACGAATAAACAATTATTGGTCAACAATTTAAATATTTAACAAAACTTTGTACCATTAAAATTACTTTTACGTAAGGAATTTTTATAAAATACTTAGAATATATAACGAACGAATTATATACATATAGAATGATTACAAATAACTTCTTCATTTCTTGATATTAGTATTCGTACCCTCTGAAAAAAATATGTTAAAAGCAAGACGAAATAAATTTTTATATTACAATAGTTAAGACTATATTTGGGCCTTATTTTATTTTATGTATTAATGTGCTGGATTTAAATATAATGTTATTAGCTAAATTTATCATTTAAACAATAATCTACGGCCAAATATATGACAAAAGTCCCAAAATTTTTCGTTCCAACAGTAAATAATACAATATTTATGTTAGTATTATCTATAAAACTGAGGATAAAGGTAACTGACAATATTGTGTCGTGCGCCCTAACGTAAGAATATTCGGGCGCCGCTACTGGTAGAATATTCCGAGCGATGACGTAATCCCTTCGTTGGAATGACCTAAATTTATTGTATTCGGTATCATTGTGACGTCGGAAGGTTCCAGAAGGACACTGGGCTGTATACATACCGTCGAAACAACAGCGAATATATAGTCTGTTATATAGAAGCAACGAGCAATGAAGTTGGTGATATAAATAAACAGTCTACGTGTTGTTAACATAAATAAATGTAGTTATATAAATAAATGTAGTGATATAAATATTGTTTAAATAAATAATCTTAGTGTTTAAGCAATTAATAATATTCTTAGTCTTAAATTAGTTGCCATCTTAATAAAAATTATTTGCGAATTATTATAGACGAAAATATTTGTCACATGCAGACAATGGTTTATTTGCAATAATTATTAAACGTAAGAAATTTTATTATAAGCAATGTATTCAATCTATTAATACACCATATCAAAATTTGTTGAATTGGAGTAATAATCATCCAGAAGTTTATTTATTCTTGTTTTTAATATGTTGGTGGTACTTTAATAAATAAATATCACTTTGCAAATAATTTTACTAAAATAATAAAATTTAATATAGTAATTAATTGAATATATTGTCAGTTTCCTTTACCTTCAGTTTTATAAATAATACTAACATAAATATTGTATTATTTACTGTTGGAACTGAAAAAAATAGTACGTGACTGTTGTCATATATTTGCCCGTGGATTGTTGTTCAAATGATAAATTTAGGTAATAACATATTTAAATCTACAGTAATTTTTTTGAAAGATGTCCGATCAAGGTTATCTGTATCATGAACGAATGAACAAATTGGCATACATTTATCTCTTTCCTTTGCAAAGGCTTTAAGCGTGTGCGATAAGGATGGATATAACACGCTTGTCTTTCAAAAATTCATATTGTTTAGACTAAGTTAGGACATTCCATTTTAAAACGATGCTCGTTGTTGATAATACTTTCGCTGTAACGTAAGTTTATTTATTAATTCAGATACATTACCTTGATTCATAGCCGTATGAATAACATTATTTTCTGTCACTGACACTGACATTGTGTCATCTTATTTTTAACATATTTGGTTTTACATTTGCTTATAAACTTACTAGTTGACGTATTTTTGAATTTTGAATGCTTTTACTGTAATATATATTTTTATAATACTAAAATAAGAATAGTTTCTTATGTACCCTCATAAAAACTAAGCAAACGACACTACTGAATTTGTTATAATGAGCGGAGCAAAAATCTGAATTCATACAATTCGTAGACCTTGATCGGACAACTTTCAAAAAATTTGTAGTACACTTTATTAATACATAAAATAAAAAATTGCCCAAATATAGTCTTAACTATTGTAATCTAAACATTTATTTCTTCTTGCTGTAATGAAATTTTGTAACACATTGTGTGTGTTGCTAACCTAACTTTTGATGTACATATTCATATTGTACTAGTTTTATTTATTTATTGTTATAACTAATTTTTATACTTAAAATTAACTGGCAATATTATAAATAAACAAAACAATGATCTTAGTAACGATTATAAATAAGATGATAATTTCTTTGTTTTTTATCATCGCTGTGATTCTGAATATTGATTGGCGGAAAACATGAATTATATTCTTATTACCAATACTCTAAAAATATAATAGATATTATTGTTCTAGGATGTATATCAGCCTTATGCTTGTTCATACTATGCACGCAACATCTGATGGTGGTATACACATATTTAATGTCTGTCAGCATCGTCTTAATTTCTTATTGGACCAATCTCTCAACCGCAAAGGGTGTCCAAGCCCTCACACCAGACCACGCGACAACCAGCATTCTAGAAGATATTTTATCTTGTAATTTACCCAAAATTTTGGACTCTAGCGGTCCTGGCAGTATCATTTTACAAAATGGCGTTGTCCAAAGTGTTTTGGCTTTTATTTTCTGTAACATACACATGGGGCCAAAGCATCCATTTCTTCAGAAAATGTTGCCATTTTCGTTTTTGGTACCAAGTATGTTACTAATGTTACCATTGCCTTCTTCGGTGTTAAACCACAGTCCAGTTTTTGCAAGTTTGTTACCATTAGCCATGGTAACATTCATTTTGTGGTCGAGTGTTTTTTATGTAGTGCATACCTTATATTCGGGGTATCAACATGCTAGGAGTATGATAACAAATTTTGGTATGAGCGCGTTGGTGGAAACGGAATGGGTTAGATTAAACGTACCGTCTGTTTTAAGGACTTTTTGGTTGTTACGAGTTTTGGAACATACTGGTATATTTTTATTGAATGGAAATGGGTTTCATCCCTTGTACAATTTAATAAAAAATTTGATGATTATGGGCTGTGAAACTTTAACAGCTGTTTTGGGGATGACGAGTATTGTATCGTATATTTGTCACCATATTGGACGATTTTTTCAGTGGGTTTTACTCACTGAAGATGAAGATAATAAATCTATAGGGACTGTTTCAGCCATTTTGTTTTATATATTGGCTTTACAGACAGGTCTAACAACATTAGATCCAGAAAAAAGGTTTATTAGATTGTGCAGAAATTTCTGCTTATTATTTACGGCTTTATTGCATTTTATACATAATATTGTTAACCCTTTATTGATGTCCTTGAGCGCAAGTCATAACCCGAGCGTACGGAGACATTTACGCGCATTGGCAGTTTGTGGTTTTCTGGTTTTATTCCCTATAGTTTTATTAATATGGTTATGGACACACCACGACGCCAGTACATGGTTACTAGCAGTTTCTGCTTTTAGTATCGAAGTCATTGTTAAAGTAACAGTCAGTCTGATGATATATACATTATTTCTTCTCGATGCGCGGCGTGAAACATTTTGGGAACGCCTCGACGACTACGTATACTACATCCGAGCATTCGGCAACACTGTCGAATTCTTTTTCGGCATATTCTTATTCTTCAACGGCGCCTGGATTCTCGTTTTTGAATCCGGTGGTGCCATAAGGGCTGTAATGATGTGCATCCATGCTTATTTTAATATTTGGTGCGAAGCCAAAGCTGGGTGGTCTGTTTTTATGAAACGGCGAACGGCTGTTAATAAAATCGAATCTTTGCCAGAGGCAAATACTGAACAGTTAGAGAGACTTAATGATGTATGCGCCATTTGTTATCAGGAAATGCAATCGGCGAAAATAACGCGTTGTAAACATTTCTTCCATGGGGTATGTCTAAGAAAATGGTTGTATGTACAAGATAGGTGTCCTCTTTGTCATAAAATCTTGCATAGTATTGATAATGAAGAACAGAAGGAAGAATCACAACCGATAGAAAATGAAGAAGAAGAAGAAGACTACAGGTGATTGTGAAGTGAATTGTTTTTTTGATATGTACATACTGTTTATTATTGCGTTTTATTGTATAGTTGAAATAAATCCTGTATATTTGGTAAAAGGGTACTTTAATTTTTTTAAGTGGAGTCCAGTACTAATTTTCAAAATAAGACATTATTGGTCCATAATTAGTTGATAGCTGACTTACAGCAAAATTCACCGGTGATGGCGAAGAGACGCACATACTACACCACGCCTTCCTTAAGCACGATTGGTGCGAAAAATGTCAGTAGCGTGCTCCATATTTAACTTAAATAGAGTTTAAACATAAAAATGAATAATATTGCAGTTAATAATAATAAAAATAATGGGCACGTAATAAATGAAAAAGAGATACAACAAATTAACTCAATAAAAATAAAACATGTTCATACAATTCCAGTAAAAAATTAGTACAGGACTCTATTTTGTCAAGAAGTTCGTTAAATTTGGACTAAGAAACATATAAAATAAATTTTTAATACAGCCCTGGTGTCAAATGAATTATAATTGCATTTTGTTATAAATTAAATATTAAAAAAAAATACAATTATACTACATTAATAAATAAATAAACAAAATTGTCCAAATTGTATGAATTATCATAGAACAATCATTTATTTTTTTATTATAAAACGCATAATGTATAAAAGATAGGTAGGAATATTTATTGTAAATACATATATTTTTGCTTCACAATATTTATTTTATCCTTACAACCCTTAATTAAAAATTAAATCCTTATAATTTGATAATAAATAATACAAAGATGCCCTACAATTTGTTAGAGTACGCACAACTGTTAATCTGTCTGCTCTTTCGAAGTTGGCTTTGGTAATTTCATAATAACGGCCGTCACTAAAACAAAACACAAATTGTAGTCCGCCATCTTACAAATCCGCCATTTTGAAATTGTACCCACAATAGTCATTATTTTATTATTTTTGAAATTTTGATCAAACATTTTGAGTGCCACTGGCATGCAACATAATTATAATAATTAAATTAACACATACAAAATTTCGTCCTCAAATGGTTCAAAAGTTACACATATTTTTATTTTTTGGAATAACATTTTTGGTACCACTGGTCTAATTTATTAAATATTATAATTACCTAATAATTTTTTACCCTCATACCAATTTTCACCCCGATATCTCAAACCGTGCAGAAGTTACCCCACTTTAACTTTAGATCAACATTTTAAATACCACTGGTTTAATTAAATAATTGATCAAATTACCAAACAATTGCCAAAGGTCCCAAAAGTATCATATACAAATTTGAGCTTGATATCTCAAACGGTTCCAAAGTTACAGCTTTTTAAAGTTACTCAAAAAATCCACCCCTAGTGGGCTATTAAAAAACAATCAATCAACCTGTGGTTATATAAGAAGTAATAAAAGTCTTGCACGTGTGACTGGACAGACCACCCCGGTTGTCTAGGATTTTAAACGTTCATAAACAAATTAAATTAAATGTTGACTTTCAAAGCTTGTAACTTATGAACTAATCGACAAAAAAAATTGAAAATTGGTACACAAGTTATTTGAAGGGTGTTAATTTTAATGGCGTACATATTTTTTACGTATTTCTACAGGGTTGGGGGTTATTAACCTTAAAATAGGTTTGGAACAAAACTAGAATTTTACATATATTTATATAAAAATTTGTTAAATTTGGAAGGGTTGAAATAAAATTTTGAAAATTGGGTTGTATATTAAATAAAGGGTGCTGAATTTAATGGCGCAAACAGATTTGAAATATCTGTTTTAGTTTTGAAGTTATTAAGGGTTAAATTTGATAGGGATGAAAATTTCTTACCGTATGTGCTAATTTTTTAAACTTTTATTTGTCAAAACTGTATGGGCCGTCCAAAAAAATTTAAATTTGGTATACTTATGTAAAAATGTCCCAAGAATTCGAATATGGCCGCCAAAAAAATTTCCAACCCTTAATTTAGGGGGTATGAATCTTGAAACATCCTCAAAGTTTGACAAATACGACTTTTTAGAGATATTTGTAGTAAACTTTATCGTAAGATTGTGAAAATGGGTCCATCATGGATTTGGCTAATTTTTTTTGTAATTATGTAAAAAAGTCCGTAGAATCGAATGGCGTAGGTTTTAAAAGTGGCCGCGACCTAGGTTTTGAGTTACGAAGGTTTAAACATGGTTGAATTTTTACATTTATTTTTGCTCATTTTTTGAACATTTTTAGATTAAACTTGTACCAGTGGTATTAAAAATTTGAAAATTGGTAAACTTATGTAGAAATGTTTGGAGAATCCGAATATGATCTCCAAAAAATTCTGTCACACCTAATTTATGGGTTGGGGTTTTTTAAATACAAAATATTGTCAGATATAACAATTTCAGGTGTTACTGTTTTAAATATTTATATACAAAAATATATTTCAGTGGTCTTAAACATTTTATATCTAAAGATTCCAGATCTGGGCTCAAAAAAATTCTACAATCCCAAAAATTTACATACCTTAAAACTAAACATTTCAATTTTAAGCACTTAACTCGCAGTGTATCTATAGCTTTTTGACTCTTATCTGAAAATCTTAAGTTCTCCGGATCCCACTTAAGTTCTATCCTTTCAAGCATAGGGCAATTATTCGCGATTCCGTCCATTAATTGATCGACAAGAACATTACCACCTAAGCGTTCTTGAGTTCCCATGATGATGATCCTGAAATAGAAATGTATCATCATATCATCTGTTTATCGTCAATATATCAGTGAAATTTCGACCCTATAAAATGAAGGATTTTATGTACGGTAGGTATGATATAATGGGGGGGGGGGTAGTGTGTCAATATATTTTTATATAATACAGTTAACTTAAAATTTATTATAGTTAAATATACTTACTTAGCATTAGTTAAAATGGGTAATACAGACTGCCATAATGAGTCAGTAATATGTGTCATTCCAGATAGACTTAAGCCCGATAATTGGTGGCCATGTTTGGATAAAAATTTGTGTAAAGCTTCATCTGTTAAGTTATCAGAACTGTCTAGATCCAAAGCTACCTAAAAATAAATATATCATTGTTTATTACCTATTTGTGGGTGTGCCAACATTTTTTTACGATAACTATGTACAAACATACATTGCTATATCGTCATCTGTTGTTGTTACTAAAATTTATTATACAGAATATTAATTATATATTAGCATAATGTATAAAAGAATTAGAATGCATTAATTTCTAACATATGTTTGTATACATATGAGTGTATATACAAAAAGACATACATTTATGCATTTATGTGAGTCAGTATTCATCGAATTTTCTTATAAATTTTATTGTATTGGGTATTATAATACGTATCATTTTTTTTTTTGAAAATTGGTGCATACATGTATGAAAGTATGTCGAATTTAGTGGTAAAATTGAATCTTGTACCCATTTTAGGGTGTGTTAATATCTCGAAAGTGGGTGGGTATATGAATTTAGCGATACATACCTACTCTGTATATTTTATATTTAAAAATATATTTATTTATAAATGTATATATTGAAACATTTTTTTATTTAATGGAGATATGTATTTTGATCCATAGAATTCATTTTTATAATTTTTGAGTTCGTATATTATACACATAGTATAATATATGTTATCAAATTTTTAACAATTTTAGACAACCAATTTTAAAATTAAAAATCCAAATTTTTACTTACCAAAGGTCTGAGGTTACCACTTTCCATCCAATTTTTCAAAACTGAATCATTAAAGCCATTGAGTTGTCCAGCACTCAAAAATCTCAAATTTGGAATTCTAGTCAGCATGTCTATAAGACACTCGGTGGATAAGTCGGTAGCTGTGATGTCCAGTTCTTGGACAGAAGATTTTTCCCATTCAACTTGCATAACAAATTCACTTTTGAGGCCTGGAAATAAATATATCATCACTTTGCTATATATCATCTTTATGGATGATTGTCTTCTGAAATAATAGTTATAGAAAAATAATTGTAAAGGTCAGTATTTTTGTTAATAGTTTTGTAATATTTGTTTTTAAGTATGAAGGTTGTCTTTCTGAATGAAGTGACTATAGAAATTATGAGAACTTTTTGCAAATTTAACGAAGGTTGCTAACAGAAAGTTCAATGACAAGTTACTAAATATTTACTGTATAAGTGTTAGATCAGCATGTTTAAAAATAAATAAAATTTCTTGTACTGTGTATATAATATATGAATGAATTTTTTGCTTATTTATCTGTTTTCCGTTTATTTACAATTAAATAATTATAGAATTCAATGACAAAAAAAATTGTTTATAATTTTATTTCCTGTATCAATATAAATAATAAAAAATCTGATGTGGCCAGCACATAACATCTCGCCGTATATTTTACCTGGCTGTATGCATAAAGCAAAGAATATTTTTATAAATACAAATAATATATTCATATAAATCTATGACGTATAAACTTCTTTATTATTCAATAATAGCATGTCTCAACATGAAGATATTTTACCATAAATTATGTTACAATAAATTACAAAGTAGAGTTTACCATATATAAATATTAGGCTGGTAACTGCAATTTTCAATTCGAACAACGTTGTTTACTTTCTCTTCATATTCTTCTAGTAAAAACATTAATTTTGGGCGGTCTAAAATGTATATATGGATTGTGCATCTATTCTTACATATCTTCTTTTACATTTTATTTTTTCATACATGTTATATCTAAATAACACTAATTCCCTTTAATAAAGTGACGGATAGATTGCACTCCGATTATTCTTATATCGATGTGTAATTTTGTCAATATTTACAACTTACTTGAGAAGAATTTGATAGCTTTTTCGCAATTCAAAGTTACTCTAGTCTATAGTACTGGTGTACATTGTCCCATAATGTTTGAAACAAATTTAAGTCCTTCAACCTTGTCATCTCCATAATAGTCACAGATCAAGAACTAAGGGATTCTCCAAGTACATTTTTCTTTCATTACTCATTATTTCTGACACTGACATTTATCTGTCAGTTACAAATAATTTAAATTTGCAACTATTTTTCATGGCATTCTTTCGGCTGTCAAATTTATTACAACAGATTATTTTATATATTATACTTCTTTTATCTCTAAATCTATGGAATATATAATAAAATATTTAAATGTATCAGATAGAGAATTTAATTTTCTTTAATATTACCACGAAAAATTTTCAAAAAATAATATTTAGAAGATTTTTTTTCAAGAATCTTCTACTTCCGGTTGTCCAATTATTACCAAAACCTTTTCAGATCTTCCCATGAATGTCCGATTGGGAAATACGTTGTTAAACAAATTTTAAGTCTTATAGTTTTTGAGTAACCGTCCTTCCAACATCCCACACACACACATCCACACACACACACACACACACACACACACACACACACACACACACAGACATCATCGTAAAAATGTTAAAATCGGATTGTAGGGACCTTAAAACGTGCTTATTCAATAAAATCTGGATATGCGATTTTTAGCATGAATGCAATACCTCTCTTAGCGAGAGGTAAAAATCTGTTGTGGCCAGCACAATACCTTCCTTACCTAAAGGTGACGGCATAAATATTGCTGGACGCCACAATTATTATTTTTGACTATATTTAATATGTATATTTCGTCCTGCGCTAATTCAACACTTACTTGTTCCATTCATAAGCAAACAGCGTAATCGTCTACTACGTTGGAATAAAATTTTCATTGTGGATCCAGTAACCTTTGAACAATAATTCACGGCGAGGCATTCTAGCTATAATTAAAATACAATTAAATGGAAAATAACTGTTCGTAAATATTGCATTTTATTGTGAAATTCTTGCACAAGATATTTTAAACGTACTTGAATACAATTCGAACTGAAGGCATCTATGTGAGAATCGTCAACAAAATTAATACCGTATAAGTTTATAACTCTTAAATTGGGTGTGGCTGATTTAAGTTTGTGTACATTAATGACTTCATATATTTCTTCCTCCTCTTCTTCGACTTTTTCGTATGTTCCAATCAAATGAAGAATCTCTAAACCGTTGATGAAGTTGTAGATTTTTCTCATAAATCCTTCCATAAAAATTACCTAAAACATAATATTAATGTATTTATTAATATAATACATTTTTAATTCAAAAAATTCTAAAATTAGATTCTTGAAAATTTACAAATCCAAACTTTACAATTTAATTTGTAGAAATTGGACCAATAAAATAAAAATTATAAAAATATGTATGGGTACATTAGAAAATATGAAGAATTTAATGGTGTAATTGGCAAGTTTATATCTTCACCCAGTTTTGGGTGGCAAATTTATACCCATTTAAAGGTTAAAAATATGGCTTTAATTTTACCAAAAATAGATTCCTTGGGTCCAAATACATACGTATACTAATTTTTGTTTAAATATTTTCACCAATATATTTTTAATTCAAAAAATTCCAATATTAGATTCTTAAAAATTTACAAATCCAAATTTTACAATTTAATTTGTGGAAATTGGACCAATAAAGTAAAAATTATAAAAATATGTATGGGTACATTAGAAAATATGAAGAATTGAATGGTGTAATTAGTATGTTTGTATCTCCACCCATATTCGGGTGAAAAATTTATACCCATTTAAAGGTTGAAGATATGACTTAATTTTAGCAAAAATGGATTCCTTGGGTCTAAATACATACGTATACCAATTTTTGTTTAAATATTTTCACCAATACATTTTTAATTTAAAAAATTCCAAAATTGGTTCTTAAAAAATTACAAATCCAAATTTTACAATTTATTTTGTGGAAATTGGACCAATAAAGTGAAAATTATAAAAATATGTATACGTACATTAGAAAATATGAGGAATTGAATGGTGTAATTAGCAAGTTTGTATCTCCACCCAATTTTGGGTGGCAAATTTATACCCATTTAAAGGTTGAAGCTATGGCTTTAATTTTACCAAAAATAGATTCCTTGGGTCAAAATACATATGTACACCAATTTTTGTTTAAATATTTTCACCAATACATTTTTAATTTTAAAAAATCCAAAACTAGAATCTTAAAAATTTACTTATCTAAATTTCGCAATTTAATTTGTAGAAATTGGACCAATCAAGTAACAATTATAAAAATATGTATACATACAATAGAAAATATGAAGAATTGAATGGTGTAATTAGTATGTTTATATCTCCACCCAGATTTGGGTGGCAAATTTATACCCATTTAAAGGTTGAAGATATGGCTTTAATTTTACCAAAAATAGATTCCTTGGGTCCAAATACATATGTATACTAATTTTTGTTTAAATATTTTCACCAATACATTTTTAATTTAAAAAATTCCAAAATTGGATTCTTAAAAAATTACATATCCAAATTTTACAATTTAATTTGTGGAAATTGGACCAATCAAGTAAAAATTATAAAAATATGTATACATACATTAGAAAATATGAAGAATAGATGGTGTAATTAGTATGTTTGTATCTCCACCCAGTTTTGGGTGGCAAATTTATACCCATTTAAAGGTTTAAGATATAGCTTTAATTTTACCAAAAATTGATTCCTTGGGTCAAAATACATATGTACACCAATTTTCATTAAAATATTCAAACTCTTATAATTTTTATCTCATTTGAAAATTTGATCCTTATCTTACCTCTGATAAACAAATACACAAGTACTTGAGTTTTGTTGGGAATGCCTGCATTTCTGAAAAGTCATGAAGTTGCATAGCAGTACTAAAATCTAGTAACATATGAGTCAAATTTGGACATTTGTTGGCCAATTCATGAAGAACTGTATGTGTAATTAGTTCTATAGGAAGTTCAATATATCGTAAAGATGGACCAAACCTCACGGAAATTAGGGCTAGTAGGGACTCTAAAGATCCGACATGTAGACCAGAAATTTCTGGACGGAGGGAAACATGACGCCATAGTTTGGTGTCATATGCAATCAGACGCCATTTTTTACAGACTCTGGCCATCCGGCAGATTTCCAAATGGGTTAGGTAGCTAAAGATGTTGAGAAGGATTTTATCTGGCAATTTTTCTATAGTCTGCAACAAAGTTAAGTTGTTAATAATCGAAATATTAAGAAACAACAGACCAAAGAATCAACCTGTATAGCATAATACGAGGATGAATCAAACATTCTGGGTTTATTTTAAAAAGTATACAAAAATATATTATTTTTCTACAAAATCCCCCGCCCTAGAAACGCATTTTCCCTAACAGATTGGGATCTTTTTAATGCCTTCATCGTAGAAACTAGCTTGATCTTCACATAGCCATTGGAGCACAAATTCCTCCACCGCACGGTCGTCGTCGAATCGATGGCCTCCCATCGCTTCTTTGAGGGGCCCAAAGCACATGGTGACAAGTCGGGATTGTAGCGTTTCCCGGCCAATTCTGTTCAATTTTTGCTTCGTAGTGTTTGCTTGAAGCAAAATGACATTTTTAAGTTTTTCTTTTCCTTCGGTAGGACATCCAATAAGTTGCAATAATATTGCGCATTAAATGTGCATTGATCATTATGTGTTTATCAGTCTTCATGAGATTCCGAACCGCCTCGATGTTGACTTCGGTAACGCTAATCGTGGCTCTGATTATCACCCTTCAGAGAACTCCTTATGCCAAGTGAAGATACGGGTCCTTAAAAACGTGTTGTGTCCGCACTGGGTCTTGAAGCTCCGCAAAATTTCGGTTGGACTTACGCCTTCCTTGGCCAAAAACTTGATAATAATCTGTTGCTCCACGGAGACATGCCCTTCTTTTTCGTTCATGGTTTTATTTAATACTAAAAAGACCTAAGCGAATTGGAGTCATGTCTACCCCTTTCCTAACAGCCTAAGCTACCTGCTAAACAACTCCATACGGGTCTATGACCCCTCTGGAATTAAAAAAAATAAAATTTGATTCACCCTCGTATACTTGAATGATCGACTGAAATATTATATAGTTTTGGGCTCTATATTAATAGATTTTTATGACTCTAGGGCTGAAAACAATATAAAATACTTGTATTGTTTCACGAAATTTGTATATAAATTTAGGGAAAAATGCCAAAATCATTTTGGCAAATAAAATTATTTTGTTTCGCATAACAATAGTGTATTAATATCTGTATAATTATCATAGTTTATTACCCAATTTTGGGTGGGGCAATCTGCTTTAATTGTTATTTAAAATAATGAATTTTCCTTATTTTTATGTTTACTTAAGATTTCATTGTAAAATTTTCAGACACAATAACAAGATAACTTTTGTTGACATTACAAATTGAACAATTAATTTGTACACTAATACTAAGTAAAATACAAATACTATACTACTATATTTATTTCATACCGTGTTAGCAAACTGGCTCCGGGCTTGAGTGCCATCGCTTAAATAAACCTGGTTAGCTTCTAGAGCTATTTGACCCCATACATCCGCACCTAATTCCATCCTAGATCACTGAAGATCTATATCGATCTATATAGATCACTCCAATTAAATGTAGATCACTCAAAACCAACAAATTCTTTACATACACACTTTACAAAATACAGCGTTTATGTAACGCATATAGTTAGCGGCGTTATAGAAATCTTAGGGTAAAAATAGACACAGAGAATGAGATATTTTGGTTTTAGTGGTTTCTCGAAGGCGCGAAAATATGAGTTAGACATTATTTGTTAACTCGTATAAAGTATGAATCATTAATTATTAAAGTTTTGGTAATTTTGTTCAGAAATTTGCAAATAAATATTATTTTATTTATAGGAATTGGACCAATAAAATTTTTAAAAAATTGTATATTTATATTAGAAAATACGTAGAATCGAATAGATACTTTACTTGAAGCTCATAACAGTTTTTAATGAAGAACTATATTAAAATATAATCCAAAACTTTTCAATTTTAGTATTTAAGACTTTTATATCAAGGGGGACAACTAAAATTGATACACCGGAAGTGGTACTTTACTGGAAGCTCTAAACGTATTTCCTTTAAATATTTGGACTATACAGGAGCCTAGGATGCCCCCCCTTAACTTTTTTATTATATTATAAGTAATAAAAAAAAATAGTTCATATAAAAGTTTTATCATTTTATATATATTATTTTATGGCAGATGTAGATATTTTTTATAAAGTCAGGTTTAAAAGATACAACTATCAACATTAATTTTTTAAATAGCAACCTATAGTTATTTTACTAAAATATAAACCGCCATCTTTTTCTCTTTTCAACGATGTATTAGTTTTTATTAATGTATTTGAAAAAATTCGAGAAAAATACGATAATTGAGATATATGGGAAATTTATTCAAATATTATAGGTGGCTATGTGAAAATAAACAAAATGTAACAATGTTAATATGAACAAAGTATACATTTGTTTATTATTATTTATTTATTATTTATTTTCACATACCCACCTAGAATATTTGAATAAAAATTATTTCTCATATATCTCAATTATCTTATTTTTCTCGAATTTTTTCAAATGCATTAATAAAAACCAAAACATTGTTAAATAAAAAATGGCGGTTTATATTTTAATAAAATAATTATATATAATATGTGACTCATTTTCTATAAGATCGTTAAGTAAATAAGACTTAAGATCGGTGCCAAATGTACTACCATAATTTATATTATTCTTGGCAATAAAATTAAAACTTTTTTAACATAGTATTTAAATTTGAGTTCTTTGTACTCATAACTATGTAGTTTGTTTTGAAAATGTAATCTAAATATTTGAGAATATATTAGCTAACTGTATACGGGATGTTCAATTTAAGTGTACCACCACTAAATATAGGATTAAATTCTTTAACGAATGAGCAAATAAAAAAAATTGTTCTCCTTTAAAATGAAAATGTATCCCATATTTTAAGAACCTTTGGCGGAAAAAATCTTTGTTAATAGTTTAGTTAACCTTGTATAATACAATTCTCGAGATAGCAATGGTGACATAGAAATAGAACATCAAGCATTTTAAATATTATGGTTTTTTTTTCAAACGATACGATTTTTTTTAAACCTTCCGTTTAATTTAATTTTTATTCATGTAAATACTTAAAATTAAATTAAATTTTAATACCAAGTTCGATCCCGACTGGCGCTAAATATTTCGAATACAAATATGTCATCATCGTTAACGAAATCTGTGTACAAAGCAGATTGATCGATAGAAAAATCTATGCTGCAAATTTGTAGACATTTTAATATAAAAAAAACTTTGTTCAAATTTTTTATCGTAATATGTAAAATAATCGAATTATTAAAAAAACGGATGAAATATTTATTATTTGCAGATTGGCACACCCAAATATGAGTACTAAGACATGTGTTTATATTATCTATTTATTTATTAAATAAACAAAATTAACTATTCACAGTAAAAATAAAAAAAAATCTTACAGTCTTTTTTCGATTCCGAAAGCTGCTATTCAAGTCATCCCTTGCTAGGGCCGTAACGTCCACATTTAACGCGTCCCACATATTTTAACTAATTAACTAACACACATAACACAACTATAAGCGATGTAATCCCTAGCTAAGTTAGTAGACTACTAAGTCACTAATTAAAACTAAGTACTGCTGAAAATATCTGTCTGGGCTTCACGTCATCAATGCCAAAACAAAAAGTAATAGTTGGACAGTGGAATTCTTTGTCCAGATGCCAAATTTGTACGACGAAATAGAATTGAATTCTAATTGAATGATTTGAAGATCGTAGTTGAATTTAGGGCGCTGTATCCAAAAATGGGTATGAGTTATAGGGTTGGGGATAGCACCAATCGATTCCTCGGATCAAAATACATATGTGCACCAATTTTTAGGAAAATATTTCAATGGATACATTATTTATTACAACATTTCCTAAAAATGAACATTAAAATATTTAGTTAATAATTATTAAAGTTTATATTGTTTAACAAATAAATTTGTGGAAATTGGAGCAGTAAAGTAAAAATTTTGAAAATTGGGATATTTATATAAGAAAGTACGCAGAATCGAATAGTGCTATCACAGAATTTATACATACACCCAGTTTTGGGTGCTAAATATCTACCCATTTAAGGGTTGAAGATGCGTTTTTAATTTAATCAAAAATCGATTCCTTGGGTTAAAATACATATGTGTACCAATTTTTAGGGAAATATTTCAATGGATACATTAATTATTACAAGATTTTCAAAAATGAACATTTATAATTATTGTTTTACAAATAAATTTGTGGAAATTGGACTAGTAAAATAAAAATTTTGAAAATTGGTATATTTATATAAGAAAGTACGCAGAATCGAATGGTGCTATCAGAGAATTTACACATATACCCAGTTTTGGGTTAGAAATATATACCAATTTAAGGGTTGAAGATGCGTTTTTAATTTTATTAAAAATCGATTCCTTATGTCAACATACATATGTTTACCAATTTTTAATGAAATTTTTCAGTAGATACATTATTTATTACAAGATTTTCAAAAATGAACATTTATAATTATTGTTTTACAAATAAATTTGTGGAAATTGGACCAGTAAAGTAAAAATTTTGAAAATTGGTATATTTGTATTAGAAAGTACACAGAATCGAATGGTGCTATCTGATAATTTATACATATACCCAGTTTTGGGTGCGAAATATCTACCCATTTAAGGGTTGAAGATGCGTTTTTAATTTTATCAAAAATCGATTCCTTGTGTCAAAATACATCTGTGTACCAATTTTTAAAGAAATATTTCAATGGATATATTATTTATTACAAGATTTTCAAAAATGGACGTTTATAATTATTGTTTTACTAATAAATTTGTGGAAATTGGACTAGTAAAGTAAAAATTTTGAAAATTGGGATATTTATATAAGAAAGTACGCAGAATCGAATGGTGCTATCAGAGAATTTATTCATACACCCAGTTTTGGGTGCGAACTATCTACCCATTTAAGGGTTGAAGATGTGTTTTTAATTTCATCAAAAATCGATTCCTTGGGTCAAAATACATACTTGTACTTGTATTTTAGGGAAATATTTCAATGGATACAATATTTATCACAATATTTCCAAAAATTGACCTAGAATATTTGAATAAAAAATATTCCTCATAGTATATTTAAAATAATAAAATCTATAAGATATTTTTTTTCTCCTAGACTCATAATTACGAAACCAGTTGATAAATAATTTTGAAAATTGGTATACTTATGTAGAAAAGGGTGTAGAATAGAATGGTGTATTCGCCAGGGCCGTATTTGCACCTATTTCTGGGTTAAGGACACATTAAACGATAACAATTTAAGAAGCATTATTTATTGTGAAATATAATACAAAGATCAGTAAATAGAATATAAATATAAAAAAAAAAACAAATTACATATTATAGATTATTATTGCAAAATACTAATTATTGTTCGATTTTTTTTTTATATAAATATGAAATACTTACAAATACATGTCTGGTATTACTTATCTATTGAATAAAGTGATTTCGAAATTTATGGGATTATAAAAATGACATTATTTGTATAGCTAATAAAATAATTAGAACAATTTTGATTTTTTTAAATCTTTTAATCCATGGATTTTATACAGGAATTACAAAAAGGCTCAAATTTTATCAATTCGTTTTTATAATTTATTTATTTATTTTCTTACATACATACATACTTACAAACATATATACATACATACATATACATAGAATATATCTGAATATATACCAATATAATTGAATAAGAATGATACAAGTATTATATAATACAGTTACAATTATTGCATAATGAAAAAAATAAAACAAAAACAATCGATTCGTAAACAAAATGTCCCTCATTGCGCATGCCTTCCTACGATCGTCATCTGTTTGCGGTTCGTGGAGGGGCTATACCCAGCTGGCTCGATGCTTCTTTGTTATTCTATAGTAAACATCATCAGAGGAACATGGCTTTGTGGTAGTGTTGTAATCAATTTAATAAAAACTTGAGTACCGGTCTCAATCTTAGATAGATTAGTCGGTATCTGAAACTATTTAAGTCTAGTGTTGTAAATATTCTATCAGTAAAATGTGTGACTATACTCTCGGTTTTAACGACCTCGTAGCGAATTATAGGAACATGACAAGTGACTATATACCCGAATGGGTGATACAGACTTTAAAGGGAGATCTAGAATACAATCCGTTAATTTTTTCGGCGATTGGCTCTGTTTTAGTGGGACTCAGTGGAGTTATGCCCCTTTTGATCATCCCCATTGACGAAACAGCCAACTTGAAGCATGGAGGTGAGTGTGTTTTGTTTAAGCACATGTTTGGTGACAGCTAAAAGCGGGAATTACAAAATGGCGGATGATGGACGTTAGTTTTCAACAGCTAGATCATCTACAATACAATTTGATGATCAGTTCTACAAAAATTTGACACTTTTAAATTTTTTTGGATTTTCAGACTGTCTTTTGTTTTGTGCTCTATATAGCAGGCAGTTGTTTCAGCGATTAGATGTTGTTTCATGCCTTCATGGCTACTACGATACTTATACGAGAAAATTAATACTAGGTACATGTTTTATTTTTGGATACTTATAGACTTTAAAGGATATGTTTAGTGTACTGAAACTATGTTTTGTTTTATGCTCTATATAGTAGGCAATTGTTTTATCGATTAGTTATTGTTTTAAATTTCATAGCTACTACAATAAGTTTTAAGTTTAAGCATATTTTTTTTTGTTTTACGATTGGTAGTGTGTCGTTTAATATTGTGAGGTTACCAGGAAGTTGTTTTCGCCGATTAGATATTGTTTCATAGCTACTATGATGCACGGAATTTTTTGATAATATTTGTTTTTATTGCATGTTCATTTAAATCAAAACCAATAGAATGTCGTTTGTTTTATAAGTACCGTATAGAAGGCATTTGTTCTATCGATTAGAAGTTGTTTCATAACCAGATTTTGAAACTGTTTATACCATTAAGGTTCAATGTTCATATGTGCACTTTCAACTGTTTCAGGATTTTCAGATCGTCATTTGTTTTGATAACTTAAATATTATAAAAATTACCTATTCTTTAAATTGTTTTATATTTTAAAAGTATATATACAAGTTCAATGATCATATATGTTTGGTGATCTGTGCACTTTCAGATGTTTCGGAATGTGTAGACTGTCACTTGTTTTTATGTATCGTCGTTTGTTTCAAGGCTTACTACGATATACATGTGTTGAAGCTACACTACGAGTAATATTACATTTTGCGATGTGTGTTGAAAACTGTAGATTTTCATTTGTTACACTGATGTCTACTCAGCCTGTCACATGTTTTGACGCTTACTATCATAGTATTATTCATTTGTTTTATGTTCTTGACGTCACAGAGATCTTCTTTTATTTAAAATATTTTGACGTATACATATTTTTGTTTTGAATATATTTGAAAGATTGCTTTAAAGTGCATAGACCGTTACTTGTTTTAAACACACTATCACTTTTATTCATTTGTTTTATGCTGTCATCACCGCGATCTTCTTTTATTTAAAAGCATTTCCATGTATAGATATCTTTTGTTTCGAGCTTTATGCGTATTAAGCAAACTTGATATGCATTTGTTGTATGTTTTTTATTCATTTATTTCGAAGTGGGCGTTTTGTTATCGATATTCTTTTGTTATTTTGTGCGTCGTATATAGTTCAGTATATTTAGATTAAATTTTTCAAATGATTTCACATTGCTTATCATATTGCTGCAGGCAGTGAAAAATAGTATATATTTTTCGTGTAATTTAACTCGATTTATGATTTTGGACCGCTAAAGCGATAAATAATTAGTTTGTTATTGTACAGATCTTGAGAGAAAATAACGTAAACAATACAATAATATATATTTTTTTAATGTTCAATTTTGATTAATAAATCGATTGATGTTCAATAATTATGGGATTATTATATTTTTTGATAAATATCGATTATTTTATTTGCAGTATTGATTTATCGATCTACGTGATTTGATAATCGTTTTCATAAAGCTTCCTTAAAAATATTTATCTGATCGTTACATTTTAATGTTACTTTTAAAAATTGGTAATTATATTTTATATAATGTAATATATTTTGTAGATATGAATAATAAATTATAATTATTAAAAAGAAATATTACATTATCAATACATATATTTTATGGAAATTAGATTAAAATAATAAATTTACTTTTTTGTACAAAAATAATATATATTTTTTTGTATGCTGCGTAGGCCGATAGAACTTATAATTATTTTTTAAATATTAGAAATCTACAGAATTATTCAATATTAAATTACATTATAATTGTATTACAATACTGATCGATATTTAGTAAGACATTATATAATATTGGTTATGCTATATTAGTTATCCTTCAATGATTTTATAAAACATTTCGAAATTCAAAATGAATTTCAAAAATTTAGGTAAATACTACGTAAAAAAGAGTATTTCATCATTTGCGATTTATTTTCATTTGTTTATTTATTTACATAATTACCATAGATACATATGTATTTATTTCTTTGTCCTTATATGCAGTCATATAAACAACAGATTAATTAATGCAAACACAGGACCGTACAATATATTTTTACTGTATTAGAAAACTTATTACGATTCAGATTTGGTACAATTCATACTTTTCCTTGTTTATTAGCGTGATTCGCAGAATAAATTTGTTTTTCTAAATTGTCCTTGACCCGTCAGGAGAACATTTCTTGGCTATATAAACCTATATTTGGTTTCGAAATGGTCCAATAATAGAATTTTACTATTTTATTCATAACAATTAGACCAGTAAAGTAAAAATTTTGAAAATTGATATACTTATACAAGAAAATACGTACTATCCCATGGTATAATCGGTAAATTTGTGTGACTACCCATTTTTGGGTGCAACATATCTACCCCTTTAAGGGTTGAAAATACGGCTTCAATTTTATCAAAAATCGATTCCTTGGGGTGAAATATATACGTATACCAATTTTAACTTAAATATGTTGATACATACATCTCTTATTAAACAATGAAAAATGTTAAAAATATATTTAATTGGTGCAAAAATACAGTTTTCTATTTAATTACATAGAAACTGTACCAATAAAGCAAAAAAAATGTAATTTCGTATAATTATATAAGAAAGTACGTACAATCGAATGGTATTATCAGCGATTTTGTATGACAACCCAGTTTTGGGTGAGAAATATCTACCCATTTAAGGGTTGAATATTCAACTTTAATTTTATCAAAAATGGATTCCTTGGCTCAAAATACATATGTGTAGTAATTTTGGGCTAAATATTTCAACGGATACATTTTTAATTAAATAAATTACAATTTTATGTATTAAATTTATTCTTGTAATGGTTTTGAAAATTAATTCGTGGCAAAAAGGCCAGTACAACAAAAAAAATAAAAATTGGTGTAATTATATAAGAAAGTACGTTCAATCCAATGGTGTAATCAGTACATTTATAGGACCACCCAGTTTTGGGTGAGAAATATCTACCCATTTAAGGGTTGAAGATCCGTTTCTAATTTTATCAAAAATCAATTTCTACCGTCAAAATACATATGTGTACCAATTTTTGTCCAAATATTTCATCAGGTACATTATTTATTAAAATTTTAAAAAAATACTATTTTCTTGTATTTTATGAGAAATACTTTTTATTCCCAGACTTATCCTGTATATTCGTAACTAATGTGGAAAGTGTACCAAAAAAAGAGCTATATATATTTACTTTAAAATAACAAGAACATAAATCAATGATAATGTATTTATATATTCTTTATTGTATTTGGAATAAATGTTTGATTTATTTTGTGTTTGGGAATTTGTTTTAATGTAATTAATATATACAAAAATCGATAAATAAACAACTAATTATCATAAGAACCAGTTTAAATTACTTTAATATCTTATAATAATAATTTCCATATTAATATATTAATTATTTTTTACGGATATTATAATTTACTTTCTTTAAAACTGTTTTTAAATTTTATATCCATTCTATAAAAAAATGGACCACTGTTTATCAAACAAACAATGTCATTAACCTTTTAAATAAAATTTTAAACTTATCAATATTCTTAAATTTATTATCTATACGTGAGTTGATATAAAACTTGGGATTAAATTTAAAAATCTGTTTGCTCAATTATTTAACTTTCACTTAGATTATATTGTCACGATTGTCTGAGTTTCATGCAATTGTCTTCAACAAAACAATGTTTTAATAGCTGAATAATTTCCCTGAACTTTGGTTGGAAATGTGACACATATGTTGAAGTTTTAATATCTTATCATGTTGTACAGCCTCATGCAAAATGCAGGATATTATATAGAATATTTAACATAATTTTTTTTGTGTAATAAATTGTTTTTAACAATTGTTTTTTTCAGCGGGTGCTAATACTTTAAAAGTGCTCCTCAGTTTCGCAGTAGGCGGCTTGCTAGGTGATGTGTTCCTACATTTGTTACCAGAAGCGTGGGCTAATGACGTCAGACATGGTATGTGCTTCCTATCGTATCCTAGTATAAATAGCAGAGTAATGACGTCATTTTTACTGCACGTACATGTGGTATAGATTAATTTCTATGAAAATTGATTTGTTTTATACATTATAGTTTGTATTTTTACTGTACGAGTAAAATACGGTACGGAATATGTCACGTTTCTTATAATTTACAAAAATATAATTTTCTAGGGATATGTAATTCGTAGAATATTTAAATTATCATTACAATAAGAAACTGACTTATTATTTAATTATGTAGTTCTTTGAATACAACATCCAGTCTAGCAATGACACACACAATACGTTATACTAGTCACATATGGTGCTGACCAATTAAATTAGTGATACAAATGGCTTTACAAAGCTAAATTGAAATAGAATTCAATTTGCACATACAGACTTTGTAAATTAGTTTAAAAATATATCTCTCTCTATGTTTTTTCTCTATTGTTAAAGGTTCAAACGGCCATCCATCTTTATACAGTGGTATGCTGGTTCTTCTGGGTATCGTAGTTTTCGTAGCAGCTGAAAAACTTTTCTCTGGTCTTGCGGAAGTTCCTGACGAGGAAGAAGAACAAGAAGACTTAGTGCAAAACGTCAACAACAATACTAAGGATCACCATTTGTCGAAAACCAATGGATTTGTGAAGCCAGTGAATGGAATTAAACCAGTGAAACAAGCCAAACAAAAACAGGTAAGATTTGAACTCAGCACATTTTTTTATAAAGATTAATATTTAAAATAATCGGTCATTTGTGCTCGTCTGGCATCATAAGCTTTATGCGTGTGAGATAACGTTCGAATCGCACAAGTCAGTTTTTAAAAATGAGTCCGAGTGGCAACAGAGGTCACTATAAACTACTCTGCATTAGGATACCTATATACTCAGGATATGGCCACGTTTCGTCCGCCATTTGCGGTCCACTGTCATATTCGTTGTTGTTGCGCAAATTATTATGTATTTTCGTGGTTATTTGTTTTATTTTAATGCAAAACACATTTAAATATACTTCTAATATCTATTTAAAGTGTAAGTAATACTTTTATTTTACTTATTTGTGTATTGAGATACTGACTACGATGACTGGCAATATTGAAAACACATAAAAATTACCAATATTAAGCACAAACATTTAAATTATTAAAAGATATTTATGCAAATAATAACTACAGTTATTAAATTTGATGTGATAATAACAACCTATATCCTATGCTCTACATAACCTCTAAATCTATGTCATAATAATAATTGTGTGTCTCTTCAATAAATGAATTTTTAATACATGTATAGATTCATAGTGTGATTATTTAATCTTACAAATAAATATGGAAATGAATTATCAGTATGTTTGACATTAGCCCGCAATATATAAATTGTGAAATTTTTATAATTTATAATCAAAAATTAGTGAAAACCTTTATTTTCAGGTTTCAGGCTACCTGAATCTTCTAGCCAACAGCATAGACAACTTCACCCACGGCCTAGCAGTAGGGGGGTCATTTTTGATTTCCCTACGATTGGGGGCTCTGACCACGGGGGCTATCCTAGTCCATGAAGTACCCCACGAGGTCGGAGACTTCGCTATTTTGCTCCGTAGTGGGTTCAGCAGGATTGATGCAGCATGCGGACAAATTCTGACAGCAAGTGCTGGGCTGGTCGGGGCTATGGTCGCTGTCGGGTGCAGCGGGAGCATGGATGGTAAGTCAGGAACATATTAATGTACTTGTACAATAATTAGAATGACGGTGAGTTTTACTATCTTTAATTACTACAAATGTATAAATTTACAAAACGAAATAATATTTTTACCGTGTTACAATAGTCATGGCTCATTATTCTCTTTTCGACTAGGTGTATAAAAAAGTGCCCGCCATTTTACTTTTTAATAATGTAACATATGGATTATTTTACATGATTGTAAAGCAAATTTGATGTACTTTTCAAATTTGTAAAAAATATAGTATGTTCCATTTGAAATTTCAAAGTTGATATTAATTACTAATGAACCGGAAGTGGTATCATGAATGTACATCCGTCATCAAGTAGCTTACATGTTGCTGTATAAATCATGTTCTATGAAAGAAATTACTAACTTAATAAATAAGCGAGATATTTGCTGGGTCACTAAATTGCAAAATATATTTATCTGTTTTTCATTTATTTTTGCATTTCCATACGCAGTCATTCTCATTTGTTACATCCTATTCTATCTTTCTTTCTACTATCTAGAATCTAGAACATCCTGGATCCTGCCTTTCACAGCAGGGGGTTTCCTGCACATCGCGTTGGTGTCAGTCCTACCAGACTTACTAAAGGAAGACGATCCTAAAGAATCCTTAAAACAATTGGCAGCGTTATTGCTGGGCATTATAGTAATGGCCGGACTAACGAGTTTGGAATAAAATAAGTGAATGGACAATAGAGCAGGATTGTATGAAATTCATAAAGAAATTTATATAATTTTTAGTTTTTGAAATTTTAAGGATATTTTATTGTTTTTAAGATGTTAAGATGATTGCTACACCCATTAATGGGTAGATAAAGTTTTCATATTTATTTTTTGATCAACCCAATATACATTTTAATTTTTTATTTTGATATGTGTATAAATGTTTTACAAATTTCATACAACAATTTTTGCTCAAATAGTTTTATATATATTGTCGTCACATTTTTAGTTAAAGTTAAACTTAAACTGACTTTAAAATATACTAACATTCATTTTATTATTAATATACAATATTTTTAATTTTGATCAATCTTATCGATTGATCGATCAAAATAGATCATCTGTAATTCATAACGATCAGATCTATGATCGATTAAATGTGTGATCATTTTTATCGATCTTCTTATCAGGAGCACAGCATCAGTTGATCATAAATAACAATTGATTAAACGAACAAATCGATCGATTAAATGTTGTTTGTGATCATTCTGATCGATTAATTGATCTGATCAGATCAATCACATCGATGATTTTTACAGATATTTCGTCACATATCAAATTTTAAACCAATATACATCTCCTTTAGCTTTTTTTGTGTGGTGATCGGCACAGCTGACGAGACGATTAAGATATATAATCATACTTTCATAATTTCCTGCTTCCCTAATTATTTTAGGTTAAAAAGTTTTAAATAAAAGTTGTAGAGCATAAAATTCTACACATGAATCAATAAACAAAATTAATTTTACTTGCTTTGTAACGGCAGAAATTGGGCATGAAATTTAACAATTATAATAAATGTTTATCTGTCTAGGTTAATTTATTTTTATCAAGTATTAATTATAATTTCTGTTTAACTAAATCATTTAACTTTGCAGATAAATTGTTACACAAAAGTATTAGGAAAGTAGGAAATGACAAAGCATGACCTGTGTTTTGGTGTACCACTACTCTAAATGTGGAATATTGTCGCTGCACGCTGATTGGCCCATTGTTCCCCCCACTCCTTTTCGCTAAGTTTTGCCGTATATATTGTGTGTGCGTTCAAAAACACTGCATTACTGCGTAGCGTGTGTAGGAGAGCACGTACATATTTCATCTTGTACGCAATAAATTACACGAAGAATGAATAATAATCTCCTTTCAGGCAACGCCGAAATGAATTTTAAAGTCAGTTTAACTTTAATTCTTCCTTATTTTATATTGTTTATCCCTGTAAGGGTTGTAGGCCCATGTGATATTAGCAGAATGTAAAAAAACAAGCCATATTTTTATGACATTATCCGTAGTACTTAAGAAGTGCTCTTATACCTATAAATACTGTGTATGGAAGAGTATCCTAAGTAATAGTTTTGTAAATGTAAAAATAGTGTAAATAATAAAGATTTTTATTCCTCAAATTCATATATTCGTGTATTGTGTATTTTTATTTGCAGGTGCAGTTGTGTGGTTATTGTAGGATAAAGTTAAAGTAATAGAAAAAGTAGCTCATATACATGTTTTATTTTAAATATATTTGATTTTATTTATTTATTTGTTATTTTCACATAGCCGCATAATAAATAAATAAAAAAATACTTCTGACAAAATAGTATAAAATTCAATGATGAGTTTTTACTGAATAAGCATGTTTTAGGGTCCCTATAATACGATTTTACCATTTTTACGATGATGTATGTATGTATGTGCGTCTGTGTGTGTGTCACAAAAGTTCCGGATCCCATAACTTCAATACCACGATTCCAAAAATTATAATTTTTTCGTATTCCTTAAGTTTACATCCAGAAGAACAAGTGATTAGATTTTGGTTATAATTGGTGAACCGGAAGTACCCTCATTTGAAGATTTAACAGTTAAATTTTATTTTTTGACATTTAATATTATTATAACTTAAAGAATATATTATTCTCTATACGATTTGATTACATTTTATACTTCATATTCAATAGATACAGAGTTAAAGAATTTTAAAGAAATTAAATTTTATAATTCAGCCAGCTATGCTAAACATGGAAACTACTAATATATTCATATAATTCAAATTGACAGATGTCATTATGAATAAAAAGTAAATTAATGTGGCAGAGATGAGGATGTTGGAGAACACACGGAAAGATACGGTAATAAAATAACTCTAGTGTTACAATTTTCTAGAAAGTACAAGAAAGACGATTATATTGGTTTGAACATGTCATGAGGAGAAATAAAGAATTATATTTGAACTAGAATGAGTAGTTTAGTAATGGGAGGTTGAAGAAGCAGAGAAAGATCAAATATAAGATGGAAGGACTGTATTGCGGAAGACTTGAGAGAAAAAAAAACCGATTGAGAACGACACACAAAAATATCGACTCCTAACGAATGGGAAAAGCTAAAGAGGAAGAAGATGTCAGTGTCAAGTGCAATTTGAATAGTTCGTTTATGAAATAATTTTACTGGAAATTTAGAATCTTTTCCAAGAAAAATTATGTATGGAATTTATACATTATACACAGGATTGACGGAAGGTATTGTGCTGGCCACAACAGATTTTTTTATAATATAAATTATTAATTTTAATTCATGTATATACTTAAAATTAAATTTAAATACCATGTTCGTCGACTGTCGCTAAATATTTCGAATTTTAAATGGTACAAAAATGACGCCTTTGTTGCACTCTTCACGCCTAGTAATCACATCATTAACAAATATATAAAAATGTGGTACAATATATACGCCAATTTTAGTGCCTGTTTGTAGACGTCTGGTATGCGCTTTTATGGCACAAATACACCCAGAAACAAGTAGCAAGCAATGAAAAAACATTTATTTATTTATTTAAAACAAAAATGAATCCCCACATATTTTTTTTCGAACTGTACAACAATATTTACATCATATCTTTGTCTAAAAATCAATTCCTAACCTCGTACATTGCTACAGTGCTGGTCAACGTATCGTAGGCGATTTAAACTCCGTTAATATCCTATCATTTATGTTATTTTTTATTGCTGGCAATATCCCTCCCAAGTTTAGTATCGTTGTTGCTTTCAAAGTGTACAGTTGTACACATCACCTTCTCGTCTTTAAGTTAGTGGAATGTCTATGTGAATTAGTATGGAGAAGAAAATTATTGGAGGAATTGAAGGGTATGTGAAACACGTTGTGTGCAAAGGCATGTTTACAAAGGAAAAGAGAGATAGATGATAGAAGAGGTGAAAGAATGCATGATTACAGTTATGTTGATACGGTACATCCCTAGCATGATTAAAATGTTGTATAATATATGATTATTAAATTAATTACTAATTGTTTTAATAAATATAAATACTATATTAATAATATTTTATTACAAATAGATTTATTGATTAAATAAATACAAAAATAGTAACAAATATTGTGTCAATAAAGTTTAAACAATTAAAATATTTATTAACAATTAGATTCATTGAGTAAATAAATATAAAAATTGTTTCACATATTGTTTAAATTATTGAATTTAATAATTTTATATTTTTGTTTAAATATTTAAATAAAGTTTTTGCAATAATAATTTTGTCTAACAATTGTTTATAACAATTAAAATATTTATTAACAATTAGATGCATTGAGTAAATAAATATAAAACTTGTATTAAATATTGTTTAAATTATTGATTTTAACAATGTTATAATTTTGTTTAAATATTATTTAAATAAACTTTTATTTATTTCTTATTGATTACAATATAATAATACAACAATATACATATTTAAAAATTAATAATAAACAATATAGAAAAGTAAACGAGCTACCCCAAATAATTTCTATATTATTAAAAATAGAATAGAATATTATAAAACAGTCTTATAGAAGATCAAGGGGGACATCAATTTATAGAAGAAAATATTTTTTTAAAACAGTGGTTGTCAAATTACAATACAAAGTTATATTTTTGAAAATATTCAGAAAAAACTCGATATTTAAATAAATTTGATTTTTATAGTTATTTTTCAATAAGCTATACGAGCCCAACCCCAAATGTATTCGTACCCTCTCAAATAAATATGTTAACTGCAATAAAAAATATTTTTTTAGTTTACAATAGTCAACTTGTCTTTTGCCATATATTTGCCCGTAGATTATTGTTAGAATGATAAATTTAGGTAATAACATTATATTTAAATCCAATACACTTTATTAATATATAAAATAAAAAATCGCCCAAATATAGTCTTAATTAATGTAACCTAAAAAAATATTTCTTCTTGCTGTTAATATATATTTTTTCAGAGGGTACGAATACATTTGGGGTTGGGCTCGTATATGAAGAACAATTGAGCTTAGGTTAAATGAAACAAATATTTGTTAATGACGCTATAAACAGTGAAAAATGACTATACAAATATCCTATTTAAAATATATAAGATTATATTGTAATTTGAGAACCACTGGTTTATTTTTTTTTCTGAACAGATGTTCCCTTTAGTCTTCTATAAGATTGTTTTACAGAATGTTATTGTATCTTTAATAATATAGAAATTATTTGAGTGTAGTTCGTTTAGCTGCTACACCCTATATAAATAAATAATATATTGTTTAAACTATATCATAATAATTAAATAATATAATATTAAAAACATTGAATGAATATTATATAAAATTATATTTTTTAAACTATATTTTTAAATAAAATAAATAACGATATACATATATAATAATTAAATAAATAACTTACCATATATTGAGTGTGTCAATCACCTATAAAATAATGAACATAAATTTCCCTATAATCTACAGTAAAAATATTGATTTTTAATTTTTAAAATCGATCTGCCATACCTCCAATTTTAAAAAGACATACCCATATATTGTACTCATATTCTAAGTACATATATTAATCCGTACATTATTTCTCATATAATACTATCTGTACAGTGATATATTACTCGAGTCCATTATCAGATTATTAATTGATAATGAAAAATATTTTATCTGCAAAATTGAATTTCATGATATCAGTATATTAATATTAATATAAATAACTTCATACGTTACGCATAACCGTAATTTTATTCAAGAAATGACCTTGCCTTAAGATATTTATTCAAAACGCGTAGATAAACATTTTTATCTTTGATTTAGCAATATTTAAAAAACATTATATAAATATGTGTTTAGTCGTACTCCATCCAGTGGCTCCTTCCAGGAAATAAATTCTTGCACGCCCTTGAAGTGATAAACATATAATATACGCACAATTTTTTCCAAAAATTTATGTATGTATGTACCTTCTAAAAAATAAATTCTTTCTACGCTCATGAACTCGTTAAATTACTCAATACTGATCGATAATTTCGGGTATTACAAAACTACATACTTGCAGTGCAAGAGAAACTTTGGTGCATACATACATAAGTAGAACACATTTTTTTTGTATATTAACAAACTAACAATAAAATTGCGCTAGTTAATTGCTCGCTAATCACTCGTTCTTTTATACTAGCAATTATTTTAAACATAAATTATTCTTGAATTAAACCACAAAAATTAGTTCATATGAATGAGAAAAAAAATCTATCTGGGGAACCGGGTTCGATGCCGACCGACGCCAAATATTTCAAATGTTAAATGGCACAAAATCCTGTGGTGCAATCTCCACGCCAGCAATGAGTGTCCGTGCGTGTCTGTTGTGGCCATCACAATACCTCTCGCGCCCTTTCCATTGTGGTATATATAAGTATTGTATACACAAAAAAATCTATTTACACCTAATCTTTATATTTAATATTTACGTATTTTCTACAATTTTAAATTCATTCTATGAGCAAGTATTCTCCATTTCTTCTAAATGTTCGTTTTTCCAATTCATTAACGGGATTGGCGGTATTTCTGAAAGGTTCATGTAATATACCTATAATTTTAAATATATAATTAATAATACAATAAGAAATATTAAATATCGTTCCCAGAAAAAGCCTTCAGTACTATCTCTGAATTTTTGACACTGACATTAGTAACGTTTATCTGTCAATTAAAGACATTTAAATTTCTCAAGTAGTTGCCATGGCCATGTTTGGGCTGTGAGATTTACTACAACAGATTATTTTATAGATTATATATTTATATCTTTAATCTATAGAAGATATAATAACAATTTTAAATGTGCCGGATAGAGACTTTTGTTTTTTAATATTTGTAATTACATAAATTTTCAAAAAATAATATTTAGAAGATTTTTGTTAAAATACTACTACTTCCGGTTGTCCAATTGTTACCAGAATATATTCAACTCTTCCCATTACTGATAGATTGAGGAATCCGTAGTTACACAGGTCTTTAGTCTTATAGAATTTGAGAAATCGTACCACCAACAACCTCACACACACACATACACACACATCCACACACACACACACAGACATCATCGTAAAAATGTTATAATCGGATATGCGATTTTTAGCATGACTTCAATAAATCTCTTAGCGAGAGGTAAAAATATAATATTGTTCTACCTATATTTTTTTATATATATTTACATAATTAGCAATACATATTATCATAATATTTTTACACATTAGAAAATAATTTTCATAAAATAGATGCATACATCAATTATATAATGTTTTTTTAATGGTTTGCCGAGACTTGGCATTTATTTATTCATTAAATAACTATTTTGGTTTTGGTCTATGTACAAAGCAGAATGGCACACACAACAAAATATAATCATACACAAATTATATATTTTTTTCTCTCGTTTTGTACAGTGGTGGCACATACTCGACTCTAGTCCTGTTAAATGAAGATGGAAAAGAACTGTCTAGAGTGCCTGGTCCAGATACGAACCATTGGACAATAGGAATGCAAGAATGTCAAAAAAGAATAGCGAATATGGTTGCAGAAGGTAAAACAAAAGCTGGTATACCGCAAGATCAAAAGTTATTTGCTTTGGTGAGTTCAAATTAAATCATTTATTGATTTCTATTGATATTTGCAACAAGTACAATAAGAAAATTAATGTAACTTAATGAGAAACACAATATATACACTCTTTATTTAAGAATTAAATTGTAGTTCTGAAAAAAATTGTTCAATACGAAGAACAATTGCTCCCCTATAAAATCCGCTGAGCTAAAATTACATTGCGTATATACCATCCAACAAAACTTGGTGATTGTGTTCTTTATGCTGATTGGTCAATTCCTTCCATACTACTTTTACGTCATATGAATAAAATTCTGCTATCATTCTTGCATAAAAAACAGTTGTGTAGTAAAAGTCAATGTCACGTAGAAGGAAGTTACTAGTCTGCTTAATTAAAGCATTTATTTAACATGGGGGACTTTTAATAACATTGTCATCTGCTACAGTACAATTGAAACTGTAGTATTAAATGTATATAGACAAGTTCACTGTTCGGATGACAGAAATAAATTAATATTTCCGAAGCACAATACCTTCCGTCCTTTTCTCTCAAGTCTTCCGCAATACAGTCCTTCCATCTTATCTTTGGTCTTCCTCATCCAATATATTCTTTATTTCTCCCCATGACATTTTCAAACCAATGTAATCATCTCGCTTGTAACTTTCTAGAAACTTGTAACACTAGAGTTATTTCCTTACCTATCTTCCCGTGTCTTCCCCGTCATCTACTTCAACATCCTCATCTCTGCCACATTAATTTACTTTTCTTTAATACTGACATCTGTTAATTTAAATTATATGAATATATTAGTAGTTTCCATGTTTAGCATAGCTGGCTGATTTATAAAATTTAATTTCTTTAAAATTCTTTAACTCTATATCTATTGAATATGAAATATAAAATGCAATCAAGTCGTATAGAGAATAATATATTCTTTAAGTTATAATAACGCTAAATGTCAATAAATTTAACTGTTAAATCTTCAAATGAGGCTACTTCCGGTTCACCAATTATAACCAAAATCTAATCAGTTGTTCTTCTGGATGTAAACTTGAGGAATACGAAAAAAATATAATTTTTGGACACACACATATACATGCAGACATCATCGTAAAAATGGTAAAATCGTATTATAGGGACCCTAAAACATGCTTATTCACTAAAAACTCATTGAATTTTTTGACCAAAGACAATACCTTCCTTACCTAAAGGTGACGGAAGGTAAAAAATGGAACTTAATTTACCTCAGGATAACGTTTAAAAAATAGAAAAATATTTATTGGATGTTGAGAAATAAAAAAAATAAGCATTGATGAAATATTATAATAGACATTTTTATAGGACGTTTTTGTAAAAACGCTCATACTTTAAAATATAATAGCTTGTGACTAAAATACTTTTTGCAAGTTTGATATCCTTGAATATACATATCGCTGTAAGTAACTCATATCTACAATGTTTGGACTATGGTTTTGCTAAGAGTTCTTCAATTGTATTGTAGTCAATAGAAAATATATATATTTAATTAAATGCAATAGAAAATCTATTACACTTTCTAACGAAAAGTCAAGGACAATATAATACGATTTATTATTTTAATAAGTTCATTAAAGCTATATTGCTACAATAATATGATATGATATTTGACTATGTTTATATTATGTTATCATGTACGACATATTTCTTTATCAGTGAACTTAGTGCAATAATAAAATAATTGGTTATTTTACAAAATTATCAACACGCACCACTTAATATTTAAAGAAAAAAAAATATTACCCAATTTAATTAATCGTTATTTTTGTAGTTCATGAAATAACTACGTGTTATATAAATTATGTAAGAATTTATATTCTTTTTCGTATTAGTAAGCTATTCATTCTTTTTCCAATATAATTTTCATCTTTCCTCGTGACATGTTCAAACCAATGTAATCGTCTTTCTTATATCTTTCTAGGAACTTCTAACACTAGAGTTACTTCCCTTATTCTTTCATTCATTTACTTTTTATTGATACTGACATTTGTCAATTTGAATTATCTGAATATATTAACAGTTTCCATGGTTAATTTAGCATAGCTGGCTGAATTATGAAATTTATATAAAATTTATTATCGTTATTCTTCTTTAACTCTATATCTGTTGAATATCAAATATAAAATGCAATCAAATCGTATAGACAATAATATATTCTTTAAGTTATAATAACATTTAACTGATTTTTTCAAGAAAAACTGTTAAAATCTTCAAATGAGGGTACTTCCGGTTGACCAATTATAACCAAAATTTAATCAAGTCTGCATATGGTTGTAAGGAAGAGGAATACGCAAGAATTGTAATTTTTGGAATTCTAGTATTGGAGATATCGTGCACGAAACGGCGTCCACACACACACACATACACACACACACGCACACACGAACACACACACACACACACATACAGACATCATCGTAAAAATAGTAAAATCGTATTGTAAAGACCCTAAAACGTGCTTATTCAATGAAAACTCACCACCGAATTTTTTGACCAAAGACAATACCTTCCTTACCTATAGGTGACGGAAGGTAAAAATAATATTCAGTATCTCGAAAACTATAAGAGGTAGAGTATATATCTCGGATACTGAAAAAGATAATGAAATTAATTTTGAATTACTAGACTTATAATTTTATCCTATTTGACGATAAATTATAAAACATCCCATATTTTTGACCTATTTTTATTATGATTTATAGTTGCCTATTAACCATCCAATACCAAATATCTCTTTCAGGGTCTATGCCTTTCTGGTTGCGAGCAAACAGAATCCAACTCAACACTTCGAAATCAACTTCTCAATACTTATCCAAATGTAGCATCTCAAATTACGGTCGCTAGCGATACAGATGGCTCCATAGCAACCGTTGCACCAAATGGTGGCATGGTCCTTATATCTGGTACAGGTAGCAACTGCCTTCTCATTAATCCAGATGGTACAAGATGGCGGTGTGGCGGTTGGGGATGGTTAATAGGCGATGAAGGAAGTGGTTAGTTAGAAAAAAAATAAACACTAAGTTAAATATTTATTCCATCCATCTTTCCAGCATTCTGGATATCTTTGAAAGCCATAAAAACTATTTTCGACCATAAAGATGGATTGGTTCTTTCTCCACACAGCACCACTTGGGTTTGGGAAGCCATCCGCGCTCATTTTAACATAGATATTCAATGTGACCTTCTGGCTCACTGTTACAGCAATTTTGAAAAGAATAAGATTGCTGGTCTTTGTAAGCGGCTTGCAGAAGGAGCTGAAGAGGGCGATGAACTCTGTAGACATCTCTTTCGGGAGGCTGGTGACGTCTTGGGTGAGTGGTGAATATTTTATAATTTGCAAATTGGCTCATTTCGTCTATTTTGCTCTACCACTCGGACATGGTTAAAGATACAATAACGGACGAAGAAAATATGAATTCAGCATGAAATTCTCTATCATCTGGTGTATGGTACGATTTTTTACGATGGGCGGTTCCTGAGTTACGGATGCCTAAATTCATAAGTACTTTAACAAAAATTTGTAAATTTTCAATACGGATCATTTCTTATATTTTGCTCTGTCACACGGACACGGTTACAGATACAATAACGGGCGATGAATATATGAATTCAGCATGAAATTCTCTATCATCTGGTGTATGGTACGATTTTCTACAATGGGCGGTTCCTGAGTTACGGATGTCCAAATTCATAGGTACTTTAACAAAAAATTGTAAATTTTCAATTCGGATCATTTCGTATATGTTTCTCTGTCACACGGAGACGGTTAAAGATACAATAGCGGGCGATGAAAATATGAATTCAGCATGAAATTCCCTATCATTTAGTGTGTGGCTCGATTTTTTACGATGAGCAGTTTTCGAGTTACGGACGCCTAAATTAATAGGATATTCTACCAAAAATTTGTAAATTTTTAATTCGGATCATTTCGTATATTTTGCTCTCTCACACGGACACGGTTAAAGATACAATAACTGGCGATGAAAATTTGAATTCAGCAAGAAATTCTCTATCATAGTGTATATGGTACGTTTTTTTTACGATGGGCAGTTCCTGAGTTACGGATGCTTAAATTCATAGGTACTTTAACAAAAATTTGTAAATTTTCAATTCGAATCATTTCGTATATTTTTCTTTGCCACACGGACACGGTTAAACATACAATAGCGGGCGATGAAAATATGAATTCAGCATGAAATTCTCTATCATTTCATGTAAGATACCATTTTTTATGATGGCCGGTTCTCGAGTTACGGACACCTAAATTCATAGGATATTTCACTAAAAACAGTACAATAGCAGGCGATGAAAATCTGAATTCAGGATGAAACATTTACAGCGGCGCATATACTCGCCCTTGTACCCCGCGTCTCAAGAGAACTGCAAACGACACATGGAGGTATTCATGTCCTTTGTGTCGGCTCCGTTTGGAAGTCGTGGAGTCTTCTAAGTCCTGGTTTCATTCCCCGACTACAGCAAGGTGATATACAGGAACTGTCTTTGTCAAGATTAACAACAACTACGGCTTTAGGCGCTGTATATTTAGCCGCTGATACATTTAATGTACCCCTTCCTAAAACTTATAATGAAAATCAAGAAGTCTTCTATCATTATAAAAGATAATTGTTGTAGTTATTGTTGTTACCTAAACGAGAGATTGTAAATGAATAGTTTATATTTTTAGTAAATATATTGTTGTAAAAAAATATGTATTATTTTATTTGTACTATTGTATAATTTCCAGTTGGTATTTGAATGTCAAAGGAATTCGGCGATATGTGAATTTAACATTGTGTATTGTATTGCACAATGATTTACTATTTTATTAATACAAATTGGACACGTAAAGGTATTGGCATTGAATTCCTTGGAAAATAAACTATAATGTTGTAAAAAAAATATTTATTTTAAGAAAAATTGCATGGCTATTAAAATTTTGAAATTAACTGTAAATATATCAAAAAATAAAAAAAATAGTAAGTTGTACTTTGAGGAATTAATTAAGACTAATAATTATAATTTTATTAAAAATTATTCTTAAAAACATTAGATATGGACTATTTCATTTTATTTGAACTATTTATTGGAAGAACTGTTTTATTATATAGCGCAATATACCTGAGAGTTAAATTTCTTTTTTGTATGTATTTGGTGGCTCTGAAAAGAGCCGATTACTGGAAAATGTGCAATCAAGATTTTATTTGAAGTTATTTATACTTGAAGTAAAAATCCTTTTCATGATATATTTGGCGAACGCCAGTAATTTCTCAAAGCAACAACTTTGTTCTGAATACGTTTGAATCCACCTAGTACAATTACACCATCCCTAATTCCCAATCCTGAATCTAAGAACAACACGTGTTGTCCGCAAATCTAAGTGACTCTAATATAAAATACGGTGGAATCTGTGCCGATGATTCCCGCCCATTCGGGTTGGTCTCGCCTATACACGAGCAAGAGTCAGAGATTTCACGCCTAGCCGAGGCACCGTGGTTCCACCTTACATCATATGACTCAAAGATATAACTTCAAGAAATACAATATAAGGGCTCCCCACAATGTCGACTGAAAGCCTACGTCTCCAAACGAACTCCGCATTCCCGACAACACCGGCATAGGCACATGGATTCCGTCTGCCACGTACGAGGACGTGGGGGGGTGTCCATGGAGGCCTATGGTCGTGCACCGTATTCCATCGTTGGCCCAGGCAAAGGACATGCTAATTAATAAACAATGTCTAATAACCCACAGTATAATCGCACAAGATGAATTCAAACGCAACAGAAACAAAGAATCACTTATATTGAACTCACTAACATTCTATGAACTAATGTAGATTTGTACCGAGCTTATATACCCACAACTAAATACTGACAAATTGATTCTTGACGCTGATTGGCTGCCGGCTTCCCCCACCCTTTACCAAAGATTAATTATCAATTTTTAGTATTTTTTTCAAAAACTAAGAAATATATTCATTTATACTTTGCGGCATTGAATTCCTCGGAAAATTTCCCATTAGATAGATTATAATTGTATGAAAAAGCTTTTTTTTTAAGTAAAAATTCGTAGCGATTAAAAAATTTGAAATAATTGTAAATATCTCGAAAACTAAAAGAGATATTGATTTATACGCAGCGCCATTGGATTCCTCGTGATATTCTGCATAAGATAAACTATATTTCGTTTATTTAATATTTTTTATAAGTTCAATAATAATTAAAATGTTTAATACATGTATACCATGTATTGTGCCTATGCTTAAAAACTCGGAAAATTTTCAAAATTCAATATCTCGAGAACTAAAAGAGATAGAAACCTCATCTACGCAGCAAAATACTCAGAATTTTATGTAGATTAATATTATTTTAAAAAATATATACCTTAATTTGAGTATGACAACTGTGTATTTGGTATGGGCCATGGTGAAATTCATTGTTAATTATCTCGGAAATTACAAAAGATAATTAGATGCACTCTGCGGCATTGGATTCTCCGTAAAAGTTTCTATAAGATAGACTATAATTTATATTAAAAACAATTTTTAAAACATATTTCCTGGGCCACTACATCTTTTGGAAATAAATGTTAATATCTCAGAAACCAAAAGAGATATCGTCTTGTACTTTGCGGCATTAGATTCCTCTTCGGATTCTGCATAAGGAAAAATATATTTAATTTATTAATTATTCACCATGTGCCCAAAAATTAAATTTGAAAATTGGCGAGTATTTCTCAGCCGTTCGATCAGATGCACGACTTAATAGTTAACTTGCTGTTGGTTATGTTTATATATATGCTGAAGTCGTAGCAGTAACTTGTTTTAGTCCCATAAGCCCAATGTATTTTACTTGTGTTATAGATATACATAGCTTTTGCGCGCTGTGATTGGCTGATATTTGAATGACTAGGAATCTTAGAGAGATGGGAATTTTACATTGTGTATTGTATTGCATGGTGATTTACTATTTTATCAATACAAATTGAACCCGTAGAACTAATCTATTGAAAAATATAAGACTTATAGAAGGAAATACGTAGAATCGAATGGAATTATGAATGCATTTGTATTTTCAGGCGTTTTGTATTATATGATTAGAAAATACGCAGAATTTAGCAGTAAAATTGGCAAATTTAAAATCTCAGATAATATTTAAAATTTAATATCTCGAGAACTAGAAGAGATAGAATTCCCATCTACGCAGCAAAATTCGCAGAATTAAATGGAATATATGGCATCAAAACATATGTACTTTTTATTGGGTGTAGCAAATTGTGTATTGTTAAAATATCTTAGCGTTTTGCCATAAATGTACTGCATTTTTATTTGCAATAATTAAAATTTATAATATATACAACCCATGTACTTTGCCCTATGCTTAAGACCCTACAAAAGATCAAATGTTTCCTATAAAATGTATACCTTAATTCGGATGTGACAAACGTGCATTTGATATAGTCAGTGTTTAATTTAAAAATTCTATAAAGAACTGTTTATTATTTAATGCATAAATGAAGTAAAATTCTTTTTTGTATTGTATTTGATGGCTCTGAAAAGAGCCGATTACTGGAAAATGTGCAATCCAGACTTTATTTGAAGTAATTTTCTTACAGTAAATACTATACTTGAAGTAAAAATCCTTTTCATGATATATTTGGCGAACGCCAGTAATTTCTCAAAGCAACAACTTTGTTCTGAATACGTTTGAATCCACCTAGTACAATTACACCATCCCTAATTCCCAATCCTGAATCTAAGAACAACACGTGTTGTCCGCAAATCTAAGTGACTCTAATATAAAATACGGTGGAATCTGTGCCGATGATTCCCGCCCATTCGGGTTGGTCTCGCCTATACACGAGCAAGAGTCAGAGATTTCACGCCTAGCCGAGGCACCGTGGTTCCACCTTACATCATATGACTCAAAGATATAACTTCAAGAAATACAATATAAGGGCTCCCCACAATGTCGACTGAAAGCCTACGTCTCCAAACGAACTCCGCATTCCCGACAACACCGGCATAGGCACATGGATTCCGTCTGCCACGTACGAGGACGTGGGGGGGTGTCCATGGAGGCCTATGGTCGTGCACCGTATTCCATCGTTGGCCCAGGCAAAGGACATGCTAATTAATAAACAATGTCTAATAACCCACAGTATAATCGCACAAGATGAATTCAAACGCAACAGAAACAAAGAATCACTTGTATTGAACTCACTAACATTCTATGAACTAATGTAGATTTGTACCGAGCTTATATATCCACAACTAAATACTGACAAATTGATTCTTGACGCTGATTGGCTGCCGGCTTCCCCCACCCTTTACCAACGATTAATTATCAATTTTTATTATTTTTTTCAAAAACTAAGAAAGATATTCATTTATACTTTGCGGCAATGAATTCCTCGGAAAATTTCCCATTAGATAGACTATAATTTTATGAAAAAGTTTTTTTTTTAAGTAAAAATTCGTAGCGATTAAAAAATTTGAAATAATTGTAAATATCTCGAAAACTAAAAGAGATATTGATTTATACGCAGCGCCATTGGATTCCTCGTGATATTCTGCATAAGATAAACTATATTTCGTTTATTTAATATTTTTTATAAGTTCAATAATAATTAAAATGTTTAATACATGTATACCATGTATTGTGCCTATGCTTAAAAACTCGGAAAATTTTCAAAATTCAATATCTCGAGAACTAAAAGAGATAGAAACCTCATCTACGCAGCAAAATACTCAGAATTTTATGTAGATTAATATTATTTTAAAAAATATATACCTTAATTTGAGTATGACAACTGTGTATTTGGTATGGGCCATGGTGAAATTCATTGTTAATTATCTCGGAAATTACAAAAGATAATCAGATGCACTCTGCGGCATTGGATTCTCCGTAAAAGTTTCTATAAGATAGACTATAATTTATATTAAAAACAATTTTTAAAACATATTTCCTGGGCCACTACATCTTTTGGAAATAAATGTTAATATCTCAGAAACCAAAAGAGATATCGTCTTGTACTTTGCGGCATTAGATTCCTCTTCGGATTCTGCATAAGGAAAAACATATTTAATTTATGAATTATTCACCATGTGCCCAAAAATTAAATTTGAAAATTGGCGAGTATTTCTCAGCCGTTCGATCAGATGCACGACTTAATAGTTAACTTGCTGTTGGTTATGTACCGAGGTTAAACAGCGGCTGCGAGAGTACCGTACAGCCCGATGGGATGCCAAGCTGGATGAACTCTGCGCAGAAAACCAGTCATTATGGAGAATGGCCAAAACTCTGCGCAGAGACAAGACGAAGATGCCTCCGCTCCATGGCGAAAATGGATTGGTCTTCACCGATGCTGCCAAAGCAGAAGCTGTGGCCGACAGCTTAGAGAAGCAATGCTCGCCAAACTACGAGCACTGCGACGTAAACTTCGTTGGCCGGCTCAACCGTAAAGTACGGAAAGAGCTGAAGGAAAACCGGCAGCCGCACATCACCCCTTCCAGTCCGAGAGAAGTGTGGGACATTCTGCGCGGACTCAACAAGAAGAAAGCCCCCGGCCACGACACAGTTTCAAATAAAGCTTTGAAACTCCTTCCAAAGAAAGGCGTAGTCGCACTCACCAACGTGGTAAACGCCGCCCTCCGACTACGCTACTTTCCCAGCTCTTGGAAGAAAGCTGATATCTGTGTCATCCGTAAACCAAAGGCAGAACCGCAGTTTCCGCAAAACTACCGCCCGATTAGCCTTCTCTGCACTATGGGGAAAGTGCTAGAGAAAATAATTCTTATTAGACTGCAGAAAGAAGTGGACGACCACCAGATTATACCTGACCACCAACACGGATTCCGACGGCAGCACTCTACCGAGCACCAGCTGCTGCGGGTGGTAGAATTCATCACCGAAGGCTTCAACCATCAACAAGCCACGGGAATGGTACTCCTGGACGTCGCCAAAGCCTTCGACAAGGTTTGGCACCAAGGCCTGCTGCATAAGCTGCTAGAGTTCGGCATCTCGCATTCACTTGTGCAGCTGCTGCAGTCGTTCATCCACCGCCGGTCGTTCAGGGTGAAGATCGGCTCGATAAAATCATCCGAGCGACCCATCACTGCAGGCCTTCCACAAGGATCACTATTATCGCCAATCCTCTTCAATATATTCTGCAGTGACATGCCACAACAGACTGCGGGAACCACGCTCGCGCAATACGCGGACGACACCGGAGTACTCTACAAATCCAGGCAACCACGGATCATCACCTCGAGGCTCCAAACGGCGGTCGAGGAGCTGGAAGACTGGTTCGCCAAGTGGCGGATCAACGTCAATGCCGAGAAGAGTGCTGCGGTGTTGTTTAACAAGAGACGGCTCAATCCGGTCGGGGAAATCTCCATGTTTGGACGCAGGATTCCATGGAAAGAGTCGACAAAATATCTAGGCTTGCTGCTCGACAAAGGCTTAACATGGCGACAGCATGTTGAAGCCAACGTACAGAACGCTAACGCGCTCACCTCAGCACTGTATCCGCTCGTAAACAGACAAAGTCGACTGTCAGCAACAAGCAAGATAAAGATCTTCAAAACCATCATACGTCCAGCCATGACGTACGGGATTCCGGTCTGGGGGTACGCAGCCCACACACACGTCAACAAGCTGCAAGTGCTGCAGAACAAGGCGCTGAGGATGGCGGTGAACGCCCCATGGTTCGTCCGAAACACACAACTCCACCGCGACCTCAAAATCGAGAGCATCTCCGACTTCGCCAAGAACAGAGCCAGCAAGTTCTTTGCAAGACTTACTGACCACCCGAATGCCGGTGTGAAGCGCCTCGCCGACTACAATGAGGAGGAGCCGTTCCGACACAAGAGGCCCAAAACCATCCTACTGGGCTAAAATAAAATAATATCATCGCCAAGAAGGCGGGCACAATAGTGCACTACAAACAATATACATACGTCCGAAACAAAAATCCGATAGGGAAGGTGAGGGCAAATGGCCCGGTACTTCTAAGAAACCCGTTAGGTTCATCGTTCATCGTTGGTTATGTTTATATATATGCTGAAGTCGTAGCAGTAACTTGTTTTAGTCCCATAAGCCCAATGTATTTTACTTGTGTTATAGATATACATAGCTTTTGCGCGCTGTGATTGGCTGATATTTGAATGACTAGGAATCTTAGAGAGATGGGAATTTTACATTGTGTATTGTATTGCATGGTGATTTACTATTTTATCAATACAAATTGAACCCGTAGAACTAATCTATTGAAAAATATAAGACTTATAGAAGGAAATACGTAGAATCGAATGGAATTATGAATGCATTTGTATTTTCAGGCGTTTTGTATTATATGATTAGAAAATACGCAGAATTTAGCAGTAAAATTGGCAAATTTAAAATCTCAGATAATATTTAAAATTCAATATCTCGAGAACTAGAAGAGATAGAATCCCCATCTACGCAGCAAAATTCGCAGAATTAAATGGAGTATATGGCATCAAAACATATGTACTTTTTATTGGGTGTAGCAAATCTGTATTTGTGTATTGTTAAAATATCTTAGCGTTTTGCCATAAATGTACTGCATTTTTATTTCCAATAATTAAAATTTATAATATATATAACCCATGTACTTTGCCCTATGCTTAAGACCCTACAAAAGATAAAATGTTTCCTATAAAATGTATACCTTAATTCGGATGTGACAAACATGCATTTGATATAGTCAGTGTTTAATTTAAAAATTCTATAAAGAACTGTTTATTATTTAATGCATAAATGAAGTAAAATTCTTTTTTGTATTGTATTTGGTGGCTCTGAAAAGAGCCGATTACTGGAAAATGTGCAATCCAGACTTTATTTGAAGTAATTTTCTTACAGTAAATACTATACTTGAAGTAAAAATCCTTTTCATGATATATTTGGCGAACGCCAGTAATTTCTCAAAGCAACAACTTTGTTCTGAATACGTTTGAATCCACCTAATGCAATTACACCATCCCTAATTCCCAATCCTGAATCTAAGAACAACACGTGTTGTCCGCAAATCTAAGTGACTCTAATATAAAATACGGTGGAATCTGTGCCGATGATTCCCGCCCATTCGGGTTGGTCTCGCCTATACACGAGCAAGAGTCAGAGATTTCACGCCTAGCCGAGGCACCGTGGTTCCACCTTACATCATATGACTCAAAGATATATCTTCAAGAAATACAATATAAGGGCTCCCCACAATGTCGACTGAAAGCCTACGTCTCCAAACGAACTCCGCATTCCCGACAACACCGGCATAGGCACATGGATTCCGTCTGCCACGTACGAGGACGTGGGGGGGTGTCCATGGAGGCCTATGGTCGTGCACCGTATTCCATCGTTGGCCCAGGCAAAGGACATGCTAATTAATAAACAATGTCTAATAACCCACAGTATAATCGCACAAGATGAATTCAAACGCAACAGAAACAAAGAATCACTTATATTGAACTCACTAACATTCTATGAACTAATGTAGATTTGTACCGAGCTTATATACCCACAACTAAATACTGACAAATTGATTCTTGACGCTGATTGGCTGCCGGCTTCCCCCACCCTTTACCAAAGATTAATTATCAATTTTTAGTATTTTTTTCAAAAACTAAGAAATATATTCATTTATACTTTGCGGCATTGAATTCCTCGGAAAATTTCCCATTAGATAGATTATAATTGTATGAAAAAGCTTTTTTTTTAAGTAAAAATTCGTAGCGATTAAAAAATTTGAAATAATTGTAAATATCTCGAAAACTAAAAGAGATATTGATTTATACGCAGCGCCATTGGATTCCTCGTGATATTCTGCATAAGATAAACTATATTTCGTTTATTTAATATTTTTTATAAGTTCAATAATAATTAAAATGTTTAATACATGTATACCATGTATTGTGCCTATGCTTAAAAACTCGGAAAATTTTCAAAATTCAATATCTCGAGAACTAAAAGAGATAGAAACCTCATCTACGCAGCAAAATACTCAGAATTTTATGTAAATTAATATTATTTTAAAAAATATATACCTTAATTTGAGTATGACAACTGTGTATTTGGTATGGGCCATGGTGAAATTCATTGTTAATTATCTCGGAAATTACAAAAGATAATTAGATGCACTCTGCGGCATTGGATTCTCCGTAAAAGTTTCTATAAGATAGACTATAATTTATATTAAAAACAATTTTTAAAACATATTTCCTGGGCCACTACATCTTTTGGAAATAAATGTTAATATCTCAGAAACCAAAAGAGATATCGTCTTGTACTTTACGGCATTAGATTCCTCTTCGGATTCTGCATAAGGAAAAACATATTTAATTTATGAATTATTCACCATGTGCCCAAAAATTAAATTTGAAAATTGGCGAGTATTTCTCAGCCGTTCGATCAGATGCACGACTTAATAGTTAACTTGCTGTTGGTTATGTTTATATATATGCTGAAGTCGTAGCAGTAACTTGTTTTAGTCCCATAAGCCCAATGTATTTTACTTGTGTTATAGATATACATAGCATTTGCGCGCTGTGATTGGCTGATATTTGAATGACTAGGAATCTTAGAGAGATGGGAATTTTACATTGTGTATTGTATTGCATGGTAATTTACTATTTTATCAATACAAATTGAACCCGTAGAGCTAATCTATTGAAAAATATAAGACTTATAGAAGAAAATACGTAGAATCGAATGGAATTATGAATGCATTTGTATTTTCAGGCGTGAATTGAAAAGTAATATTGGCAAATTTAAAATCTCAGAAAAAATATAAAATTTAATATCTCCAGAACTAGAAGAGATAGAAACCTCATCTACGCAGCAAAATGCTCGGAATATTATATAGTTTTTTATTATATTCAAAAATATGTAATTTAATTTGGGTGTAACAACTTTATATTTGGTATGAGCCATGTTCAATTTTGATATTAATTATCTCAGAAATTAAAAAAGATAATAAGATGAGCTTTTCGGCATTGGATTTTTCGGAAAAAATTTCCTATTAGATAGAGTATGAGTTTATTAAAAATCAATTTAGTAAATATATTTTTCCAGCTGAAATATAATTATAATTTTTCTTCAATATCTCAAAATCTAAACGAGATATTTACTTGTACTTTACGGCATTAGATACCTCGAAAAATTCTCCATAAGATAGGATATGTACTATTTATTTAATATTATTTTATAAGGCCAATAATAATAAAAATAAATAATACATAATATCCCTTGTGTTCGCCTATGTTGAAATGTTGAGGTGGAAAAAAATATTAAAAAAATAAAATGAAACAGATATTATGGAAGGTATTTATACATAATTTTATTCATTCATACATCCACTATTTGAATACGGCAAACCTATTCATAAAATATTTGTACATAATATTCAAATAATATGGGGTTTTTAATATCAAATTAAAGAGCATAACATTCTATACATGATTATTCATATATCAATTCAATTTTGAATATAAATATCACCCTTATTATCATCCCTCAGTAGAAAGTTACGTAACACACAGAAGCCAATTATAATTTATCAGTGCTCATTATTTTATTTTTTTGGGAATATAATTATTTATTATTATCTAATGTCTAGCTATTATATGAATTAATTTATTCAGTTTTATTGTTACTATCGAAGTGCAAGGATGTGTGTATGGTGTGCTCGTGTACTGTGCATTTGAGGACGACTTCCTGGTACTTGGAGAGGACTTCAGGATACATGCGGGACATGTAGATGTATTATTTGTTTGATATTTTTTTTCATAAAATTACATTTTGTTGGGTGTGGTATTTATTAATGTTATAGGAAACATTATTTTTAAACTATATGGGGCATAGTTTATATTTAAATAATTGTTCGTGTTTACATGTACCATACAATTTAATTGTTAAATAATGTGTGCCTTATTATTACATTTTAAACTATATTAAAGATATTTAAATAAACTCACATTTTATAAATGAAAAACTGAAACAAATATTTAAATTTTCTGACTATTTTTTTCGCTTTTCTTTTATGATTTATTTAACATTTGATTACGAAACATATACAACAATTTCGTTGTATGTTCATAGATGCAGTATCCAGACAATATGCTCCTTCATGACGAGTTGGAGGTTTCCAGAGATCAGAGGAAGAATTTCTGGGAGAGTCTACACCCTGGTCATCCCCCACAATATGCCAACAAGTATTTGTATTTCTTGTCTTATGTTTATAAATAAAATATGTATAAATAAAATAAAACCTAAAATTTTCATTGAGTTTAAGACTCATAGAAAATTTGTTTAATCATGAACGCACATGTTCGACACAATAATATATAATAATTTGTTCAACTTTCAAATCGGCTCATTTCGCAAATTTTCATCTTATTCTCGGACACGGTTAAAGATACAACAATGGGAGCTAAAAAATCGAATTCCCAATGCAATTCTCTTTCCTTCTATGTATCATACAATTTTTTACGATTGCCTGTTCCCGAGTATAGGAAGCTTAAAGTCACATGATATTTCATAGCAATTTGTTCAACATTCAAATCGGCTCATTTCGCACATTTTCATCTTATTCTCGGACACGGTTAAAGATACAGCAATGGGAGCTGAAAAATCGAAGTCCCAATGGAATTCTCTTTCCTTTTATGTATCATACAATTTTTTACGATTGCCTGTTCCCGAGTATAGGACGCTTAAAATCACATGATATTTCATAGCAATTTGTTCAACCTTCAAATCGGCTCATTTCGCACATTTTCATCTTATTCTCGGACACGGTTAAAGATACAGCAATGGGAGCTGAAAAATCGAATTTCCAATGGAATTCTCTTTCTTTTTATGTATCATACATTTTTTTACGATTGCCTGTTCCCGAGTATAGGACGCTTAAATTCACATGATATTTCACAGAAATTTTTCAACATTCAAATCGGCTCATTCCGCACATTTTCATCTTATTCTCTGACACGGTTAAAGATACAGCAATGGGAGCTGAAAAATCGAATTCCCAATGGAATCCGCTTTCTTTTTATGTACCATACATTTTTTTACGATTGCCTGTTCCCGAGTATAGGACGCTTAAAGTTACATGATATTTCATAGCAATTTGTTCATCATTCAAATCGGCTAATTCCGCACATTTTCATCTTATTCTCGGAGACGGTTAAAGATACAGAAATGGGAGCTGAAAAATCGAATTCCCAATGGAATTCTCTTTCTTTTAATGTATCATACATTTTTTTACGATTGCCTGTTCCCGAGTATAGGACGCTTAAAGTTAAATGATATTTCATAGCAATTTGTTCAACATTCAAATCGGCTCATTTCGCACATTTTCATCTTATTCTCGGACACGGTTAAAGATACAGCAATGGGAGCTGAAAAATCGAATTCCCAATGGAATTCTCTTTCTTTTTATGTATCATACATTTTTTTACGATTGCCTGTTCCCGAGTATAGGACGCTTAAAGTCACATGATATTTCATAGCAATTTGTTCAACCTTCAAATCGGCTCATTTCGCACATTTTCATCTTATTCTCGGACACGGTTAAAGATACAGCAATGGGAGCTGAAAAATCGAATTTCCAATGGAATTCTCTTTCTTTTTATGTATCATACATTTTTTTACGATTGCCTGTTCCCGAGTATAGGACGCTTGAAATCACATGATATTTCATAGCAATTTGTTCAACCTTCAAATCGGCTCATTCCGCACATTTTCATCTTATTCTTGGACACAGTTAAAGATACAGCAATGGGAGCTGAAACATCGAATTCCCAATGGAATTCTCTTTCCTCTTATGTAACATACAATTTTTTACGATTGCCTGTTCCCGAGTATAGGACGCTTAAAGTTAAATGATATTTCATAGCAATTTGTTCAACATTCAAATCGGCTCATTCCGCACATTTTCATCTTATTCTCGGACACGGTTAAAGATACAGCAATGGGAGCTGAAAAATCGAATTCCCAATGGAATTCTCTTTCTTTTTATGTATCATACATTTTATACGATTGCCTGTTCCCGAGTATAGGACGCTTAAAGTTAAATGATATTTCATAGCAATTTGTTCAACATTCAAATCGGCTCATTTCGCACATTTTCATCTAATTCTCGGACACGGTTAAAGGTACAGCAATGGGAGCTGAAAAATCGAATTCCCAATGGAATTCTCTTTCTTTTTATGTATGATACATTTGTTTACGATTGCCTGTTCCCGAGTATAGGACGCTTAAAGTCACATGATTTTTCATAGCAATTTGTTCAACATTCAAATCGGCTCATTTCGCACATTTTCATCTTATTCTCGGACACAGTTAAAGATACAGCAATGGGAGCTGAAAAATCGAATTCCCAATGGAATTCTCTTTCTTTTTATGTATCATACATTTTTTTACGATTGCCTGTTCCCGAGTATAGGACGCTTAAAGTCACATGATATTTCATAGCAATTTGTTCAACCTTCAAATCGGCTCATTTCGCACATTTTCATCTTATTCTCGGACACGGTTAAAGATACAGCAATGGGAGCTGAAAAATCGAATTTCCAATGGAATTCTCTTTCTTTTTATGTATCATACATTTTTTTACGATTGCCTGTTCCCGAGTATAGGACGCTTGAAATCACATGATATTTCATAGCAATTTGTTCAACCTTCAAATCGGCTCATTCCGCACATTTTCATCTTATTCTTGGACACAGTTAAAGATACAGCAATGGGAGCTGAAACATCGAATTCCCAATGGAATTCTCTTTCCTCTTATGTAACATACATTTTTTTACGATTGCCTGTTCCCGAGTATAGGACGCTTAAAGTTAAATGATATTTCATAGCAATTTGTTCAACATTCAAATCGGCTCATTTCGCACATTTTCAACTTATTCTCGGACTCGGTTAAAGATACAACAATGGGAGCTGAAAAATCGAATTCCCAATGGAATTCTCTTTCCTCTTATGTAACATACATTTTTTTACGATTGCCTGTTCCCGAGTATAGGACGCTTAAATTCACATGATATTTCACAGAAATTTGTTCAACATTCAAATCGGCTCATTCCGCACATTTTCATCTTATTCTCGGACACGGTTAAAGATACAGCAATGGGAGCTGAAAAATCGAATTCCCAATGGAATTGTCTTTCTTTTTATGTATCATACATTTTTATACGATTGCCTGTTCCCGAGTATAGGACGCTTAAAGTTAAATGATATTTCATAGCAATTTGTTCAACATTCAAATCGGCTCATTTCGCACATTTTCATCTAATTCTCGGACACGGTTAAAGGTACAGCAATGGGAGCTGAAAAATCGAATTCCCAATGGAATTCTCTTTCTTTTTATGTATGATACATTTGTTTACGATTGCCTGTTCCCGAGTATAGGACGCTTAAAGTCACATGATTTTTCATAGCAATTTGTTCAACATTCAAATCGGCTCATTTCGCACATTTTCATCTTATTCTCGGACACAGTTAAAGATACAGCAATGGGAGCTGAAAAATCGAATTCCCAATGGAATTCTCTTTCTTTTTATGTATCATACATTTGTTTACGATTGCCTGTTCCCGAGTATAGGACGCTTAAAGTCACATGATTTTTCATAGCAATTTGTTCAACATTCAAATCGGCTCATTTCGCACATTTTCATCTTATTCTCGGACACGGTTAAAGATACAGCAATGGGAGCTGAAAAATCGAATTCCCAATGGAATTCTCTTTCTTTTTATGTACCATACATTTTTTTACGATTGCCTGTTCCCGAGTATAGGACGCTTAAAGTTACATGATATTTCATAGCAATTTGTTCATCATTCAAATCGGCTAATTCCGCACATTTTCATCTTATTCTCGGAGACGGTTAAAGATACAGAAATGGGAGCTGAAAAATCGAATTCCCAATGGAATTCTCTTTCTTTTTATGTATCATACATTTTTTTACGATTGCCTGTTCCCGAGTATAGGACGCTTAAAGTTAAATGATATTTCATAGCAATTTGTTCAACATTCAAATCGGCTCATTTCGCACATTTTCATCTTATTCTCGGACACGGTTAAAGATACAGCAATGGGAGCTGAAAAATCGAATTTCCAATGGAATTCTCTTTCTTTTTATGTATCATACATTTTTTTACGATTGCCTGTTCCCGAGTATAGGACGCTTAAAGTCACATGATATTTCATAGCAATTTGTTCAACCTTCAAATCGGCTCATTTCGCACATTTTCATCTTATTCTCGGACACGGTTAAAGATACAGCAATGGGAGCTGAAAAATCGAATTTAGAATGGAATTCTCTTTCTTTTTATGTATCATACATTTTTTTACGATTGCCTGTTCCCGAGTATAGGACGCTTGAAATCACATGATATTTCATAGCAATTTGTTCAACCTTCAAATCGGCTCATTCCGCACATTTTCATCTTATTCTTGGACACAGTTAAAGATACAGCAATGGGAGCTGAAACATCGAATTCCCAATGGAATTCTCTTTCCTCTTATGTAACATACAATTTTTTACGATTGCCTGTTCCCGAGTATAGGACGCTTAAAGTTAAATGATATTTCATAGCAATTTGTTCAACATTCAAATCGGCTCATTTCGCACATTTTCAACTTATTCTCGGACTCGGTTAAAGATACAACAATGGGAGCTGAAAAATCGAATTCCCAATGGAATTCTCTTTCCTCTTATGTAACATACATTTTTTTACGATTGCCTGTTCCCGAGTATAGGACGCTTAAATTCACATGATATTTCACAGAAATTTGTTCAACATTCAAATCGGCTCATTCCGCACATTTTCATCTTATTCTCGGACACGGTTAAAGATACAGCAATGGGAGCTGAAAAATCGAATTCCCAATGGAATTCTCTTTCTTTTTATGTATCATACATTTTTATACGATTGCCTGTTCCCGAGTATAGGACGCTTAAAGTTAAATGATATTTCATAGCAATTTGTTCAACATTCAAATCGGCTCATTTCGCACATTTTCATCTAATTCTCGGACACGGTTAAAGGTACAGCAATGGGAGCTGAAAAATCGAATTCCCAATGGAATTCTCTTTCTTTTTATGTATGATACATTTGTTTACGATTGCCTGTTCCCGAGTATAGGACGCTTAAAGTCACATGATTTTTCATAGCAATTTGTTCAACATTCAAATCGGCTCATTTCGCACATTTTCATCTTATTCTCGGACACAGTTAAAGATACAGCAATGGGAGCTGAAAAATCGAATTCCCAATGGAATTCTCTTTCTTTTTATGTATCATACATTTGTTTACGATTGCCTGTTCCCGAGTATAGGACGCTTAAAGTCACATGATTTTTCATAGCAATTTGTTCAACATTCAAATCGGCTCATTTCGCACATTTTCATCTTATTCTCGGATTAAAGATACAGCAATGGGAGCTGAAAAATCGAATTCCCAATGGAATTCTCTTTCTTTTTATGTATCATACATTTGTTTACGATTACCTGTTCCCGAGTATAGGACGCTTAAAGTTAAATGATATTTCATAGCAATTTGTTCAACATTCAAATCGGCTCATTTCGCACATTTTCATCTTATTCTCGGACACGGTTAAAGATACAGCAATGGGAGCTGAAAAATCGAATTCCCAATGGAATTCTCTTTCTTTTTATGTATCATACATTTTTTTACGATTGCCTGTTCCCGAGTATAGGACGCTTAAAGTTAAATGATATTTCATAGCAATTTGTTCAACATTCAAATCGGCTCATTTCGCACATTTTCATCTAATTCTCGGACACGGTTAAAGGTACAGCAATGGGAGCTGAAAAATCGAATTCCCAATGGAATTCTCTTTCTTTTTATGTATCATACATTTGTTTACGATTGCCTGTTCCCGAGTATAGGACGCTTAAAGTTAAATGATATTTCATAGCAATTTGTTCAACATTTAAATCGGCTCATTTCGCACATTTTCATCTTATTCTCGGACACGGTTAAAGATACAGCAATGGGAGCTGAAAAATCGAATTCCCAATGGAATTCTCTTTCTTCTTATGTATCATACATTTTTTTACGATGGCCTGTTCCCCAGTATAGGACCCTTAAAGTCACATGATATTTCATAGCAATTTGTTCAACATTCAAATCGGCTCATTCCGCACATTTTCATCTTATTCTCGGACACGGTTAAAGATACAGCAATGGGAGCTGAAAAATCGAATTCCCAATGAAATCCGCTTTCTTTTTATATATCATACATTTTTTTAAGATTGCCTGTTCCCGAGTATAGGACGCTTAAAGTCACATGATATTTCATAGCAAGTTGTTCAACATTCAAATCGGCTAATTCCGCACATTTTCATCTTATTCTCGGACACGGTTAAAGATACAGCAATGGGAGCTGAAAAATCGAATTCCCAATGGAATTCTCTTTCTTTTTATGTATCATACATTTTTTTACGATTGCCTGTTCCCGAGTATAGGACGCTTAAAGTCACATGATATTTCATAGCAATTTGTACAACATTCAAATGAGCTCATTTCGCACATTTTCATCTTATTCTCGGACACGGTTAAAGATACAGCAATGGGAGTTGAAAAATCGAATTCCCAATGGAATTCTCTTTCTTTTTATGTATCATACATTTTTTTACGATTGCCTGTTCCCGAGTATAGGACGCTTAAAGTTAAATGATATTTCATAGCAATTTGTTCAACATTCAAATCGGCTCATTTCGCACATTTTCATCTTATTCTCGGACACGGTTAAAGATACAGCATTGGGAGCTGAAAAATCGAATTCCCAATGGAATTCTCTTTCTTTTTTTGTATCATACATTTTTTTACGATGGCCTGTTCCCGAGTATAGGACGCTTAAAGTTAAATGATATTTCATAGCAATTTGTACAACATTCAAATGAGCTCATTTCGCACATTTTCATCTTATTCTCGGACACGGTTAAAGATACAGCAATGGGAGTTGAAAAATCGAATTCCCAATGGAATTCTCTTTCTTTTTATGTATCATACATTTTTTTACGATTGCCTGTTCCCGAGTATAGGACGCTTAAAGTTAAATGATATTTCATAGCAATTTGTTCAACATTCAAATCGGCTCATTTCGCACATTTTCATCTAATTCTCGGACACGGTTAAAGATACAGCAATGGGAGCTGAAAAATCGAATTCGCAATGGAATTTTATTTCTTTTTATGTATCATACATTTTTTTACGATTACCTGTTCCCGAGTATAGGACGCTTAAAGTCACATGATATTTCATAGCAATTTGTTAAACATTCAAATCGGCTCATTTCGCACATTTTCATCTTATTCTCGGACACGGTTAAAGATACAGCAATGGGAGCTGAAAAATCGAATTCCCAATGGAATTCTCTTTCTTTTTATGTATCATACATTTTTTTACGATTGCCTGTTCCCGAGTATAGGACGCTTAAAGTTAAATGATATTTCATAGCAATTTGTTCAACATTCAAATCGGCTCATTTCGCACATTTTCATCTTATTCTCGGACACGGTTAAAGATACAGCATTGGGAGCTGAAAAATCGAATTCCCAATGGAATTCTCTTTCTTTTTTTGTATCATACATTTTTTTACGATGGCCTGTTCCCGAGTATAGGACGCTTAAAGTCACATGATATTTCATAGCAATTTGTTCAACATTAAATTCTGCTCATTTCGCACATTTTCATCTTATTCTCGGACACGGTTAAAGATACAGCAATGGGAGCTGAAAAATCGAATTCCCAATGGAATTCTCTTTCTTTTTATGTATCATACATTTTTTTACGATTGCCTGTTCCCGAGTATAGGACGCTTAAAGTTAAATGATATTTCATAGCAATTTGTTCAACATTCAAATCGGCTCATTTCGCACATTTTCATCTAATTCTCGGACACGGTTAAAGATACAGCAATGGGAGCTGAAAAATCGAATTCCCAATGGAATTCTCTTTCTTTTTATGTATCATACATTTTTTTACGATTGCCTGTTCCCGAGTATAGGACGCTTAAAGTTAAATGATATTTCATAGCAATTTGTTCAACATTCAAATCGGCTCATTTTGCACATTTTCATCTTATTCTCGGACACGGTTAAAGATACAGCAATGGGAGCTGAAAAATCGAATTCCCAATGGAATTCTCTTTTTTTTTTGTATCATACATTTTTTTACGATGGCCTGTTCCCGAGTATAGGACGCTTAAATTCACATGATTTTTCATAGCAATTTGTTCAACATTCAAATCGGCTCATTTCGCACATTTTCATCTTATTCTCGGACACGGTTAAAGATACAGCAATGGGAGCTGAAAAATCGAATTCCCAATGGAATTCTCATTCTTTTTATGTATTATACATTTTTTTACGATTGCCTGTTCCCGAGTATAGGACGCTTAAATTTAAATGATATTTCATAGCAATTTGTTCAACATTCAAATCGGCTCATTTCGCACATTTTCATCTTATTCTCGGACACGGTTAAAGATACAGCAATGGGAGCTGAAAAATCGAATTCCCAATGGAATTCTCTTTCTTTTTTTGTATCATACATTTTTTTACGATGGCCTGTTCCCGATAATAGGACGCTTAAAGTCACATGATATTTCATAGCAATTTGTTCAACATTAAATTCTGCTCATTTCGCACATTTTCATCTTATTCTCGGACACGGTTAAAGATACAGCAATGGGAGCTGAAAAATCGAATTCCCAATGGAATTCTCTTTCTTTTTATGTATCATACATTTGTTTACGATTGCCTGTTCCCGAGTATAGGACGCTTAAAGTCACATGATTTTTCATAGCAATTTGTTCAACATTCAAATCGGCTCATTTCGCACATTTTCATCTTATTCTCGGACACGGTTAAAGATACAGCAATGGGAGCTGAAAAATCGAATTCCCAATGGAATTCTCTTTCTTTTTTTGTATCATACATTTTTTTACGATTGCCTGTTCCCGAGTATAGGACGCTTAAAGTTAAATGATATTTCATAGCAATTTGTTCAACATTCAAATCGGCTCATTTCGCACATTTTCATCTAATTCTCGGACACGGTTAAAGATACAGCAATGGGAGCTGAAAAATCGAATTCCCAATGGAATTCTCTTTCTTTTTATGTATCATACATTTTTTTACGATTGCCTGTTCCCGAGTATAGGACGCTTAAAGTTAAATGATATTTCATAGCAATTTGTTCAACATTCAAATTGGCTCATTTCGCACATTTTCATCTTATTCTCGGACACGGTTAAAGATACAGCAATGGGAGCTAAAAAATCGAATTCCCAATGGAATTCTCTTTCTTTTTATGTATCATACATTTGTTTACGATTGCCTGTTCCCGAGTATAGGACGCTTAAAGTCACATGATTTTTCATAGCAATTTGTTCAACATTCAAATCGGCTCATTTCGCACATTTTCATCTTATTCTCGGACACGGTTAAAGATACAGCAATGGGAGCTGAAAAATCGAATTCCCAATGGAATTCTCTTTCTTTTTTTGTATCATACATTTTTTTACGATTGCCTGTTCCCGAGTATAGGACGCTTAAAGTTAAATGATATTTCATAGCAATTTGTTCAACATTCAAATCGGCTCATTTCGCACATTTTCATCTAATTCTCGGACACGGTTAAAGATACAGCAATGGGAGCTGAAAAATCGAATTCCCAATGGAATTCTCTTTCTTTTTATGTATCATACATTTTTTTACGATTGCCTGTTCCCGAGTATAGGACGCTTAAAGTTAAATGATATTTCATAGCAATTTGTTCAACATTCAAATCGGCTCATTTCGCACATTTTCATCTTATTCTCGGACACGGTTAAAGAGACAGCAATGGGAGCTAAAAAATCGAATTCCCAATGGAATTCTCTTTCTTTTTATGTATCATACATTTGTTTACGATTGCCTGTTCCCGAGTAAGGACGCTTAAAGTCACATGATTTTTCATAGCAATTTGTTCAACATTCAAATCGGCTCATTTCGCACATTTTCATCTTATTCTCGGACACGGTTAAAGATACAGCAATGGGAGCTGAAAAATCGAATTCCCAATGGAATTCTCTTTCTTTTTATGTATCATACATTTGTTTACGATTGCCTGTTCCCGAGTATAGGACGCTTAAAGTCACATGATTTTTCATAGCAATTTGTTCAACATTCAAATCGGCTCATTTCGCACATTTTCATCTTATTCTCGGACACGGTTAAAGATACAGCAATGGGAGCTGAAAAATAGAATTCCCAATGGAATTCTCTTTCTTTTTTTGTATCATACATTTTTTTACGATTGCCTGTTCCCGAGTATAGGACGCTTAAAATTAAATGATATTTCATAGCAATTTGTTCAACATTCAAATCGGCTCATTTCGCACATTTTCATCTTATTCTCGGACACGGTTAAAGATACAGCAATGGGAGCTGAAAAATCGAATTCCCAATGGAATTCTCTTTCTTTTTTTGTATCATACATTTTTTTACGATTGCCTGTTCCCGAGTATAGGACGCTTAAAATTAAATGATATTTCATAGCAATTTGTTCAACATTCAAATCGGCTCATTTCGCACATTTTCATCTTATTCTCGGACACGGTTAAAGATACAGCAATGGGAGCTAAAAAATCGAATTCCCAATGGAATTCTCTTTCTTTTTATGTATCATACATTTTTTTACGATTGCCTGTTCCCGAGTATAGGACGCTTAAAGTCACATGATATTTCACTGAAATTTCGTAGAAGTCCATATGTGTTTCTATTGAATAATCTTCGTTCATAGCGACACACCATTTTTTATATTTCATTTTAGGGGAAAGACTAGATCATCCTGAAGCCTGTCCACCTGAAATTTATCAAATTATGCTTCAGTGTTGGGCTAGGGAACCAAATGAGCGTCCAACTTTTGCAGCAATCAAAGAATTTGTACGTAAAACTATGCCTCCTGTTATGAAAGCCTTAGATAAATTTGACGAAGAAGGGAAAATGAAATGTATTACATTATTTAGAAATAGTTTAGAATCAATATTTTTGTCATAATAAATGTTTAGTTTTTCTAAATATATTTCTTTGTACATATTCCCCGAGTAGCTATTCTAAAAATAATATTATTTATTCTTTCATTCGTTCCTAAAATGTATACATTCGTAGTAGTGTCTTCCAAAATCATTTGTTGTACATTTATTTAAGGAAAATAGTTTATTTCACAATTGACTGATCTCTCTTATTTTGTATGTTAGAATATGTTTTCTTTTCACTGTATAGATTTTCTACAGTCCATCGTTGAAATAAAAATAAGTTCATATATACATGTATTTCTTTATTATTCATCGATTTGCATGCATTGAAAAATTGTTTATTTATTAAAACATTTTTTACATTAATATTTTATGTTATATACACAAGGAAAATGTTCTTAAAACATCAACTCCACGCTTCTCTCACATTATTTACGCGCTGTGCTCTGATTGGCGAATTGGTTCCCCCACCACTGTTTCAATATTTTGGGTGGGTATATAAAGAGATGCTCCAATTTTTCAGTTACTTTATTTTCACTTCTAAACCAATGTATTTCATGTTTTTCAGGAAAATATGCACACAATACATATTTTAATATTAAAATCGGTTTTTTCCAGAGCCAATACATATATTTAATACATTCTACATCAGTTTAAACTATTTTCTGATAGGTATTCATACATAATTCATTGAAGTATTTGATGCATACACATAGTACATTGTTGTAATCATTTAACAATAGAATTTTGCAACAATCTTATATTGATCAAAACAAATATTTTCATAATATATACTGTCCATGATTGAGTGTCCGTGAGGACGCCTGGTAAGCGCCCACACGATACAAATATTTCATCATTACCTATATTTATGTACAAAGCAAATTGGCACACCCAGTAATGGATAATATGCCGCGATGATATATTTATTTATTTTATATACACAGTATTGAAGAGTTCTTAGCAAATACAACCATAGTCCAAATATTGTAAACATGACTTACATATAGCGACATTATATTTTTTAACTATATCATTGAATATCAAGTATAAAATGCAATCAAATCGTATAGAGAATAAAATATTCTTTAAAGTTTTTAATAACATATTGAACAGCGTTTATTTCAAGAAGAACTGTTAAAATCTTCAAATGAGGGTACTTATGGTTGACCAATTATAACCAAAATCTAATAAAGTCTGTATATGGATGTAAAATATTATTCTAGGAACCCTAAAACGTGCTTATTCATTAAATACTCACCACCAAATTTTTGACCAAAGACAATACCTTCCTTACCTATAGATGACGGAAAGTAGAAATGGGCTTACATTGATTTTGCTAAGAGTTCTTCATCTTCATTTATTCTTATAAGTTTAATTGTTGAAATAACATTTTATTTCATTGTTGCAGGGTCGATGACCTCCTGGACTATACCTCCATCTAAATGGATCAATTATATTATCATACACAAAAAAATGTATTGTTATTGTAACATAAATATATTGTAAAATAATGTATAAATAAATGTTAATAAAAAAACTCTTTATAAACTGTCAGAAAGGTATATAATTAGCACCAAATACAGCCCAACACATATAATTAATAAAAAATCATCTTTATATTCTTATAATAAATAACTTTAGGGGTAAATACTTCACATACTATAATTCTGAATACGCTAATCGAAAGAGCGTTTTAAAATCAATCAGGTTCACTATTTTTCATCCCTTAATCACATGAAATAATCGTATTTGTTGCTAATTAAAAACCTAAATACAAATTTTTGAACTATTTTATTCATAAAATCTAATAATACATATGTTGTTACAACTATAAGCTATTGTAAATCATGTACATTATGTTCTAAATAAATACATTGTTAAAAATAATTATTGTCTCATTTCTTACATAATTTTCAGGTCAAAAATCTAGGCTGATCTACATATCAATCATAAATAGTTCTAATTATTTGGTACGTATTCAAATGCATAGTGTAAGTATTAGCATAAGAGCAATGTATTCTATAAACAAAAATAAACTATATTGAAAGTTACATAATCTTTTATTTCAAACTCCGTTTTATACGCTCCAATTGCTGTCGTTTTAATTACAGTACATCGGTCATTACATAACACCTAGAGCACCAGAATCAAATTTCAGACCCATGACGTACAGCAGATTACGTAATCACGTAGCCTACGAAAAAATTCTAGCTAGCAAAATCCGGGAGCACCAGCAAGGCTTCTGGTCGACAAAATTCAAAAATCGTGTAAGATCGACGATTTAAGGCCGCAACGGCCGAAATGTAGCACTTTACTGCCGCTACAAGCATTTTTCAGCTTTCTGGCAGAAATTCAGCCGATCCCAAGGCATATACCCACCAAAATTTAAAAATTTATTCCTCGAAAGGCTATAGCAAGGCTTCTGGCTGATAAAATTAAAAAATCGTGTAGAATCAGCCATAGACAGCCTGTAGCAAGCGAAAAATAGCATTTTTGTCATTGTTCAAGCATTTTCGAGCTGCCAGAGGTATATACAGCCGATCAGTAGGCTACCACTCACAAAAATTTAAAATCGAAACGCCATAGCAAGGCTAGTACTCATCAAAACATAAATCTTAGAGTCAGAAGGCTATAGCAAGGCATTTATTTGCAAAAATTAAAATTCCAACCGATCAGAAGCCTACAGCAAGGCTTTAGTACGCCGAATCGTAGATCCTACCCCTTCTATCAAGAATTTCTAGCTATATACTGGCTGTCTGATGGATTTACAGCCATTCAGCGTGGGTGATGGTCTCGTACCGGACACTCTGCTTCGTGAATTTGGCTATTAGGGCTATATTACAGGTTTCTAGCTTTTTTTGGCTGCTGGCTGGCTGGCCACCAGATCCGTAGCCCAGACCACAGGCTGGACTACGGGTGGTGGGGTTCTGCTGGTGGGATCGCTTGTGGACCGCTCGGTTGCTGGGCTAGTGAATCGCTAGGATGCTGGGTTGCTCGTAGCTGGAATTTGATGGCTTGTATTATGTAATATGCTTAATGGAATTTATTTTTTGAATGGTATTACGATTATTATTTTGTTGTGATAATGATATACATGATTTTGATTGTCGTGATTTATGTAATGTAGTTTATTTATTTGGAGCACTTTCAAAGTTCGTTTTGTACACTAATGAAGTTATTTTTGATGCTAGAAAATTGGGAAAAGTTTTATTGTATCATTTTCATCGTGTACAATACGAATTTGAAGTTAGATTTGCTTTATGATTTATGATATTTTATATGATTTTCTTATAGGGTATTGTAGTAAAAAATAGTGTAAGTTTCAGTGTTTGTATGTTATATTTTTGTAAGACATGTACATATGAAATATATTACAATAAAGAATTGATACAAATAGATACTATATGTATTATTGCATGGTGTTTGTTGTAGTTTTGGGTGTGAGAAGAGAAGTTTATTGTTACATATTTTCTATGTTATAAATGACAGAAAATTTTAATAAGTATTTATGGTGAAGGATATTTTATTGCACATAACATTTATAACACGAAATATGTAACAATTTTAACGGTGACCCATCTTATATGGGTTTGAGACAGTATTAGCTTGATTTTCATATTTTCAAGGACATTTTTTTTCTAAGTGTACTGTATAATGAACTTCATATATAAGTTGATAGCTATTGATACTACACCCAAATAAAGATAATATATTTACAAGTTTAACTATTAATATGTTTATAAAAAAATGCAGATGAACTATTAGAAATAATTTTGTTGTATTTTTCTATCAAGATACGAGTTCCTAAAGAAAAAATGTCATTTAATATTAGTTTATACTAATTTTAATATGAGTTTTATGTATCATATTGCAGCTGCCATATCCACACTCTGGGTGTAGAGGAAAAGTTCATTAACGTTATAAATAAAGATATATTTATTTAGTTTTTCGGCAAACATAAATGAACTAAGATAAATCTTAAGGTATTAGGTCTAATATGTTATACTTAAAGAATTATTACATTTAAAATAAATATATACAAAGTTTTCTTTATTATTTTACAAACATAACATAAATATATAATGGGGCAACATTAGGCTATGGTTCGACGGCGGTTATCTTCTTCTCGAAGACATTATTGGGCATGTAACGTCAGCGAGTACTCGTCCTCAAGCTGAAAGATGGTGTTGATTACGTGGAGATACCCAGAAATCTGAACAGAAGAAAAAAATATAAACATATAGATATTAGAGATTCATATATATTTTTCCATTTATATATTTGCTACTTGCTACACCCAATATAAGGTATAGATATTTTAATAATATATAACTCTACATTGAATTATGAGTAAAAAGCTGCTTTGCAGAGGTTTCTATGTTTTTTAGTTCTCGAGATATTGAATTTTAAAATTTTTATGAGTTTTTAAAGAGAAATACATATTTTAATATGGGATATATGTACTATACATTTTTATTATTATTCAACTTAATATTAAATAAGGAAACATAAATGAGATTAAAATTCCTTTTTGTATAATAATTTGTGGCCCTAAAAAGAGCCATTGCTTGTATTTGTTGTTTCCCTTAACTTTACCACCTTTGCCGCGACCAGACATTGTAAAATTATTTTACTTAACACAACCTAACGCAACAACACCAGTAAGTAGAATGAATTCCCAAAAAATATCACGCTTTTATAAACTCTGTATATGTCTGTGTGTTAAACAAACCAATAGGAAAGCAGTATGGTATTGTTATCCGCATACAGTGTACATTCCTATCCTTAACATGGGGACTTCGGCAGCGATCGGTATGAGTTCGTATATAAAATGAAACTCCAATACTTGTCCAATATCGTCCGATTAGCTTGCTCTCGACAGTTGGCAAGCTGCTCGAAAAAATTCTACTCATACGATTACAAAAGTGGGCAGATGATGAACACTTCCTACCGGACCACCAACATGGCTTTCGTGCCAAGCATAGCACGAACCACCAGCTACTTAGAGTGACAGAATACATCACCCAAGGATTTAATCGCCGCCAGGCCACGGGCGCAATATTCCTCGACATCGCGAAGGCCTTTGATAAGGTGTGGCACGAGGGGATCCTCCACAAACTACTACAATTGAACGCTCCAAGATGGCTCGTCCATATTCTACGCAGCTATCTAGAAAACAGAAAATTCTGCGTGAAGATTGGAGAACAAAAATCATCAATGAAGTCCACTACCGCCGGTACCCCACAAGGAAGCCTGCTTTCTCCTCTACTGTTCTCAATCTTCACGCACGACTTCCCGCAAGAAGAAAATACGCTCCTGGCTCAGTATGCAGACGATACTGCCGTACTTGCCAGATCAACGCAAGCGAAATGCATCAGCAGACGCCTCCAAACAGCCGCTGACCGGATGGAAGACTGGTTCAGCAAATGGAGAATCGACGTTAACGCATCCAAAAGCGCTGCGATATTTTTTACCAAACGACGCATCCAGCCAGAAGAAAACATTAAGATGTTCAACGAAGAAATCCCATGGCGACAGTCGACTAAATATCTGGGTGTCACCATGGATAAACGTTTAAACTGGGTCGAAAACACTCAGCGTACAGTTGCCCAAGCCTCTGCCGTGACGAGATCCATTTACGGGCTAATAAATAGAAGAAGCCGTTTATCACTACAGAACAAACTCCTTCTGTACAAAGCTTTGATACGACCAGTGCTAACGTACGCAGCTCCTGTATGGGGATACGTAGGAACAGCACAGATCAAACGACGACAAGTAATTCAAAACAAATTACTACGTATGATCACCGACGCACCGTGGTTCATGCGAAACGAGCAACTGCACCGAGACCTGAAAGTGCAGTCCATGTATGATTTCATAAAAGAACTGTCCGATAAGTTCTTCCAAGGAATCGAGTCCCACGCGAACCGGGGTATAAAAAGATGCGGCGAAGACTACGAGGCTGACACCGTCCTCAAGCACAAAAGGCCAAAGCTGATCCTGGCCTGAACAAATAATGAAGGCATCCGCAAATAGCGGAATATAATAATAATAATAAAAAAAAAAGATGCAAAAATTAATGCAGAGACGTGAAGGTGAAAAGGGCAAAAGCCTGGGGCACCGAAAATGCGAGATGAATAATGTAAAAAAAAAAAAAATAATGTTCGCGTCATTTGTGCTCGACACGTCGGATGTGTTCCTTGTTTGTTACACTGAGACTGACTGTGTTGTACGTGACGTGTAATACTTTTGTAAAGAAAGATGTAAAAGCTGTTCAAGGTAAATAAATGGTTGTCCCATAATTTATTTACATACATATAAAAAAATCGGCTCTTTTCAGAGCCACAAATAATAATTCAAAAAAGAATTTTTACTTCATTTATGTTACCTATAATTAGAATGTATTAATAAATATATTCCCAAAATCCTTATTTGTTTAAAAATTATTTAAACCTCTACAATGCATATAATAACAATATTAGCCCAAAAGATTGTTAAACAATAAGTTTTAAATACTATGGCTATGGAGGCCACGGGTAAAGCTAAGGTTATTGGACGCACGGGTAAAGGGCACACGAGTTAATGGCAGTAAAAGCTATTTGTGGCTCTAAAAAGAACCACTGTTTGTGGTCGAGGAGGAAAGGCTATTGGGCGCAAGGTTGAAGAGGTGAAGTAAAAGCTATTGGGTGCAATGGGTGCAGAAGTAAAGGTTACTGGGCGCAATGGGTGCAGAAGTAAAGGCTATTGGGCACAGTGGGTGGAGGAGTTAAGGCTATTGGGCGCAATGGGTACAGGAGTTAAGGCTATTGGGCACAATGGGTGGACGAGTTAAGGCTATTGGGCATCTCACACACTCACACACATATACACACAGACATCATCGTAAAAATGTTATTATCGGATTCTAGGGACCTTAAAACGTGCTTATTCACTAAAATCTAGATATGCGATTTTTAGCATGATTTCAGTACCTCTCTTAGCGAGAGGTAAAAAGAAGGAAGGTAAGAAAAAATGTTTTGTAGATGTATTAGGTGTCGAAATTTAAAAATGTATCTCATTATTATTTTATTGTATATTGAATAAATATTCAACCTATTTTAATATAAATTATATGTACACAGTAATAAAATAACAACTAAGAGACTAATATTGGAAGTTACATTGTAATACATCCATTACAAATTTTTACACATATTTTTTTTTATACAGACATCGTTCATTTACATGTATCTAGTTTACACCGACAAAATAGGTATAAAAACTAGTAGTATAAAAACTATAAACTAAACTATAATAGTATATTTCAACGTTTATTTGGTCCTATATTTCATGTGATTGTTATTATAATTATATAATCAATGGGACATATATGTCCCAGACATCTGTTATAGTATTTTATGTATCTAGGATGAAAATTTGTGAGTATCTTAAAGACACTTTTCACCTGAGATACACACAGTAAAATTTTTGAAAGATGTACAATCAAGATCATCTACGAAATGTATGAATTAATATTTTAGTTTCACCCATTCTGACAAATTCATTAGTGTCGTTTGCTTAATTTTTATGAGGATGATACTACTGTTATTTTATTATTATAAAAATATATGTTACAGTAAAAGTATTCAAAATTCAACAATAAGTCAAGTGGTAAGTTTATTAGCAAATATGTGAAAAATAAGAATGATTAAATTACTGACAGTGTCAGAAAATGACGTTATTCGTATGGCTATGAATCAAGGTAATGTATTTGAATTAATAAATAAACTTACATTACAGCGTAATTATTAGCAACAACAAACATCGTTTTAAAATGGAATGTCCTAACTTAGTCGAAACAATATGAATTTTTGGAAGACAAGCGTGTTAATCCATCCTTATCGCACACGCTTCTAGCCTTTGTAAAGGAAGTAGATAAATGTATGCTAATTTGTTAATTCGTTCATGATACGGATGACCTTGATCGGACATCTTTCAAAACTTTTACTGTACATAATTTTATGTCATACGGGTGTCTAGTTATTAAATTATTAAAAGAAATTTGTAGCAATGTGTAGCAGTGTGAATTTTGTAGATGAAAAATACATTCCTCGAGATATTTTGCTTAGATAATGCCTTATAAATAAAGGATTCAGTTTGAAGGCAAAATATATTTTAAAGTTCTAGTACTAATGTTTCAAATTTTGTTTTATAAATCGTTCAAAAAACGTTGCTTTAGAAACCAGTATAACATAAATTGTTTCACAGAATAAGAGAATGATTATTCCATCAATGATTAATAACTGGTGTGGAGAGTGCACCACTTTTTAAATTTAGGTGTAATTGAAGTATACTATTATATATTTATCTAGATTTTTAAATAATCACAGTTTACAACACTTTTTAAATAAAATTTGAGCGTGTCAATAAATTGACAAAATATGAGTATTAACATCTTAGTCTAATGGTCGATATTTTATATATAACTATTAAAGGAACTGGGATAACTGTTTGGCACATCTACTCAAGAAATATATAAAATATCATTATTTATAATACTTATCAATGGTAGTCTATTTGAAATATTATATTGTTAAAAATGCGATATTTTTGATATGTGATGAAACTATGTTTTTAAAATACAAATTGACTATTAAACAAGTCATATCAAAATATGATTTTATATCATTTAACAATCTAATATGTCAAATAGTATGATCTTAAAAATAAATATCAATAAAACTATTTAAAAACGGTGTAAACTAGTAAAAATTAACAATGATTATTGTCGAATTTTAACATTAAATTACAATAATGGGGTATGCTAATGTGTGTTACATTTTTTAACAGTTGTGTGAAATAATTTTATCTTTGAGGGTTGCTACCCTAAAAACAAAAAACGTTACACAAGTTCTGAGTACGAATCTGAATTTTTCGGACATTTTTACGTATGTGTACCAAATTTCAACTAATTTTAAAATCTAGTAAAAAAATTATTTGCAAAAATATTTTGACCATGTTTAATGGTTTGTAACTCGAATACCAAGTCGCGGCCGTTTTTAAAACCCTGCCCATTCGATTCTACGGACTTTTTTACATAAGTATACCAATTTTTAGCCAAATCTATGATGGACCCTTTTGAAATAATTAATTTTATTTGTAAAATGAAGCATAAAATATTAACGAACAAAACTGATTTACATGAGTTATGTTTAGGGGTTGATAACTCATAAACTAGGGGTGGCAGAATTTTTTTGAGACGAGATTTGGGTTTTTGGGATATTTCTACATAAGAATTGTAAGTTTTAATTTTTTTGGACTATTTTTACAGTTTTGATAAAGAAAAGTTTAAAAAATCAGCTATTTGCTCATTCACCGGTAAGGATTTTTTTTATATCCTATCATGTTTAATCCTTAATAACTTCAAAACTGAAAAAGATATTTCAAATCTGTTTATGCCATTAAATTCAACATCCCTTTTTTAGTATATATGCCAGATTTTATAATTTTATTTCAACCCTTACAGATTTAACAATTTTTTATATAAACACATGTAAAAAAATTGTTTGGCTCCAAACCCATTTTCGGGTGATAACCCCAAACCCTGTAGAAATACGTAAAAAATATGTGCGCCACTGAACTCAGAACCCTTCAATTACCCTGTGTACCAATTTTCAATTTTTTTTGTCGATTGGTTCAGAAGTTACGAGCCTTCAAAATCAAAAGTATATTTAAATAGTTCTTATTAGCAAGTAGATTGGTTTTAAATAGCCCATCCGGGTGGATTTTTCGAATAACTTTAAAACGCTATAACTCTGGAACCATTTGAGATATCAAGCTCAAATTTGGATATGATACTTTTGGGGTCCTTGACAATCAAATTTTATTGATGAAATATTTAAATCAGTGGTAATTAAAATGTTGATTTAAAGTTAAAGGGGTGTCTTTTTGGGACTGTTTGTGATATTGGGCTAAAAATTGGTATGTGTAGTAAATAAATTATAAATTTATTGTATACTTAGAACACATAATTAATTAATTCAGTGGTACCAAATATGTTGCCCCAAAAATGAAAATACGCATAAATTTTTAATGGTTTAAAATATTGGGGTGAAATTTGGTATATATGTATGTGCTAAGATAATTATTCGTAATTAGGAATGATGAATATTTAAATCAGTGGCACTAAAAATGTTACTTTAAAAATTATAAATTGTTTACATTGTTATAATTCAAATTATGATTTATATCAGTAGTCCTCAAAAGTTTACTCAAAAATTCATAAATTTTGTAAATACTAATTAAATTATTATTTATAACAGTGGTATTAAAAATGTTCCTACAAGATTTTTTTAAAAGTTTTACATGTTTTATATGGGATGTCGTGGCTCCATCACAAAAGTGACACCTGTGGTGCACTCTCCAGGCCAATGAGTGCCCGTAAGGTGACGCCTGTTAAACGCCGACACGGTACAAATATATTATCATTATTTATATGTTTAAAATATTAAAAAAAAAATGGAATGTTTACTGAGTACATTGTTGTAAATTACATGAATGAGACGTATACCAGGGGTTTTCGAAATGTTCTAAATATTATGATTATTTTTAAAGTTATATTCGTATATATGTTTAATATGATCGAGATAAGATATATGATGTATGTATTTATGAATATGAATGTATGTGTTTGTAAACCTGTTTCATTAAAATGATATAAAAATTAAATATTTGTAGGAATGTCTCAATAATGAGTTAAAATTGTTGTTCCTAGTAGGCTGCAAATTAAAATACAAGTAAAATAAAAAATAAAATAAAAGAATATTAAAAAGTTTTTCAACAATATTTTTCTTGTATCCACACATCAGAACACCAAAAATTCTCCAAGTTTGCAGCAAGTCTTGTAGATTCTCCAGACCTTCCAGCAATCCTCCAGCAATTCTCCAGTAATTATCCAGCATTCAACTTTACAATTCCTCTTTTTTCGCTGTCCCAACAACCATAAGCGTTTTCTGGAGAGCCCTGGTAATTTCCATAGTCGTCAGCCTAAAACATCGTGGTTTGTGCTTCCATAAAATGAACACAGCGTAGACTGGTATACTGGAAAGGATCATCAGGCAACCTATTCCAGTTTCAACTGGACTGGCGATCATAGGGACCACTGTAACGAATATGGAACAAAGAAGATAGAGAATGGGCCATATTAGTGAGACGCGGATTGGCCTTTCCAGATCAGGGCTCTTCCAGCGGAGCCATGGAAGGCACAGGACTGCGACTCCAATGGACAGCTAGGAAAGAGAACCCATATAGTAGTGACGTCATTAACTTTTATATTTCAAATATGACATATATGATTGTAACATTCCAAAAAAAAAAAATTGTGTCCGAATCAATCAGGCTTTAAATAAATGATAATGTTTTATTTTAACAATTGTTTAATATATGAAAGTTGGGATCGAAACAATTACGACATATCGATGCAGAATATTGCAAAATTATAGAAGGTATTTGATGTATAAAATACCAAATTTTGACATTTAACTATATAACAACTAAATGCCATCGCTTAATATATTTACTTTCAAAATTATTTATAAGTTCGTGATCTACCTGACTCGTATAAGAAAAATGTATTTATATAATATTACAAAACACATACCCAAGTTGCAAATCCAACGTAGTTGATTAGGGCAAAAATATCTGAAGATGTCAAATATAACATTGACAATAAAGCCTGAAATTAAATAATATATTAACAAAATTCAGTCTTTCATAATAATATCATTATGGTTTGTTGCTCATTTCTGGGTGTGCCAATTTTTACCTTCCGTCACCTTTAGGTAAGGAAGGTATTGTCTTTGATCAAATAAAATTCAATGATGAGTTTTTAGTGAATAAGCATGTTTTAGGGTTCCTATAATACGATTTTACCATTTTTACGATGATGTCTGTATGTATGTATGTGTGTGTGTGACAAAAGTTCCGGATTCCATAACTTCAATACCACGATTCCAAAAATTATAATTTTTTCGTATTCCTCAAGTATACATCCAGAAGAACAAGTGATTAGATTTTGGTTATAATTGGTGAACCGGAAGTAGCCTCATTTGAAGATTTAACAGTTAAATTTGATGTATTGACATTTAACGTTATTATAACTTAAAAAATATATTATTCTTTATACGATTTGATTACATTTTATACTTCATATTCAATAGATACAGAGTTAAAGAATTTTTAAGAAATAAATTTCATAATTCAGCCAGTTATGCTAAACATGGAAACTACTAATATATTCATTTAATCCAAATTGACAGATGTCAGTATCAATAAAAAGTAAATTAATGTGGCAGAGATGAGGATGTTGAAGTAGATGTTGGGGAAGATACGGAAAGATACGGTAAGAAAATAATTCTAGTGTTACAAGTTTCTAGAAAGATACAAGAAAGCGATTACATTGGTTTGAACATGTCATGAGGAGAAATGAAGAATTATATTGGAACAAGAATGAATAGTTTAGTGATAGGAGGTTGAAGAAACAGAGGAAGACCAAAGATAAGATGGAAAGACTATATTGCGGAAGGAGAAAAGGAACTGAATGAGAACGACACGTAAAAATAGCGACCCCTAACGAATGGGAAAAGCTAAAGAGGAAGAAGTCAGTGTCAAGTGCAATTTGAATATTTATGAAATAATTTTACTGGAAATTTAGAATCTTTTGCAAGAAAAATTATGTATGGAATTTATACATTATATACAGGATTGACGGAAGGTATTGTGCTGACCACAACAGATTTTTTTATTTATTTGGTAGTTGTTAAATGTACTAAATTTATCATTTGTATTGTAAGCAATATTTAAAACATTCATTTGTCATATTTTAATTGAGATACAAATCTTTATCATTTATCATCGTTATATAAATCCATCTGAAATCTTTTAATTATCTAGAGTGCTGCAAATTTAAATTATCGAAACAGATAAATTTTACGTTGTGCAAAAAGATAATTTCTAATTCATAGTTTTATTTTATTCATTAATTTCTTGATATGTACCGATTTTTCTCACTTAAACTTTACGTTATTGATTTCTGAACCGCATAATAACAAGTAATTGAATATTTATCTTTGTCTTACTTATGGTTTCCTACATTGTATTTTCGATACGTATGTCTAATAGCTACATCTTGGTTTTATTAACGCATATTTAGAAAGATAGTTTACAGAATTTGAATGACAGCAGGTAGTTTATTTCAAGTTCATTTCTTAAGTGACTTCTCAACAATTGCTTTATACATCTCCTCTCAGGCAAAAATTCGTATTGAGAAGCAATGTTAAAGCATAAAAGATGTCCACAACATACAATTCCTTATCTATTTTGATAAGATTTTACTGTTATCACAGTGACAACATAATTCTTTTTTATTGGCCTCTAAGCAGATTTACTCAATTTATTTTGTTTCAATCAAGGATCGTACAGCTTTGTTATGGGTATTTATGTCCCTACAGATTGCTAGTAAATTGGATCGTGGTAATTTAATTTACCAGACTTACTGACTGTAATAAAGACCAAAATAATGATGATATAAGAAACAAGAACTTATAACAATAGAAAATAGATCAATTCTCTATATAATGGTTGTGTAAGCGATTGTGAACTAAAAGAGCTTATAAGTAAAATAGTATATTCTACAACAAGTAATGGAATGGCCCATATTCCACACGAGTAAAAAGTTTGTGGACTACGGTTTGCGAGTGTGGATTATGCTATTCCAAACGTGTTGTAGACTATACTTTCTCTAACAAGATTTTAGAAATCATACATAAAATGTTGATTGATAATAACAATATATTATCATAAACCATTAAATATTTTTATATATTATCATTAGCAAGTTCCTTATTTGATATACAGCGCTAATATGCGGCTAAATAGATTGTGATTCGTCGAAAGCCGTGCGGAATTATTCCAAACGGCGTACGGAATTATTCCACACGGTCTATATAATTGCTATTTATTTAGAAATAATTTCAAACAAAAATAGCACATTAAAATAGTGTACCTACACTAGACAAATGAACGTTTAAATAGATAATTTCATTGTTAAACGCTACTGAAGAGTCAAGTTCATTATCAGTGATCTACCTTTCTTTATTATCTAAGAAAAATAAAAATTCCAAGATATTAAATTAATTTTTTGTCTAAGTACTTGAACTGTACACCATCCTACACTTGAGTATTTTGATAAAAGATAACAAAAAATTATGCGAATTTTCGATTGCTATTAAGTAATAGGTGGCCTTGGAAATGATGTCACAGATAAGCAATTGTTAGAAAATAGAAGGTATATAATGAGAGCTATAGATAACTTATTGTACATAGAAGTGTATTCATTTTAATGGTGTACTACTTTTTAAAATCTTGTAAATAAAAATGAATTCTTCAAAATATTTTAATAAAAATAACGATACGTATGTACTTTAACCCAAGGAATCGATTTTTAATAAAATTAAATTCCTAACTTTAACCCTTAAATGGGTTGATATTTTCTACCCAAAACCGGGTAGAGTTACAAAATTACTGAAAACACCATTGGATTCTGCGTATTTTCTTATATAAGTACTCAAATGTTTAAAATTTTATATTTACTGGTATAATTTGTATGAGCAAAACAGTAAAACAATATTTATACAATTTTTGGTGGTAGTGAAACAAAAATAAAATTAATCCGAATGTATCCGTTTAAATATTTTATCAAAAATGAGTATACGTATGTATTTTGACCCGAGGAATCGATTTTTGATAAAATTAAATCAATATTTTCAACCCTTAAATGGGTTGATATTCATTACCCAAAAATGGGTAGAGATTCAAATTTAGAAATAACATCATTCGATTCTGCGTACTTTCTTATATAAGTAACTAAATTTTTAAAATTTTGTATATACTGGTATAATTTTTATAAACAAAAAAGTAAAACAATATTTATATAATTTTTTGGTGGAAGTGAAAATAAAAAAAATTAAATCCAAATGTATTCATTTAAATATTTTATCAAAAATAAATACACGTATGTATTTTGACTCAAGAAATCGATTGTTGATAAAATTAAACAAAAATTTTTAACCCTTAAAGGGGTTGACATTCATTACCCAAAAATGGGTAGAGATTAAAATTTATAAATAGCGCCATTACTTTCTTATATATGTCACTAAATTTTTAATATTTTGTATGTAGTGGTACAATTTGTATGAAGCAAAAAGTAAAACAATGTTTATATTATTTCTAAGTGGTAGTGAAAAATAATAAAATTAAATTCAATTGTATCCGTTTAAATATTTTATTAAAAATTAGTATACGTATGTATTTTGACCCAAGGAATCGAGTTTTGTTAAAATTAAAATCATATATTCAACCCTTAAATGGGTTCATGTGTGCCACCCAAGACTGGGTAGAGATAGAAACTTGCGAATAACACCATTTGATTCTACGTATTTTTTTATATAAATATACCAAATTTTATACTTATATCTTTACTGGTACAACTTCCACAAATAAATTAATAAAACCATATATCATCATATATATCATCACTCACCATAGCCAAAACCGCCGGTGTAGGTGTCATCCTCTGTGCTTGTATCATCGTCAAGATCTCCGGCATTTGTCCTTCACACGCGCCTGCGTAGAACAGCCTACTAGACGTGAGCAAAATACCATTAACGGCCCCGAAAGTACTCAGGGCCACAAACACTGGTATGGTCCATGCCAGAGGGCCATAAAGACGGTCGGCGAAGCTAACAGCGACTGCTTCTGATACTAGGATTTCTTGGGGGGATAAAGTAGTGTAGAAGGCTATGTTTGTTAGTACGTATACAATAGTGACTAGGGTACAGGATATAGCGATGGCGAGAGGAAGATTTCTGAAAAGTATAAAAAAAACAAATAGATTTTCTGTTTCTGATTCATTGAGCATAACACAATAATTTTATTACTTTATAAAGAAATATAAAATCATTATAGATAAAGAATCCACAATTAATTGAAGGAGAAGTTTTATATAAAGTAAAATAAATCTCACCTAACTGGATCTTTCAGTTCTTCTATGATGAAATTCAGATAATTCCTGAAATAAAAAATCAATAATTACATTCTAGGGAAGTCATTGTACATTGGTCTATTAATAGAAAAATGTAGGTGTAAATTATATGGCTTCAGTGTACAAATAAAAGTAAATATAAAGTTACTAATGTTAAAGTCAGTACCCTTTAAGTGTACTGAAAAATAATTCTTTAGTAACGGCCGAATTCACCATTTCTTAATCATGAGTTGATCCACAGATCAACGATGATTTTGAATCAATCCAATTCACCATAAAAAATCAAGCTAATCTACTATTCAAAAACAATGATCATTGGTTATGTTATTTTCAAAATATTTTTGGATTTTTCATTTTCTCTATATTTAGTAACACTTCTTTATTGAAATGAGTCAATTACTACTCATGTCAAAATAAAAATATAATATTATAGGAAAATTATAATTGTATTTTATGTAAGTAGGACGAAAAGTGAATCTTTATGGTATGAGCAAGTTGTTTACTGCCGAGGCAGTAATTACTTTTGAGTACTTTAAAGACACTTTTTGTCTAAGGTACATACATAATTTTATGTCATACTGGTTCTAGTTTAAATTATTGAAAGAAATATGCATCAATTTCTAGCAGAGTTTTGTATAAGTAGGCTAAGTCGCAATTGTTCGAAAATCCTAACAAAATTTTGACAGATACAATTTGAACTCTTCTCGTTAACATTCTAATTAGCTATAATTGAAGAAAAATACATTCCTCGACATATGCCCCATAAAAATAAAGGATTCAATATGAAGGTAATCATTTTAGTTCTAGGAATTTTGTTTCACTTTTTGTTTTATACACCGTTCAAAAAACCTTGCTTTAGACACCAGTACAACGGGAAGTACAATTACCACGAATAAAATCACATAAATCAAAATAAAACTGAATCTGCTGATCACAATTCCTTCATACAGAAATCAAGTTGGTGAATTAGAACATACGTTGATCTACAGATCAGCTTGATTCTTTAATCAATTCATTATTAATGAACGGATTAATGGTGAATTCGGCCGTAAGAGATAGTTATACACCAAGTGAGTTAAGATAATGTTTATTTATGAAAAGAAAGTTTTGGGTTAAATTTTATGAACCGAGGAATCGATTTTTGATAAAAATAAAATCGTATCTACACCAATAAACGGATAAATTTTTACTACCCAAAACTGGGTGTATATACAAATCTTTCGACATCACCATTAGATTCGACGGATTTTCTTATATAAGTACACCATATTTTTTTGTTGATAGGATTACAAATAAACACATTTTGAATTTTAACTATAATGAAAATAATTTTGAAAACCTAAAAAGTATATACGTATATATATTTTTAATTATAAAAATAATGGTACGAATTATATTGTCGATTTGGGCCGTATATAATTCCAAACCGTTGACCTACAAGGCTTTAAGCAGCTGCGGCTTAAATGGAACATAAAGGCCTGTATACAAAGGCAGAATAATTGCCATAGAATTCCGAGCATAAAGACGGGTTCTTTTTGAATCGGTCACACAGAATGTTAAATAAAGGACAACTTAAAAAAAGAAAAACATCTGATATACCAAAAAAATCGGTCACATATACAGGGTGTTTCAATACTTAGGTAGGTACTATATGATACTTGTATTGACCAGAATTTTGCATACATTTTTAGCGCCAATGGTATACACCAAATAATGAATTAATTGATATTAAAAACAAATGAATTTGTTTATCAGTGGCACTAAAAATTAACAATTCAAGAACCATTGTCTTAATTTCATAACCAAGAAAATCAATTTTATAATTTTCTGGAGATAGCTGATTTATAGCGGTAGCCATGGAACTCAAAACAAAATTACGAATAATTGTATGCCAACTGTCAAAAAAAGCTTGTGTTTTTTAATTTTCAGTCAATAACATATTTCTTTCAAAGTATGGAACAGTTTTCTCAAAAAAGCTTCAGGTTATAAAATGTTGGACAAATTTTGTTTAAGTTGCATGGCTATCGCTATAAATCAGCAATCTTCAAAAAACTTTAAAATTAATTTTGTCGGTTATTGGAAGTTTTTTTGTCTAAAATAATTTGGGAACTTTTGCGCAAGGAAAAACTGATTTCCCATATTAAACGCCTATTTCCAGGTTTTTAATTAACACACTGCATATATAATATTAAATAAAATATTAAAACTTACCATCCATTATAAGCGAATAAACCAGAATAAAAACTTAGAGCTATACTGGTAACTTCGAATTTTGTATTGTCGAAGCTGAAATACTCAGTATGTCCTGTAACAATATGAATAAAAATTAGTACAAATATGTATTGTTATTATACACACATTATAGTATAGTACTTCGATTCTATAAATATGTACAACTTTCAAAAATTTATAAATAAATTAAATGTATTAAACCTTACCAGTACTAAGCTGCCATATGCCTGTAGCTATGATGATAAATAGAGCCAGTAATTTCGCATACGTAAAGACATCTTGGACACGAGTAGCCCAGGACACGTCCCAACAGTTCACAAATGTAAGAATGACTGAAATAAAAAATAAATTTTGTAGATATTATGTAATATATTTTTTAATTTAATTAAATTGTTATTAATATCGAAGGAAGCAAGATTTAAAATTTTAATGATTGTACTGAAGATTTTATGTAATATTTTTTTCAAGAAATAAATTTATTTATTTTTATTTTGGAGTGGTCAAACACCGCACGGTATAAATATTTCATCATCATAACCGATTTCTGCGTATAAAACATTTGTTTTATATTTTCACTAATGGTTATGACAACTTGATCAAAAATTACACCCTTGAAATCATCCCTAATATAATAATTTCCCTTAAAACAATATACAATTTTCAACAAGCTCTCTATCATCCGTCAAAATACAATTAAACAATTAAATCAGCCAATCATATGAGAGCTTTCAAAATCGACGTCACTGCTCGACAATTCTATTGGTCGGTTCCACTTGATCGCATGTCCATGACACCCCATTAAATAAGGGAAGGGGAGTAATTTCCTGCGAATTCCAGCGGAAATACTTCGCAGGAAATAGAAAATTTGGACCAGCAGGAGAATCAATTAAAATTAAATAGGTAGATTTTATTGATTGAAATAAATATAAGTGCTGCTCAAAAATGGGTGGAGGTAAACATTTGAAAGTTTCTATGAATAAATAAACGAAACATTTTTTTTCACTTACGTATACAGCAGGCAGCTAACAGCCTTGTACTGTCGTCAGGAGGTTGACACTCGGGAAAAAAGGGCTTTAAGGCATACAAACTAAACGTAAGGGCTACTATAGCTTGTGAACAGGGCCGTACTATCATACATTCTATCCATAATCGGACAAAAGCTAAAAATGGGCCGAAAGTTTCCATAATATATGCGTAGTCTGCTCCTGATTTTCGGATCATAGTGCCCAGTTCTGCATAGCAGTACGCCCCCACCTACAAACAAAAGAAGATACAGTTTACAATAAAAGAAGACGGATATTTTTATTTTAAAAGTGGCCAATATAAATCCAAGCATTTTATATGCCTACATCATAAATTATTATCTAAAACGATCCCAAGATCTTTGCCTTGAGATACACAAAATATCGCTAATTTTTATTAATATTACTGACATTTTGTCGTTCTATTGACACATAGTATGTTGTCTAAAATATTTTATTATTTTAATGTAAAATGAAATAATACTTAATCTTAATAACAATTCAAGAAAAACTGAAAAAAGTTAAACGAATTTAAGTTGTAAGGATGTTAAATTTTATCAAACAACCCGGTTGATAATACAGTACTAATAGAGATATACAGTCTTATAAATTTAATACAATATGTTATATATTGTAACAATAAATACTATTAAAGTCTTTATGAAGTACATTGTGTTTAAACTTTGAATAGACTTCTTAATATGACAAAGTAAATTATAAGATACTAGTGCAATTATATGGATCCTGTCTAGCTCAAACCGTGGGTTATGGAAGGATAGACCGCCAAGGTCATGGCCAACGTGATGAAATATAAGGAAAATAGAACGTTTTATTATAGGAACAATAAAGAAACAGTAAAATAGTAGTTTTCTAAGAATTTTGCGGTTTGGGAAATTTATTAATTGTATATGTATTCGAGGGAATATTTTAATAAAAATTTGTATACATATGTATTTTAACCTGACGAATCCACTGGTTATAAAATAAAAGTTGTACATTGAACCCTTAAGTGGGTTGGTGTTTTCTACCCAAAACTGGGTGGAGATACAATTTTACCGATAGTACCATTAGATTCTACGTATTTTCTTAAGTAAGTATCCCAATTTTCAAAATTTTTGTTCAACTGGTATAATTACTGTTAATAATAAACCTTAAAACTGCAAGATAGTAGATAGGGACGACCATACTTTTAAAAACTTTGCCTTATACTTATATTTCAACATTTTTACCCTCCGTCACCTCTAGGTAAGGAAGGTATTGTCTGGTCAAAAAATTCGGTGCTAAGTTTTCAATGAATAAGTACGTTTTAGGGTCCTTACAATACAATTTTACTATTTTTACGATGATGTCTTTATGTGTGTGTGCGTGTGCGTGATACGAGAATTCCAAAAATTACAATTTGTACGTATTCCTCTTCCTTACATTCATATGCAGACTTGGTGAGATTTTGGTTATAATTGGTCAACCGGAAGTACCTTCATTTAAAGATTTTAACAGTTTTTCTTGAAAAAACGCTGTTAAATATTATTTTTTGATATTTAAAGTTATTATAAATATTAAAGAATATTATTATCTACACAAATTCATTGCATTTTATATTTCATATTGAATGGATATAGAGTTAAAGAATTATAAAGAAATTAAATCAGTCAGCGATTCTATAACCATGGAAACAGCTACTATATTACGAAAATTCAAATTGACAGACGTCAGTGTCAATGAAAAGCAAATGAATATGGCAGAGATAAAGATGTTGAGATAGATGTTGGGGAAGATAGGAGAAGGAATGAAAGAAGAGAGGTGAAGAATATAGATTGAATAGCTTAGTTATAGAAGGTCGACGAAACAGAGGAAGACCAAAGATAAGATGGAAGGACTGTATCGCGGACGACTTTTGAGAGAAATCGAACTAAAAGACAACGACACGTAAAACAGAAATAAGTGGAAGAAGAAAATAAAATATAGCGACCCTTAACGAAGGAGAAAAGCTAAAGAAGAAGAAGATGTCAGTGTCAAGAGCAATTTGCATAGTTTGTTTATAAAATAATTTTGCTGGAAATTTAGAATGTTTTGCAAGGAAATTTATATATGGATTTATATATTGATTGACGGAAGGTATTGTGCTGGCCACATCAGATTTTTTAAATTCTACAGGCTGTTCCTTCTAAAACAACCAGCGGTTTTTTTGGGCGAACTAATACGATTAGTATAATTTCAAAATACTGTATTAAAAGTGAATCCAAGTATCTGTTGATATGTCATATAATTATGAATAAACTTTTAATCTTTGTTTTTTTTTTTGATTAAACTAATTCTTGGTAGCACATGTACCCCAAATTATCAGTAAATAATTAACTAGCACAAAGGTTAAAAAACAGACATTTTTTGCTTCGTATATTAATTAATATTTCAGACTACACAACTCTAAACATAATAAAATATACTCTATCCTATATTTAGTATTCATTGAGATACAAATCTTTAAGTATTATTAACTAATAATTGAAACCTTGGCCAAATTAGTACAATTACTTAACAAAACAATCGTATTGAAATCTCATGTAGTATTGCACCATCCAGAAATAATAAGATGCCTTTATGGCAATTAATACTAGGATGAGACAATTAGATTCTTTTGTAATTAAGTTTTAGAAAAATCTTAAATAATGGAGTGTAATTAAGTAATTACAATCTAACTCATACAGATGATCAAAGATACGATTAAAATGAAAATATATTTATTTTAATTTAAAATTGGGACATTTATTTTTATTAAAATGTACATATTCGTATGTATTTTGAACCAAGGAAACGATTTTTGGTAAAATTAACATCATAACTGCAGCCCTTAAATGGGTTGATATTTACCACCCAAAAACAGGTAGAGATAGAAAAATTTCGATTACACCATTCGATTCTACGTGTTTTCCTACATAAATATCTAAATTTTCAAATTTATCTAATTACTAGTTTTATTTTTATAAATAAGTAAATTAGTAAAAATTTAGGAAAATCCTATGTTTTTGAATATTGTAATTTTGTATGCATTTGTAGAAAAAAATTAATGCAAATTAACATACATATGTATTTTAACCCAAGGAATCCATTTTTGGTAAAATTAAGGTCCTAGCTTTCACCCATAAATGGGTAAATATTTTCTACCCAAAAATGGGTGCAGATAGAAACATTCCGTTTACACTATCAGATTCAGCGTACTTTTTTACATATGTGTCAATATTTTCTAGGTCATTGAACTATTGGTTTTGATTCTATGAATAAATAAATAAAACAATATTTGAAAAATTTATGAAAATCTTAAATATTTATATAATATAATTTCCTATTTATTTGATGAAAAATTTTAATGAAAATTATTATACATATGTATTTTGATCCAAGGAATCAATTTTTGTTAAAATTAAAGTCGTATCTGCAACCCATAAATGGGTAGATATCTGATACCCAAAAATAGGTCAAGGTAGAATCTCGCTGATTACATCATTAAATTCTACATATTTTCTTACATAAATATCCAAAATTTCAAAATTATATTACAATTGGTTTTATTTCTATACATAAATTATTAAAACAATATTTGAAAATTTTTAGAAAATCTTCTATATGCATTTTCCAGAAAATTAGTATACATACATATGTATTTTAACTCAAAATTAAACCCATATTTGCTACCCATAAACAGGTATGTATTTACTACCCAAAAATGGGTAGAGATACAAACTTACCGATAATACCATTCTATTCTGCGTATCTTTCAACATAAGTATCCCAATTTTTAAAATTATTTCTTTGCTAGTATTATTTCTATGAATAAATTAATAAAACACTATTTAGCAACTTAAAAATACTAAATTAATAAATATTTAAATTATATATGCATATGTCTATAAATTTTATTCAAAGTAAGTATACGTATGTATTTTGACCCAAAAAATTCATATTTGATAAAATATAGTTTGTATCTCTAACCAGTAAATGGGTAGATATCCACCACCCAAAAACGGGTCGATGTGAAAACTCGGCATATATACCATTCGATTCTACGTACTTTCTTATATAAGTTTACTAATTTTCGGAAAAATTACTTCACAGGTCTAATGCCCATAAATAAATGAATAAAACAATATTTATTAATAATCTATAAACTCAAGCAAATATGTGCACAGGTAATAATATGATGGGCGACCACCAAGAATATCATATTCCGTTGGTTGCATAATATGACCATGATACTTACTTAAAATATGAAAATGTATTCAAATATTATAATTACATAAAAAACAAGTTTGTTTAAACTTTTTAAATATGTAAATTTATCTCATAAATTTTAATTTTCACAAATAATATAATTGGTCCTAACGTTTTAAAAATTGAATTTACAAAATTTAAAATAGATAATTATATTTCAAACATAGCATGTTTCTAATATTTATTCTATATATTTTCACGTATATTCAAGGTATTATTATTAAATAAACATGGTACAGTTACAAATATGATATCATAATAGTTTTCCTGTCATTATGCCATTAATTTTTCGAAATTTTTACATGCAATAGTAAAATCATAGTAACCTTGATATAATCATGTATTATGTAATTGTTCATCACGTATATGTATAGTTGATTCTTTGATTACCGCAAATAAAAAAAAAATTGTACTAAGTTGTTTTTGCTAGTGTACCATTTCACAAAAATATTTTAAATTTTCTGACAAATATTTTTTTTTATTTTAAATGTTTTTATTGATTAATTATTAATAAATATATATTTGTAGTTTAGCCTTAATATTATAAAAACTCTATACATTTCATGTCGAAACAGAAGGTTATAAGAAACACTATACTTTTTGCGGTTAACAGAAATTACATTTATTTATCAAGGTTTTCAAAGAAAAATAACTGTTAATCTCGTCTGATTCAATTATATTTATTATAAAACAATACCATAACTAATTCTCTATAATAACTTCATAGTTATTCAACTGCCACCAAAATTTTGTATCTAATCGATTCAGTTTTTTTGAGTACGCCTCTGTAAGGTCATTGACCTTTTACTATGTCCTTGGAAGGACACTACAGTTTCATTCATGTTTAAATCCTGCTAGGATCAATATCCTTATACAGGATAATGAATGCTTGTCGCATTAAATAAATAATTTATACATTTGATATATAGATCAAATTTATACTTAAACACTTGACCTAACTTAACAGGATATTACATGATCTTATCCTTAAAGAATTGCAAGATATCCTGAAGAAAATACTTCCCATAAAAATAAATATTAATATTTTATTTATATCAAATATATTTGTGTAAAAAGTATTATTATAAATCTGACATATTTTCAGGATTATTTCAGCACTCTCTTTTATCCTTTGAGCTGAAAGGATTCAAGCAAACCACGTGGATTCTTCTTACGCATAACATCCTACATAAAAGGATAACACCTACGCAAAAAGGAATATTTTTAGATTTGCAAATTTGTATCTAATACAATATAACCAAATGTTGGAATTCATTATTATATTATTGAAAACGAATGTTTTGACAAATGTAGTTATAAATTATTATGATATATAGGGGTCGACCGCGACCCCGGAACATTGTACTTTAACAAGTAAAATCTTTTTTTTAATTTGCTGCTTCCTTAATTATTTTACGTAAAAATATTAAAAAACAAAATTCTCTATCCGACATATTTAAATATTTTATTATACCTTCTATAGATTTAAAGATATAGATATATATAATTTATAAAATAATCTGTTGTAGTAAATCTCACAGCGTACTCGCAGCCCAAACATCTCCATGGTAACTACTTGAGAAATTAAAATGTCTGTAATTGATAGATAAATGTCACTAATGTCAGTGTAAAAAATTCAGAGATAGTACTGAAGGCTTTTTCTGGGAAATATATTTAATATTTTTTTACTATATTATTAATAATATATTTAGAATGATATGTATATTACATGAACCCTTCAGAAATACCGCCAATCCCGTTAATGAATTGGAAAAACCTCGACCATTTGAAAAAAATGGAGAAAACTTGTTCATAGAATGAATTTAAAATTATAGAAAATACGTGAATATAAAGATTAGATGTAACTAGATTTTTTTTGTGCACAAGAAAAATGTTAAATGCAATACTTATAATACCACAATGGAAAGGGTGCGAGAGGTATTGTGATAGCCACAACGGATTTTTTCTGCCGTTCTGATTTTTAACTTAAAATAATTAGGGAAGCAGGAAATTACAAAAATGTTATTTTATATGTTAAAATCCTATGTTCCGGTGTCGTGACCAACATCCTTCATAATAATTTATAATGAAATTTGTTAAAACATTTGTTTCCAATAACATAATTTATGACCTTGTCAAACAGGCTTAATTGAATTTCAATATTTCTTTTATTATATACTGTAATAAAAAACAATATCACTAGTAGTATTTATACTATACATTAATATCTGTCACAAGAAAAATACATTACTTTGAAAATGGATATGTTGTGTTATTCTCAAACCTGTAATTTTGTTTTCCTGTATACATATCCTGTTTTGAGCGTCATTAATCAAAAAATATTGTGTCTATAAGTATATAGCTAAAGATGGAACAGATTTTATGTATAAAGAACTGTGTAAACGAGCAAAATAATATAATATTTTTGCTCATAATTTGGGCTTCAATGTTGTAAATGTTTAGCTTTCAACAAAATTTGAAAGCAAGACCTTAAGATACTTTAATAACTGAAATGTGCAACATATTGAATTTTTTTCTAGTCTTAATGTTAGTCTGGAACGAATATACATTTTTTCAGAGCATTGAGTACTCTTGGCAGCGCAATGGTAGTTGAGGAAACACTGTTTAGTAACTATATTATACATATAGTTATTTTATTAACATACAGAATTAATATTTATTTTGTAATGGCGCATCCACCAAATTTCGCAATTTTCGACAGGTTCACATTTTCAACATATAAAATCTATACAAATGGCGAAAAAATTGTACAAAATTCTTTTGACTACTTTAAATATACACTTAAAATTTAACAAAAACTATGGGCCAAATGACAAGACCAACCGAGACTATTTACTTTTGGCACTATAAATAACTACCTAAAAATCTAGTGTAAAAATTCTTCAAATAAAAGTTGTAGAGAATAAAATTCTGCATTCTAATCACTGAATAAAATTAATTTTACATTAATAATTAATAATTTAAATACGTTCAACCAAACTTTGTCAATAATATTTTTGTAAAAATGTACAAGACATGAATATTAAAAATTATAACAAAACATGGTTAAACATCACTTAATTCTGTAAATTTTATCTAATAACGGATAACAGAATTTATCATTGACCCTATAAACAAAATGGACCGGCGGGTCCTATATCTTTACAATAGCAGGGGCTGTATTTACTTAACTGTCATGGTGGGATCGCTATCTCTTTCTAACAGTTACAAACAAGCATGCATCAGCTAGTACTAGTTCGAAAAATTGATGATGAAGAAAAAATTACATCCTATTAAGTTTGGCATATTTTGGCTTGACATTATTTGTCATTGTGCGACGTGCTAAATATTATAGAGAGATAGAGATCCCACCAATCAGGTGGGTTGCATTTTTGGTGGATACAAATTAAAGTCCTATGTTTCGAATTTGAGTAGGTTTTTTGCTTAGTTTGTTGAAATCGGCCGAACTATTATGAATGTAGGCTCGTAATATGTACCCCACGTGAGAACCACGTGGCGCCCTACATCCTCCACACCCTTAAACCCATTTTAAACTCACACCCACCCCACACCCAATAAAAGGTATAGTATTCTCACCATACTGAAAATCCCTGAAGCAGTCCACACTAACAAACTCGCCCCAACAGATCCAGTGTGCAGAAGAACCCCAGTTGGGGATACAAATATCCCACTCCCGATAATGCTCCCCACAATGACTGTACACCCATTTAGGAGCGACATTTTGGCCTGGAGACCCACCGTCTCCGAATTGGAGCCAGCCATCGTGAGGAGGTTCTCGCAAGAAGTAAACAAGGGAGTAGAATGTAGTAGGTGTGGAAAGTACAACAGCGGGATCAAGACTGCTATGAGATGTAGTGGACGATGTAGTGGGGGAAATGAGAGGAGTGGGGGTAAAAAGAGGGGTTATATATAGAGGTCGATATGGACCAATATATAGTTAGGGAAAGACGGGACGTGGAAAATGTTGTATATAGGGAGGTCGAAATATGTTACGGTATTTTGTTTGTGAAGGATCAATTGAGTCAAGCTTGCATGAGTCTGGTTACAACTTGGATGGGTGCCCACCATCGGCGCAGGCCTAGGGGAAGCTAGTTTTCGCTAGTATATATACTATATAACATATGTATATGGGACAGACAATTTATTAAATGGACATATCATTTATGATGAATTAGTCTTTTTATTGAAGTTTTTTTTTTATAAAATAATTAATTAGGTCAAGTTTGAATGTGTACAGTTTTAACACTTAGATGGACGACCGCTCTAATATGCCTAAACATTCAAAATTTAGAAAATATTTTAAAGTATTTTTTCAAAAATTTGTGTACATATGTATTTTGTCCTATAAAATCCATTTTTGATAAAATGAAAAATATATCTTTAACCCATAAATGAGTGGATAATTTCCACCCAAAAATGGGTTGAGCTACAAATTTGTCGTTTACGCCCATCGATTCTACGTACTTTCTAATATAAATATTCAAATTTTCAAAATATTTTTATTACTGGTACAATTTGTATGAATAAATTAGTAAAATAATATTTTAACATTTTTTTGACATGAAAATCAGTTTTTAAGTATTATAATTAATACTGTATCCATTAAAATATTTTAAGAAAAAGTCCAATACATACGTATTTTGATCCAAGAAATCTATTTTTGATAAAATTAAATTTTTATGTTTAACCTTTAAATGGGTAGATAATTGCCACCCAAAAATGGGTTGAACTACAAATTTATCGTTTACGCCAATCGATTCTACGTACTTTCTAATATAAATATCCAAATTTTCAAAATATATATATTACTGGTACAATTTGTATGAATAAATTAGTAAAATAATATTTTAACATTTTTTGACATGAAAATCAGTTTTTTAAATATTGTAATTAATAATGTATCTATTAAAATATTTTAACAAAAAGTACAGTATATATGTATTTTGGCCCAAGGAATCTATTTTTGATAAAATTAAATTTGTATGTCCAACCCTTAAATGGGTTCATATTTGCCAGTCAAAAATGGGTAAACGCACAAATTTTATAATTATACCATTCGATTATACATACTTTTTCATATAAATATCCATATTTTGAAAATTTTGGTTCAACTATTTTATCTTCCATGAATGTATTTACAAATCAATAAAGTATTTTTGGTGAACATGAATATATTAAACATTTCAATATTTATTTGAAAATTATGGCGAAAATTAGTTTTTGTATGTATTTTGTCCCAAAGAATTGATTTTTGATAAAACTAAAATTGTGTCTTTAACCTTTAAGTGGGTATATATTCACCACCCAAAAGTTGGTGAAGGTAGAAACATAGCAATTTTATCATTCAATTTTGCGTATTTTGTTCTATAAGTATAGTAATTTTCAAAATTTTAACTTTACTGGAACAATTTTTATTTCTAAATATATATAACCACATTTGGTGACATCTCATACCCTGTATTAGACATTTTCGTTCTGTCTTTCTCGGGGTATATGTGCGAATATTTTCGCATAGGGAGAGAAATACCAAGGGAGAGAGACCCCTCTCTCATCTCTCCTCTCTTTCGAAGAGGGCGGAAGGGCATGAATGAACGACGTGCATTTGATTAGAACGAAGGGTCATGTTCGTTTAACCGGGGTTCGGATGTACACAAAAGTAGAAACAATTTTTAAAAATTGTAATAGATGTTTAAATTATATACTCAGTCCATAGTATAATATCAATGAGAATTGGTCAATATAGTGGCAACAAAAATTGGCGGAGGCGCTGAAAATAAAAAAGATAATACAAAAAATTCAAATACACAATTTAACATTTATATAATTTATACAAAATAAAAAAAATATTAAAAATAATTTATGTCGTTGTGTGGAGACGTTGGTCCCATCCTCAAAATTTGGGGAATGGTTAAGCCCTGCCACCACGACAAGGTCTCTCCACATGGGCAGGGAACCCTGTCCAAACCTCCTGCGATTCAAAGGAGTTGAAGACAGAGCCACCCCGGTCTAAACCACGACTAGGATGTCACGGAAAACCCTAATACCTAACCCTAACGAACTCATATTAGCTAAAGAATCGCCCGCGATCATGATACGAAATGGCCTAACAATGAATGATCCTATTAGTTGGGTAGGAAAAGGATGGGAGGGCGAAGCCGGCTCAGGACCAGCGGTCCTATAAACCCCATGCACACCATAGCTGTTACACTTCGATGTGATGTTGTTCATAGAACACTACGACTTGCCCAACCCCCGCCCAACAAGGCTGGCCCAGTGCACGCCCTTATTAACATAATACTCACACCAGCCAGTCCTTATGACATACTTTGGGCCAGTGGAATATTACATTATAGGGTAGGGTTCCCGCAGCCTAAGGACAGGGGGGTGCCCCCTATAGGCCCCAGACAATTTGTGGGAGACTATAGGGAGTTCGGATGAAAATCTCAACTAGTATTGTGTCACAGGTGAATGGCAAAATAGTGAATTTAACAAAAGTTTAAGTGAGACTTCACGATGTAAAATATATTTACATATACTTTAAACCGTGGTAAAAATTCACCCGTGGAATACAGGTTGACAAGTTCAGAGCCACCTAGAAAAAAAAACACAAAATATATACAATCAAACAGAATGAATACATGTGTATTTATCTGTTTGATACAACAAAACCCAAAATCCCACCCCACTTATTTGTGTATTACGGAACGCGGAACGAATTTCTGGCAAAAAATTAACCCTGCAAACCCCAAACTACTGCGTATAATAAATATTACTTTAAATTTATTTAAAAATATTCGCGATTACTTTAAATATTATGTTTGACAAAAAATATTACCTATACAAAACCTATCAAAATTTTCGCGTTCGCGGTTTAACGGACAAAAATATCGACTATATTCGCGATTTTAATTCGCGGGATTATCTGCATGGCCTCGAGACTATCAAAGCCCTCAAGGCCTTGTTCGTTTCCCAATCCCACGGTGTCCCACGATGTCTCGCGTTGTCCAGGTCCTTGGTTCCTGGCCTAATCGATCCGGACCTTATGCCGGATTACCCGAGCTAATATAAACGAAACGGAAACGATCCGGACCTTATGCCGGGTACGCGAGCTAACGGCCCGGACCTTATGCCAGGGATCGCGAAGTTAAATATAGGATAACGACGCGCCCCCTTATGTAAATTGGATGAAAATCTCAACAGTATTATATCACGGGTGAATGGCAAAATAAAGTGAGACTTCACGACGTAAAATATATGTTCATATACTTTAAATCGTGGTAAAAATTCACCCGCGGAATACAGGTTGAAATGTTCAGAGCCACCTAGAAAAAAAGACACAAAATATATACAAACAGAATAAATACTAATAAAAATAAATATGTTCCACCAAGAACAGACTACAAATACTCTATCCAGAATAAATACATTTGTATTTATTCTGTTTGATACAACAACCCCAAAATCTTACCCCAAGTATCATCTGTGTACTACGAAACGCGGAACTACTATGTATACTAATTTTTACTTTAAATTTATTTAATTAAAAAAATATTCGCGGTTACTATACTTGACTTGAAAAATTTATTTAAATAAAAAATGTCTATATAAAACAATAATTTCTTCCCTATCAAAATTTTCGCGTTCGCGGGTTTTCGGACAAAAATATCGTCTATATATTCGCGATTTTAACTCGCGGGTCCTTTTCGCTCCTTCCCGCGGCGTCCCACGATGTCTCGCGTTGTCCAGGTCCTTGGTTCCTGGCCTAATCGATCCGGACCTTATGCCGAATTACACGAGCTAATATAAACGGAACGGAAACGATCCGGCCCTTATGCCGGTCACGCGAGCTATCGGCCCGAACCTTATGTCGGGTATCGCGAAGTTAGAGTTAGGATAACGACGCGCCCCCTTATTTAAATCTAACTTAACCTAGCTGTACGGCAACGAACGTTTTTATTTAATTGTTACTGTAATTGAAAATGTATTCAAAATTATTATTTTTTATTCTGGAATATTGCTTCAATTATTATTTATTGTACATTTCTTTTTATTTGTATTGAGCATAAATGTATGTTTTTTTATATGATACATTCTCCATGCAAGCTCTGAGTGCCTGGGAGGTAACATCTGTAAATCTTGTATTTGGTAAAATATATTATTACCCAAATTCCATGTTTCCTGAAGTCCCTAATATATTGTTGCTAACTGAATAGCAACATTTTCTTATTTATATTATTATTATTCTATATTGCTTTTATGCATTAAAATTTCAATTTTATATTGAAAAATATTTTGAATATAGGAACCCTAAAACATTCATTCAATAAACAAACACATCATATTTTTATTTGCACACACACAATCATACAATACACAACATTCACTCATCTAATAGTTCAATTTCAAATTTCTATGTATGTTTTTCATATATTATTGTTATATATTATTGACAATATTTATTTAAAGAATACGTTCATTGCACTATACAGCGTACTTTCCAGCAAACTTATTATTAGTAGCTTGGAAAAAAAGTGTTCAAACATATAACACTTTAAAAAATAAAGAATTAGTAAAAGTATTTTGGATACAAGTAGTCAAAACTTAACACTTTATCTTTGTGTATGAAGCTAAATAGAGCACCCCCTGCTCGTGTAGAAATAATTGAAGATAATGTTTATTAATCATTAAAAATGCCATAACCAAAATTGGTTCAGGCGTATATGTAAAGCAAAACAATACAGCTTCAAATGAAACATGTCATGCAGACAGAATTTTCCAAATATTATTAGAAATAATACTAAAATTGTAACTTTATTCATATATTATTGATAATATTGTTTAAAAATTAACGTATTTATTATTGTAATGAAAACTGTTTATTATATTATAAAAATTATAATAACCGAGCAAAAAAAACTGGGTACAAATATGGCACTACCTATCTTAAAACTACTTATAACTAGCTACCTTAATCTACCTTAATTAAAGCTAGTCTCTATTATAAAATTTCCCGGGCAATTTTACAAAAGAGATTTCGCTTACCCAATCACTCACACACTGCCATACCCTTATATCTACGCATAGCGCTTTTGTGCCACCTTATACCCAGTTTTGTACTTTGTAATTATGTATTTGTATTAAATAGTTTAGCATTTAAATTTTAAAATAGACTAAATGTCTATTGTACATAAAAAATTGGAAAAATCTGTCAACAATCACTGAGACATTTAGAAATTGTATGTTTGCTTTACAAATTTTGAAAATAAATTAGAAGATTATTAAAAATAGTTTAATAATATAAATATTGTATGATGTGTTTGAATTATTTGTATTATACATAGTTTAAATAAATAAAAATGTATGTATATTATGCTAAATGAATTTTAAGATATATTTTGTATTTTACTTGCATTTTAAATAATACAATTGTCAGGCTACAACCTTAGCAAAATTAATTTGGGGTTTGAACCCTTTACAAAGAATAAAGTGCAAGTTCATTGACCTATTAAAATTTAGAAAATATTTTAATTTACAAAAATTATTGAAACAATTAAATTTAAAATAATATTGGGATAAATATTGAAATTATAATATTAGTATTGTATTTTTATTGTAAATTTAAAATAAAAAAATATTATTATACTTGCTGGAAAGTTAGACCTTATTAAATAAATAAATACCTTTATTTTGGTTCATAGAACCTTTATACCAAATAAATACCTTGTTTTGGTTCATAGAACCTTTTACAAATAAATACCGTGAAAAATATCCGTCCTTGGTCCTTCTTCAAGATGTCCCCTCGTCTTCTGGTTGGCTGCTGGCTGATGTTTGGTAGAATTTGTTTAAATTCAAAAGCAAAATCGCCTCAATTTAAAAGTTACTATTAAAGAAAATTTTGCAAATAATAAATTGGAATTATAATTTGCAAAATTTTGGCGATATAGCGTAGCTTCGGATACGTACATCCGAACGCTACGAACTACTAAAAATGAATGAACCAGTCACGCGTTTGTACAATATTAATTGTTAATAGTAGGGTTAATTAATAGTTATGTAATACATAGAAGCATCAAAAATTATTTTTATTTAAAATAAATATATTATTTTAATTAAATATGTTGTTGTTTACATAATTTGTTTGCAACAATATAACACCTATATTTTTTACTATATAAATTGGCAAACAATTTTTATTTCACAAGAAAATTTAAAGAAAAGAAAAATTACTTTTATTGACCAGTGGTTTTCAAAATGCAGGATGTAATATTTTTAATTTGACAAGCGTGTTATATGCATCCTTATCGCACACGCTTATAGTCTTTGCAAATCAGAATATAGCAATTTGTTAATTCGGTCATGATACAGATGACCTTGATCGGACACCTTTAAAAAAATTTACTGTCCATATATACAATTATTATACTACAAGAATAAATATGTATTAAATAAAACACATTCTTTATGAATAAATTTTATTTTACTTAAACTATAATAATATAAAAGTATCTTTCAATTTAGAAGAGAATACTTTTGTTTATGTACACGAACTATTAAAACAAGGAATACAGTAACAGTTTTCGAATCTAACTGTCACAAAACATATTAAAATATCCTTCACCCTCCGTTGCCAATATAGTGATTTATATTGTATGTTACCTTAGATAAAATAACCTAACATTTGATTTTACTATGCTAGCAATAACCAAAATATGAATATAATCGCGACCCATAAGAAAATCTTGGAAAGGAATTGTTCTTCTGCATGTTGTGGAGTGCCTCTTGGTGCTGGAAAGACACAGTAATAATTACACCCAGTTCTGGGTATGACTATACACACAATATAATATTGCATCATTGGCTTCGTATTTATTTATTTACACCTATTTTTAATTTTTATATGGTTTGAAGCCGTCTACCCAAAAATGGGTGGGAGTTTTTACTACACGTACATTTTACTAAATATGTATATTATAAAGTTTGAAACCCCATTTTAATATATTTTTTCGTTCGCGAGATATTAAGTTTTAAAAATTAGAGTAATTTCCAAACCCATAACTCAAAAGTGGGTGCAAAAACAAACTTTGCGACTTCACCATTCAATTCTATGGACAATTCTACATATACACACCAAGTTTTAATTTTTTTGATCAATTGGTTCAATTTTTACAAGTAAATAATTGAAAAATGACCGAATGTCTAATGTACGGCAACCATAACATCTTAGTAATTAATTTTCTTACCTGCGCTAGGTCTAGGTTCCCCAAAATTGAAGGTACTCGTGAAGAACCCAAATGGAAACGCCCCAATTCCAAAGCTCATATGGAACCCACCATCCCCAAACCCAAACCCTTGAAATGGAGACCCAGGCTCTGGTTCTGATCGTTGCCCAGCCGGTCTAGGAGGTACTTTCTCTCTTGGGTCCTCCTGTTTGGTACTTCCACGGCCGTAAAGTGGCACCACTTTGTCTTTGCTAATGGCGGCTTTACATACGGGGCAAACTTGGCGAGTGGGGCGTGTTTCTAGCCACTGGTGGAGACAGGGCCAACTGCGGAACAAAATCTGGAGATAAGTTTTGTATTTAAAGGAATATTACGATGAAAATTGGTATATGTATGTATTTTGACCCGAGGAATCGATTTTTAATAAAACAAAAATTATTGATTTATTGGGTAATGGAGTTGATGTTCAATACCCAGAAATGGGTGGACATATCAATTTAATGATTGCACCATTCGATTCTATGGATTTTCTTATATAAATAAACCAATTTTCGTTTTTTTTTAAATTTATTAGTAATAATATTGTGAATAAATTAATAAAATAATATTGTCATGTCAAATTAAAGATCATATTTTTAAAATTTTGTAATTAAAAATGTATTAATTGAAATATTTTAATAAAAACATGTGAATATATGTATTTTAACCCAAGGAATTCATTTTTGATAAAATTACATTCATAGCTAACACCCTTAAATAGGTTGATATTCTCTACCCAAAAGTGGGTAGAGATAAAAATTTACCGATTGCACTATTCGATTGTACGTACTTTTTTATATAAATTTACAAATTTTCAAAATATTTGGTCCATTGGTCCCATATCTGTGAATAAATTAGTAAAACCCTTTTTAATTAATTTTAAAGGACAACAATTTAAAAAATATTTATTTATTATTGTGACATTTGAAATATGTTGACAAAAATTGGTACACATATGTATGTTGACCCAAGGAATCCATTTTTGTAAAAATAAAATTCATATCGTCAACCCTTAAATAGGTTGATACTCACAACCCAAAACTGGGTAGAGATACAATTTCTTCGACTACACCATTCGATTCTACGTATATTTTAATATAAGTTTTACAATTTTGAATTTTTTTACGTTACTGGGCTAGACTGTATGAATTAATTTGTAAAATAATATTCAAACATTTTTTTGGTAATGTCAAAAATATTTATATAAATTATGCATGCATGAAAATATTTTAACAAAAATTAACGTACATATGTATTTTGACCCAAGGAATCGATTTTTGATAAAATAGAATCCGTATCTCCAACCCTTAAATGGGTAGATATCCTCAACCCAAAATTGGGTAGATATACAAATTAACTAATTAGATCATTTGATTCTACGTATTTTCTTATATAATTAAACAAATTTTCAAAAATTTTACTGGACTGGTCTAGGCTGTATGAATTAATTTGTAAAATAAGTAAAGAACAGACCCTAGTAGACACCTACGTATTAGATATTGTACATATTAACTCCGCCCACTGATCTGTGATAGGGTAAAAGATCGTAACTATTTTGTTTTATGTTCTCCTGATACAAGGAAATCAGTGAAAGCTTGTTTTACAAACGGAAAAATATATTAACAATGTTTTTTATATGTTTTTAAGTATGTTCGTATTTACATTAACATAAATGATGATCTATTTTTGATGATAATAATTATTTCATTTCAATAAAAATAATAATGTATTTACTCAATACTGATTATCCATATTTTGAGCGTACTTTTATAATAAAAGCGCTTTTACGCATTTTTTACATTAGCATATTCATCTGTTATTAAAGGTAATTAGATTATGCTAAACCAGGAGTAGTCAAAATTTATATTTTATATGTATATTGTAATAATAAATGCTTTTTTTAAATAAATATAAATATACTTATATGTTTTATATATAAATAAAATATATGAAATTATATGCGTGTATATAAAGTTGTTTATAATAGGACTTACGTGTCCTTTTTTAAAAAAATTACTCATACATAAATATCGATATTACAAAGTCAACACTTATAAATATTCAATAATATGACGTATTATTTCCGTATTCATCTATAAAATTCATAAAAATTCTGCCTATAAACTGATGATACGACAAAATACAGATATAACTTACCAAAAAAGATGTCCACACATGGAAACTACAGCATCTCTGGCTGTATCCAGACAAATATTACATTCGAACATTCTATCATCCTTTTTGTCTTCATCTCCTCCAGTGTTACTGCTAGATTCGCCAGAATCCTTATGATCTACCGTCGAAGACATGTTCCACTATTTTTATTGTACTTTTTACCATTAACAATTTGCCAGTTAAATTAATTCCAGACTTGTAAATGAGACAATACAAAGAATTTTTATGATTAAATGTACATTATTATTTCTACAATGAATACAAATAAATTTTTATGTTTATTTAATATCAATATCACAAAATGTCAAATGACACTTCTCTGAAAATCATTTTGCGATAAGATACCAACACTAGGAATTTAAAAACACTAAATTTTGTATTAATATCGACATGAATTTAGCTGTAAATTTATTTATATTTCACACTAAATTTTGACATGTAAAAACATAAAAATATCTCAAATAAACAGCTGAATTTTATAGAATACTATGAATACAATATATTTTATATATAATAATTCTTTTAACAGTAACGTATTCAAAATATTTGGACAAATTTCAAAATTTTGACCCTCCGAAGTTTCGGGCGTATTTTTGACTAATTTTTCCGATATATGTCCATAAAACTCTACAGAAAAATATTATTTACAACATATTTAACTTATTTTTAACTAATACAAAATATATATTCAGTCCTGTTCATATTTATCGACCGTGAACAAAGAAACGACAGCCTATGACGTCACAAGCGTCACAGATTAGTCCACAGTATCGTACTGCAGAATTTTCAACAAATTTTCAAATTTTGAAGTAACGAATATTTTGTCGAAATTTTGACGATTTTTGCCGAAAAATATATGGATTTCTCTGTGTAAAAATGTTATTAAAAGTATGTTTAAAGTATATATAAATATTGTAAGATATTTTGGAAGTACGGTCCAGGTTTATTGACTTCAAACTAAACAGGACCCAAGGATGACGACAAATTCTTCCGACCAATCAGAACCTGTATTTTTGGTGGCTTTCGAAACGACAAAATTTGTTTGTATTTTCTAAAATAAATGTGTTTTCACTTTCAAATATAAATAATATTATATTATAGTATATATTTTGTATAAATGTATGTATTTTAAATAAATATATAAATGAAAATATGAACAAATATTCTTCTTCCTTATATCCCTAGATTTTCTTCAGTAACATTAGTAAAACAATTTTCTTCCTCCATGACTCAGTGCTTGGGCGTTGCTCCTTGTTATTATTGTGCTACCCTCCCATAATTTTGCACATTTTGTGCAAATTTTGCACAATGAAATCTCCTAACATTGTTGCTAGTGCAACAATTATTTTAACAATTTTCCTTACGGATTTTGTAAATGGTACGTACTGAAATTTTGTACAAACATTTTGTACAAATTATTTATTTCAGGACAAAATTATTATAATTTTCACAACAATGTTGAAAGGAGAAATTCAACTGATGTAGAAATAATAGTTTTTTGTACCGTTAGTAGGGCTGAACAGAGAAAATGCGAAAATTTTGCACATGCAGTTGAAAGGGATAAAATTAAGTACAGGTATACTGTTTTTCAAGTCAAATGCAAACAGGTATGTTTATTTTAAGTATTATTGTTGTAGTTATGATAAAAGATAAATAGGCCACTCAATTTTTACCTTTAATGAACACTGAAGGATGTACCTTCAAGTCAAGTCAACAGTTTTTTCCAAATATTATCTATAACGTAAAGTTTAATATATTGTTTTATGCACAGTATTTTAGAGCATAAAATTCTGCATATTTTGATACCAAAATATGTCAATTTATTTATTTGGGGTCCTGTTAAACTTAATAAAAATCTTAGTATATGTATATATCAATTTTACCACATATTTTGGTTCAATTTGACAGCTTACCAAATATAAAAATTTAACCATGTTGGTATCAAAATATGTATAATTTTATGTTCTATAATTTGGTATATTAAACACCTTAAAAAGTTTTATAGGGCAGGTCATATTTAGCAAAAATATTTTACATGTTCATAAAATATACGCCAATGGGTTAAGCGAAGTATATATATTTAACATGCTGATTAATACAATAATTAACACAGCTAAAGTTTTAAAATTATTGTTTAATACTGATTTGGATGTAAAATTTTATGCTCTGCAACGTTTAATTGAAGCTTTTTTATCTAAAATAATTAGGGAAGCAGGAAATTGAGAAAGTTTGATTTTACATGTTAAAGTTCTATTATTAACGTACAAAAAAAATCCTTATACATATTTGTATATCCTTCTGGTTACAAGCATTTTCATTATCTATTTTTTAATTCCACAAAAATGTATGATTCATATTATATTTCATTCATAATATCTGTAGGATTTACTATGTTTTATTCAAAGGCAAGATTGTATATATACTTGCGGTATTTATTTATTTTTATTACTATCCTTTCCAGAAATTTTAATAACCGTCATAATGATTTTATACCGTTAGACCTTAAAGTTAAAGGGACAATACCATATTCTAAGAAGTTTATACCTGCTATCCATAAATTCTATTCTTTTGTATAAGGGTAGACCTGCCTCGAACTTTAAAGTACAGTTTAGAAGAAAGATTAGTTTGGTTAACATAATTTGGCGATTGGCTTGACTTATTAATGGAAGAGGCTGGTTCTTCTCAACAGATATTAAGCCTAATTGTGTCCTGGAGCGGGTTATACTAATTTTTGCATTTCTTTTCTCGAGATTGGATTTCGGTTGTTTTTAGCAACGTAATCTTTTCATATAGTTTCTCAGAATACTATTAAACTATACTTGCGTGTTGAATGGACAATATTTGAATAATTTCAACTTTAAATTAAAACATATACAAATAATAAATATATCATCACCGCATATTACCTATTATTGGGCGTCCTAATCTACTTTGTACACAGATTTCGGTAATGGTGATGACATATTTGTACCGCGCGTTTACCAGGCGTCACCACACGGGCACTCATTGCTGGCGTGGACAGTGCACCACAGTGGTCAATTTTGTTCCATTTAATTTTAATTAAATTAAATATAGATACCTATGGGGGCTCGTGACCGCGTACCTGAGTGTCTGGTCGCGAATCTAGGGAACCGGATTCAATCTTTACCACCAATCGAATTTTAAGTGGCACAAAAATTGCTCCTGTGGTGCATTCTCCACGCCAGAAATAAGTACTCGTGAGGCGACGCTTGGTAAACGCTCGCATGATACAAATATGTCATCATCATTACTTAAATCAGTGTACAATAATAATATAGAAATAAGAATAGGTAACACTTAATAACAACAAAATGATTTTACAACAAATATTCAAAATGACTCCCAGCCTCTTCAATACATTTTCACGTTTTGAAACAGAATAAGTAGCCCTTTCTATTTGGTCTGCAGATAAAGATTCAATTGCCGCTTTAATTTTATTCTTCAGTTCGTTTAATGTGTTTACTGGTTCTTTATAAACAAAATCTTTCACGTAGCCCCATAAAAAAAGTCAAGTGGGGTCATATCGGGAGAACGAGCAGGTGTATAAAAAAGTGCCCGCCATTTTACTGTTTAATAATGTAATATATGGATTATTTTACATGATTGTATAGCAAATTTGATGTACTTTTGAAATTTGTAAAAAATATAGTATGTTCCATTTGAAATTTGAAAGTTGATATTAATTACTAATAAACCGGAAGTGGTATCATGAATGTACATCCGTCATCAAGTAGCTTACATGTTGCTGTATAAATCATGTTATATGAAAGAAATTACTAACTTAATAAATAAGCGAGATATTTGCTGGGTCCATTAAAATATAACACCATGTATAAATGATGTATTTTTTGTTTCAGGCTTTTAATAAGGATGAATGTATGACTTTAATGGACAGTGAAGCTGTCCATTTGACTAGCTTAGACCCTGGACAAGTTTTCGTAGCTGGGCGATACCATAGCTTAGTTCCAATTACTCAGGAAATATATGAAGGAGGGTTTAAATTTTATTATGCTGTTGCTGTGGTTAAAAAAAATTCTTTAAAAGATCTTACATCCCTTAATGATTTAAAGGGGAAGAAAGCATGTTTCCCTGAAGTTGGAAGTTATGCTGGATGGGTGCTACCAATACAGGCGGTAAGAAAATTATCAATTATTTTTGGAAAAATTGCTGAAAAATATCCTTTTGTTAATTTACTTGTGGTCTTCAGACTAGTAGAACAATAATTTTAAAAATTGGGATATTTATATAAGAAAATACGCAGAATCGAATGGTGTTATTTAAAAATATGTATCTGTACCCATTTTTGGGTGGTAAACATGAACCCATTTAAGGGTTAAAGTTATGACTTTAATTTTATCAAAAATGAATTCCTTGGGTCAAAATACATACGAAAACAAATTTTTGTAATAAATTTTGGATGGGTCCTTAAATAATAGCATTTAAGAATTCCAAATTTCCACATCCATATTGTTTTTCTAATTAATTCATAACAATTGAACCATAAAACTAATAATTTTGTAGATTAGCACACTGACATAAAAAAGTTTGCGGAATCGAATGGTGCAATTTTCAAGTTCATATTTATACCCAGTTTTGGGTAGCAAATATCCACCCATTTATAGGTATAAGATACGAATTTGATTTTATCAAATTTCGATTCCTTGAGTCAGATTATATACGTACAGTAATTTTTGAACATATTTTCTGACGGATCCTTAATAAATTGAATAATAAAAAAAAAAAATTACAAATAAATATTGTTTTACTAACTAATTTATAGCTATTGAACCACTACACTAATAACTTTCAAAATTAGGATACTTATATAAGAAAGTCCGTAAAATCGAACAGTAAAATTTTCAAGTTTATATCTGTCCCCAGTTTTGGGTAGAAACTATATACCCATTAATGGGTGGAAGATACGACGTTAATTTTATCAAATTTCGATTTCTCTGGTCAAATTATATACGTATACAAATTTTTGTAAATATTGTCCAACGGGACCTTAATTAATTGGATAATAAAAAATTGTGGTATTTTCGGTTCTACAAATTTACAAATAAATATTGTTTTACTAATTAATGCATAGCAATTGGACCAATATAGTAATAATTTTGAAAATTGGGATACTTATATAAGAAAGTCCGTAAAATCGAATGGAATATTTTTTAAGTTCATATCTGTACCCAGTTTTGGGTAGAAAATATATACCCACTAATGGGTATATTATACGACTTTAATTTTATCAAAAATCGATTCCTAGGTTCAAAATACATACGTGTACTAATTTTCACCAAAATATTCGTATGGATACATTGTCAATTAAATATTTTCTGTCAAACTCTGAGTTAGGATATTTTATAAAATTTCAGCTTTTCTCTTTCAGATTATGTCAAAGGGTAGTATGCCAACCGTAGACTGCAACAATCATGTTAAATCTGCTATAGAATTTTTCGGGCCATCATGTGCAATAAATTCTGTAAATGAAAAATACAATCCTATTGGTGATAATTCGTTTAAGTTGTGCCAACTGTGTATCGGCAAAGTTCCTGGACAAAAATGTACAAGTGCCGATCCTTATTATGGGTTTCAGGGTGCCTTTAGGTGCCTTTTAGAGGCAGGAGATATTGCATTTTTGTCTCATACTACTGTTGAAGCCATGACTTTAAATGAAGAAGAATTTAGTAAGTTTTTCTCAAAATTGAGACTTAGTATCCAAAAAAGTCTCAAATAAACCCCTATTAAAAATTAATTTTGAATAATTTTTATTTGAAACATTTTTTTGTAAAGTTGATAGTTTAGCCGCAAATCGTTTGTACCCATATTTGGGTATAGATCATTTCTGGCTAAACTATCAACTTTACTAAAAAAATGTATAGGACAAAATTTATTTAAAATTAAATTTTAGATAGAGTTAATTTGAAACATTTTTCCATAAGATGATTAAATTTCAAGTTACGAATATTTAAATTTTATAAATTTTTAGCCGGTGTTACAAAAGACAATTTTGAACTTCTATGCCAAGATGGCACTCGCCAACCTGTTTCTAATTATCAGGCTTGTAATTGGGGTAAAGCCCCTAGTCAAGCCATCGTCACCACTTCAGCTGCAAGTGCCGAAATGCGAGAAAAATACCAAAAATTTTTGGAAAAAGCTGCACGGCTATATTTTCATTCAAATGTAACTCGAGATACGACTGATGAACCTTGGAAGCAACAAGGTCGATATGATTATGACCAAAATAGGGATCAATATGATCCTAACAGAGATCAATATAATGATCAATATAGTAGAAATCAACATAATAAGAGGTTTAAACGACAAAATGATGCCGATAGATATTTTGGAAATAGAAGAAATAATGACGATCAATTTGAAATACCTACGAATAGAGATTTTTTTAATAATAGAAAAAATTTAGAAGATGAATCTTTAACTACAACTACTACAGAAAAAACAATTTTGTACGAGAAGTTTGATTTATTTGAATCGGTTCCAAAGTATGGAATCGAACATAATTTATTATTCGATGTAAGTAATCAACACTAAACTATAATAATTTTAAATTTCCTGCACAATACCTCCCGCAAATATTAAATATAGAAATAATAAACAATCCATTTTATAAAAAAATTAAATATTTTATTTTTATTTCCAGGATAAAACTGTGGATTTCTTTTCTCTGGACGAACACAAACAAACATTTTCTGGATATCTGGATAAAGCTATGGATATAATTATGGATGTAAGAAGATGTCCAGTTGAAAAAATGACATATTGTGTTACGTCAGAAGCTGAATACGAAAAGTGTGTTAAAATGAGAGTAAGTATTCATGGTTTATGGGTTCATATACCTTAATTTGGGTATATAGGGTAGGGTTGTTATTAGGAGCATGTGGTACTTGAAATTTTAAAAAAATATTTTATTATTTATATTTAAACCAATTGAATCAAATATTTAAAATTTTGTATATTTGTATAAGAAAGTACGCTGAATTGAATAATTTAATTAGAAAATTTGTATGTTTGCCCATTTTTGGGTAGCAGATACTAACCCATTTATGGGTCAAAGACACGCCATTAATTTTATCAAAAATCGATTCCTTGAAACAAAATATGGAATATGTACTAATTTTTGTCAAAATAATCCAACACATACATAATTAATTTAAATATTTCAAAAGTAATCTACCAAATTTTTTTATGTATTTTAATTTATTCATAGAAATTAGAGTAATAAAGTAAATAATTTGAAAATTTACATGTTTATATAAGAAAATATATTGGATTGAATGGTGTAATTTTTAAATTTCCATATCTGTCCATTTTTCGGTGGTAAATATCTACCCATTTAAGGGTCAGAGATATGACCTTAATTTTATCAAAACTAAATTCCATGGGTTAAAATACATACGTAGTACACTAATTTTTATTAATTTTCTGCAAAGGGTATACTACATATCTTAATTTGTATTTGCCCTACATTAGTTAAAATTTTGTGTGCGATTGACGCATCGGTTGCCCATAAAAATTTCACAGATTTGCGGTAAAATTGAAGATGTATTTGTTTCAAAACCATTTGATAAAAAAATATGAAAATTGATACAGTTATATAAGAATATATGTAGAATCTGGTGGTAAAGTCTGAAATATATTATCTTTATCCAATTTTGGGTGGTAAATATCTACCTATAATTGGGTGTAAGTTACGATTATAAATTTTTAAAAATCGATTTCTTGGGTCAAAATACATATGTGTACCAAATTTTATTGAAATATTTTGACGGATACGTTTTAAATTGCAATATTAAAAATTTATTTTTGCATTACAGATATGAGCTTTTTTGAGCTTAGCTTGCTTTAATAATATCACGCTAAATATTTCTTCCGCACTATTACTAACACAATTTGAACCGATCCACAGCTAAAATCCTTTTCAGACAGCTTTAAAAGCTCAACTTTTAAAGCCGGACTTAGTATGCATTAACGGACGTTCCCATATCCAATGTATGCAGAACATAAAATCGGGTATAGCAGATGTAATCGTTCTCGATGCCGGGGATATATATACAGCAGGAATGACGTATGATCTGGTGCCTATTATGAGCGAAGTATATGACTTAGGCCCTTATTATTATGTGGTCGCTGTAAGCAAGGAAGAAGATCCTAGCACTGACTTAACGTATTTGAAAGGTGGGTACATTCTACGCAACAACTTAAGTGCCCGTAAGGGCAAATAACTACAGATTTTTTTTGAAAAGTTTGCTAAAAGAAATATATTTGGTGTACCTCAAGGATCGCATTTAGACCTTTTATTATTTAACGTATTTATAAATGAACTAACTAAATTATATATTTATTGTCAATTATTTACATCTTAATTTATCTAAATGTTATGTTATGGATTTCACTCCTGTATTAACCATATAATATTCACATACAACACTAATTTTATACACTTAGATCTGTTCAATATGTCTTTTAACTCCTTTAAAAATGCGTAAAATCTACCTTAGCAACTTTATAATTGTTTTAAGGACTCTATGTTTGCTGTAATGTTTTTGTTTTTAGCTAATGTAAGTAGCGAGAACTTTTATTTTACAAGATGCAATTTTTAGGAAAATATACTTGTCACACTGGTATTAACACTGCCGCTGGTTGGGTAGTCCCTATGGCCTATCTTTTGGCCAATAATTGGATCCGCCCTTACGGTTGCAACAGTGTAAGGGCAGCTGCAGAATATTTTACAAAAAGCTGCATTCCTGGAGCTTTAAGCACCGAATACAACACTGGACTTCCGTATGACAATATGTGTGACCTTTGCCATGGACAGAGCTTCAGGTAAGCTAAATATTTTCAGAAAAACAGATCGAATTACATCTAATCTTTTATTAGATACTGTAGAAGGGACGCTTCAGAGCCATACTATTCTCATACTGGCGCGTTCAGATGTCTTGTTGAAGGAGGAGGACATGTAGCATTTGTTAAACATACGACAGTATCAGAAAATACTGGCGGTAAACGGCGCGAATGGTGGGCGAGAGATGCTTTGCCAGATGATTTTGAATTGTTATGCCCTGATGGTAAACGAGCTGAAGTTACTGACTACAAACGTTGCAATTTGGGTAGAGTTAAAGCAAACGCGGTTGTAGCGAGGGGAGGCTACGGATATAACGAAACAGAAATTAATGCTTTTACGAATTTGTTCACATATGCCCAACAATTTTATGGCCGAAAGGATAAAGATGAATTTAGGTATTATGCAGATTTAAACGTATTGATTCTATATCTCAAATATTTTATATTTCAGCTTCAGCATGTTCTATTCGCCGCCCCCATATGCTGATTTAATCTTTCAGGATGCTTCTCAACAATTAAGAGTTGTAGATCCTGAAGAAAGACACTATGCCCGTTATTTGGGTCCGGATTTCATGAGGGCTGAAAGACTGGTCCAATGCAATTCAGGTGCTGCAGCTAGTCATTTACATTCCAGCACGACTCTACCCACTTTAGGGTTTTTGATAGCTGCTATCTTGGCTTTGATATTTTGGAAGGAGTAATGCCTTAAAGTTGATATTAACAATTTAATTAAAGACGTAGTTGCAATTAAAGTTGGTTTGTTTTCTGTTGACAAATGATTTTATTTTAAGGTTCTCAGAGATGTTTTAAGGTTGTATTAAGGATCTCGTTATTGCAAATTATAATATATTTGTTTTAAGGTGAACAAAAATCCTTTTACAAAATTTACAGGTTTTAAGGTCTTTGAAAATAGATTCCAGCCTTAATTCGTTAGTCATTTTATACAAATTTTATTTATATTTAAGGTTCACGGAACTTATTTTCTAAACATTTTACTATTGCTGTTTACATCAATTTTATAAATTTTAAGTTATTTATTGAAAATTTTATTTAAATATATAAAGTTCATAGACTCATTTACCATTTTAAAATGATACTTGTTTTAAGATTCTTGGGTTTTTAAAAATATGCTTTAAATTCGTACCTACATAATTTTCTATATACAAGGTGTTTTCGGAATTAATTTTTTTTCTTCAATAAATAAATGTTCCCCTTGACCTACTACAATTTTTATTTCAATGATTTTTTCTATTTGTTTCTGTATCCGGGAAACATTTTGTATACTATCAAATTTTAGGGTCACAGAACCTTACACTTTTAAAAAAATATTAATTTAAGGTTCATGGCGCCTTATTCATTATTATTATGGATACATTTTGGATCTAGTGCCGTAAAAACTATTCAATTCAAAAGTCTGTAGGTGATTTAAAAAAAAATCATCCTTATATTTTGGGTCATTTATAAAAACTGTTTGGTTTTAGAGTACCAGATCCTTATTTTCAAAAACTATTATAGGGTTCATGCTTTACTTCATATATACACGAGTATTAAACAAAATTCCAAAAACCAATTTTAATATTAACAAAAATATATGTACAAACTTTATTTAATTTAATTTTCTAAATAATAATATAATATTTAAAACACTTGGCACGTTTCACAAGATTTCAGTCTTTGAATCAACCTCTCGGTCATTTATCAACCAGAACCATAAACGCGTTTCGCTCTTATTGGAGCTCTTCAGTGTGGTGTACTGACGCCTCTAGGAGGCACTGACAAGGTTGAGAGGACGGATGATAAACATCCCACAAAAATATTAAATCTGAAATATTGTGAAACGTGGCAAGTGTTTTAAATATTATAATATGATTATTTAGAACAGCTTCACCAAGTGTCGCATAATTGTACTTTGTATTATTAATTTTCTTAGTCATTATTTTAATTTACTTAAGGCCTATACTTCTTTTGAAAAGTATTTTCTATACATCGTAATTGCGAATGTATATTATATGCACGTAAAAATGCTCTTAACTTCCTTTAATAATAATATTATTATTGTAATTTTACTGCCTTGGGAATACATTCCTTCGCAATAATATCATCCATAGAGCAGCTATACCCTAAAATGGGTGCAAGTATTAACATAAATTCCGTCCAGAAATGTACCTACTTTAACAGTCTAATTTATTAACAGCACGACAAGAAAAATGATATTATTTTGAAGATCTTAAGTGTGATATATTTGTATGTTGCAGCTGTTTGATTCCAGAATTTTTATATATTTAAGGACTTTTGATAATGTATATTAAGAATTTTGTAATGTGTATATTTTTAAGAATAAATATATAATGTTTTTGTTATATTTTCTATCCCTACAATGAAATATTATACTTATAATTGTAATAATTTTTAATAAAAATGTTATTTGGTATACATTTATAAATTGTTAGGCATTTGGTTGTCATTTGGATGAATTTAGTTGATTTCTGTTTTTAAATGGCACATAAGTGACTTCGGTGGCTCAATATAACAGCCTCGGGGTACTCCAGAAGAGATGGTTGGTACGCACCCTCAACATTACTATATTTTTGCGAATAGATGCACCTTAGTACACCCAGAAATGAGTAGTAAGTTTTAAAAATATATATTTTGATTTAATTATTGTATATATTTATATAAATTGGTTCTGGCGATGACATATTTGAACCGTGCGTGCGTATAGTTGTTTTCACCTCACGGACACTCATTGCAGACGTAGAAAGTGCACCACAAGGAATAAAATATACATGTATATTTTGCAATACAATAATTATATATTTAAATATAATTTGTATAAAAATATAAACAAATAATATATATTTTTAATATATGAATGTTAATTTCCATTTTTCAGCAAATTACAGCCCGTTCCACCCAAAATTGGGTGCGCAAATTATACAGCAAACAATTAAAATCATATTAAAAGTTTTTAACAATGTTTTAAACCAAAATTTAGTTCATTTTTCAGCAATATAGATGTCGTTAAAAGCAGGAATATCAATGTTCAGAAATCTCGGGTCTCAAACGAGCAGGTTTAGTTAGTTCTGGCATATGAAGACCGATGTATTGTGTGGTGTCGTCTTTTCATTTCATTCATTACTAAAAGTTATAAGTTTTTAAATACTTTAAGTGTATGTGAATCGTGTTTTTAAATTATTTTCAGTGATTCATTAATTTTTAGTGAGTGATTTTTTTCAGGATAATGTAAATTGGAATATGAAGAAAGGTAATAAGCTTATACATAATGTAACGGTATTATAAACAATATATATTATATATAAATATATGTATATTTTTTGTATTTATTTTTTGATATAGAAAATTATTTTTCTTGAATTTACGTCAGTTATTATCATTGATATAAAATAAACATTTATTGTAAATACATATATTATGATCATTATAATAATACATATACAATATATGTATGTACACAAAACACATATTTTTTTAGTATATATTGTATATTTCCTATATATTTTTCATATTCTAAATAATAACTATAAATTTTGTAAATAAATATATTTGTAAATTTATTTTATACATAAATAAACAATAAATAATATGTTAACAGTACTATGCTAATATGTATACATAAATGCACTATCAAATATACTAATATTTGACTTTTGACTAAGTATAACACAATACATTCTTTGAAACGATAAGAACTACAAAATATGTGTATTTCCATACTTGTTTTTGTTGTGATATCATTGTATATAAATTTTACAAATTAAACATATTTTGTTTTTACACCCTAATTTACCCTAAAAGGGTGTGGCAAATTTAACACCCAAATACACATATATACCTTTAAAAAGTTGTAACATTTATATACGTAAAAAACCTGTATTGTTTATGTATAAAAATATGTCTAACTTTTTAAATGATTATAATAATAATTGTATCTAAATTTTTCCATATAAAATAAATCATTTGTAACCACTTTACCAACCGGTTTTTACGTCATTACCATACTAGTGCATAAATATGTGTTTTTTAATAATTATCATTATAAATAACATCGTTAATAACGAACCATAACGCTAAAATTATACTTAAATTCTTGATTAAACTTTATAATTTATTTTTGTATATAAACATGGTTAAATTATGTATGTTTATTTGTAAAACCATCCCTGAAATTTATTTTAATTGTATATGAGGGGTACATTACAATAAACAATATAAAAATTATTTTATTTTTCTTTTGTTTCTTTTTGAAATTTTGTTCTGAATTTTTGTATATTATATTAAATATTTTAAGAGTTAATTCTACACTTCAAAACGGCAAAATATTTTTATAAATATCTTTTGAAACATTGTTCCAGAGTTATAAAAAAATTGTTTGAATATTTATATTTTCATATATAAATTTCAATAATTATTTAAAGGCAAATCTATAAGTATATTTAAACAAAATTTGGTACACAAAATCTGTACAATTAATTATTACATAAATTAATGCCCAATTTATCTTTAAAGTATTTTATACCAGAATGTAGGTACATACTATACCTTCAAAACTGTTCTTCATAGAACATGTGTTTTTACAATTGATGTGTGCAATTTTTTGAAACAAATTATGCACCCAAAAATGGGTAATGAACCTTGCTAATATATTTATATATTGAAATTAAGTCATACATTCGTCATTTACGCTTCAATGAAAATCTCCGACAGAAAATTTGGACCACTTCCAAAGTACTAATAAATTTTTGAAGACCATCGATTAGCTGGACCAGCCAAATTGTAATACTTCAATAAAATTTAACGACAAAACTCTAGAGATACCATAAGAGCTATTTTTACATTTTTACTAGCGGGAGTCCAAAATAAACGAATTTGAAATGTATCTTTTATGTCTTACTATCCAGCAGATTTTGTTTATTTGGAATTACAAATGTACTTGGCAGATTATGTTGAAGTATGTATGTATTTTCACCCAAGGAATCCATTTTTGATAAAATTAAAACCGTATCTCCAACCCTTTATTGGGTATATATTCTCCACCCAAAACTGGGTAAAGGTATACTTTCACTAATATTACTATTATATTCTGCGTACTTTCTTATATAAATACTACAATTTTAAAAATTATTACTATACTAGTCCAATTGTTATGAATTAATTAATGAAACTATATTTGGATATTTCAAGAACCAAAATCCTTTATTATTCATCATACAATTTGTTAAGGAACCATCAAAAAAATTATAAAAAATACTATACGTATGTATTTTAACCCAAAAAATCCATTTTTTATAAAATTTAAACCGTATCTCTAACCCTTAATTGGGTATATATTCACCACCCAAAACTGGGTGAAGTTATAGTTTCAAAAATATTACTATTAGATTCTACGTACTTTCTTATACAAATATTCCAATTTTCAAAATTATTGCTATACTAGTCCAATTGCTATGAATTAATTAATAAATCCATATTTGGATATTTGAAGAACCGAAAATTTCATATTATTTATCATATAATTTATTAACGACCCATCAAAAAAATACAAAAATTACTAACCATATGTATTTTAGCCCAAAAAATCCATTTTTTGTAAAATTGAAACTGTATCTTCAACCCTTAATCGGGTATATATTCACCACCCCAAACTGGGTGAAGGTATAGTTTTAATAATATTACTATTAGATTTTGCGTTCTTTCTTATATAAATAATCCAATTTTGAAAATTATTACTACATTAGTCCAATTACTACGAATAAATTTAAAAAACAATATTTATCTGAAGAACCCAAAAACCTCTATGTTTCATAATACAATTAAATAAAGGACCCATCAAAAAAAAATTACAAAATATACTGTTCTTATGTATTTTGACTCATAGAATCCATTTTTGATAAAATTGAAACCGTATCTTCAACCCTTAATTGGCTATATATTCACCACCCAAAACTGGGTGAAGGTATAGTTTTATTGATATTATTATTAGATTCTGCGTACTTTCTTATATACATACTCCAATTTTTAAAATTATCACTATATTAGTCCAATTGCTATGAATTATTTAATAAAACCATATTTGGATATTTGAAAAACTGAAAATCCCATATTTTTATCATACAATTAATTAAGGACCCGCCGAAAGAAAATTACAAAAATTACTGTAGGTATGTATTTTGATCCAGAGAATCCAGTTTTGATCAAATTAAGGCCATATTGTCAACCCTTAATTGGGTACATATTCACCACCCAAAACTGGGTCAAGTTATAGTTTTAATGATATTACTATTAGATTCTGCGTACTTTCTTATAGAAATACTCCAATTTTCAAAATTATTAGTTTATTAATCCAATTGTTATGAATTAATTAATAAAACCATATTTGGATATTTGAAAAACTGAAATCCCATATTTTTATAATTCAATTAATTAAGAAACCGCCAAAAGAAAATTACAAAAATTAATGTAGGCATGTATTTTGATCCAAAGAATCTATTTTTGATAAAATTAGAACCGTATCGTCAACCCTTAATTGGGTATATATTCACAACCTAAAACTGGGTAGAGGTATATTTTTTATAGTATTACTATTCAATTCTACGTACTTTCTTATATAAGTATACCAATTTTCATAATTATTACTCTAGTATTACATCTACAAAATGAATTATAATTTATTACAAATTATATCTTTGGCGATTAGTCTTTACATTCGTGATTGGAATACATGAACCGCATACCATATGTGGTGTTATGTACTACAGTACAACTACTAACAAGTATGTGACATATGTCTTACTTTTTACACTTCTTAATGTGATTCCAAACACTTTAAAGTAAAGAAAAAGTCAGTATGACGAGAATTCTAAACAAGAAGTAATTATTTCTAGTACACATTACTACGTATATTAATGAAGTTATAATGGTTTTTACTTATTCCATTTTGAAGAAAGTTAGTATAAACAAGCAGGTGTACAGTACGATGGGAAAAATGAGATTCTTCATTTATGGCACCCAAATTTTAGTGTCGTTGTCTTTAAATTTCGCTTAATGTGATGAACTTTGTCCAAATTTGAATAATTGTTGCTAACATGATATCTTTTAGTAAAAGGAAAAGCCTATGCTTAATGCACTTCTTAAAAGAAATTCAAAATGACCATCGTTTTCTTTCACACATTTCAATATTTTTGTAATTATTTCATAAACTCGAAAAAGTGAACAAAGTCGATATTGTAACATGGCCCTGCATTAATTACTTCACTGTATCAAGATTTAAGATTATTAGTATTTTTATCAGATTTCTTTTGTTTATGTATAAAAAACCTCTCTTGTATGAGGGAAGTATTTATGGTATACAGGGTGAGTCTGGGAAGACGTCCCCCCCCCCCCTTTTAAGGTTTTTATTATTAGTAATAGAAAAAAAATTAAACCTATTGTTCAGTGTTTAAGGACAATATCGAAATTATTAAACTGTTCAATTACAGTCCAGAATATTTTTAAACTGTTTTGTTTATCAACATTTTGTTTGTGTCCGCTATTGATTACCTTATATTTTGCATGCAAATTTAAGCTAATGGCGAAATACCCTGTAATCTAAATCAATCTAGTTCAAGGACACAGTGTCCTACACAATTTTATAAGTCCTTAAATACGTCTTTTATATTTATATTAAATATTTCGACGAATATCTTGTCATTTGTCGCGCCCGAGTATATATTTTACCTGGTATACTTTCATAAGACACACAGTCGACCCAGTCACCCAGAAATGGGTGATTACCCGGGATTATATAAATATTTATATGTCAAAATAATATATTATTTATGCATAATTTTGCTATTTAAATAAAACTCGTTTTGGTCACAAAAAATTGTTTTAAATTCCAAATAAATAAAATTTATTGGTTTTCGATTTGAGAGGAAAATTTTGTTGTTTTTGTTTATAAGTTGCCAGGCAACTGTTAAGAAAACATGACCTAATCCTGACATTAACTTGAGTACTAAAGGTGAGTCATTGATTTAAAGTTTATATTTACAATTGCCCACAATAGATATTTGTATTTCCAGTTTTGTGTGAGTATTATCCCATGCGGACTGGATTTTTACAAAGTTGTTTTCCATTGTGCCAAAAGTAACAAGTTAAATCACCAATCATTTGGCCCAAAGTTTTTTAAAGTTTTAAGTATGTATTTAAAGTAGCCGAAAGAATTTTGTAAAAATTTCTAACCAATTTTGTATATTTTAAAATTTGTTGAAAATGAGTTTGGGCTCGCATACACGCAAAGTTAATAATATTTTTGTTGTACTATTTAGTGATGTAAAACTGTCCTTCAATAACTTAAAGGTATAATTATCCAAAATATAATTACTCTTTAATAGAGAAATTTATATATTTAGGATCCTTTTTACCTTCCGGCATCTAAGGAAAGTATTGTCTTTGGTCAAAAAATTCTAAAAATTCCGTTTTCCCTATAAAATCGTCTAATGTTGAATATTTTAAAATGTTAATAGTTTTAGCACAAGAACAACATATTTGAATTTTAGCTTGATATATAGTAGACAGGGGTAGCCATTAGGGGTGGAATCCGAATCCGGATAGTTTTGGTTTCAGATCCAAAAATATCCGAATAATTAAATGTTAAAGTATCCGGATCTCGGATCCAAATCTCAGTATCGGATTTTGGATCCGGATTTGAAGATCGCATGTTGAATCCGGATTCAAATATCGAATCTTGGAAACGGATTTTAGTATCGAATTTTAGATTCGAATATGAGTATGTCATATTAATATGTAACTTTAAATGTGTAATAATACAGTTTTTTTTGTTTTATTCATCATTTACTAAATAGGACTCTGTAAAAGTATAAGTTCTTTTTCTTTACATTGGCACAAACATTTTGGCTATTTTAGAGCGGTTTGCCTTCACATTCAAAATGAAGAATCGGATACAGAATTCAAATTTGGATCCGGATCCATACACAAAACAACCAAATCCGAATTAAATTTACGGATATCCACTTCAATATCCGAACATTGGATATCCGAGGAATATTTGGAAATCCGGGTACAGGGATCCAAGTTTTGTCGGATCCTCACTGCATTAGTAGCCATTTCTCTTAACTGTATAATGAAGAAGTTGTGTTTAAACGTTTAAAGTATAGGCTCCGAGATTTAAATTATAGATCATTTTATAAATTTATCCATAAAATATATAGAAGAAGTATTAATGCAAATCTGTAGAAAATTTAATAATGTTTAATTTTTATAACATAAATCTGGAAAAATAACATTTAAAAGTATTTTTCGAGGAAAAACTATTTTGAGCTTCAAGTAAAGTGCCATTTCCGGTTATCTGATTTGCATCAAAATCTAATGGCTTCTTTCCATATTAGACTAAGGTAGAAACACAAGGATACACACACACACATATACACAGACATCATTGTGAAAATGTTCAAATTGGAATCTAGGGACCTCAAAACGTAGTCATTAACCAAAATCTCAATAAGCGATATTATACCTCCTCTCCCAAGGAGAGCGAAAGGTAAAAACAAAAACGAATATGATACTTTGATATTAAAAACTTATTACACATATATGTAAAATACACAAAGTCAACTTTATAAGAAATTTCCATAAAAATCTAAAACTGGATACTTAATCATATGCGCGCTAAAAATAACTTGGAAAGCATATGTTCTTATTCTTGCAAATGTCTAGTTGCTTAGCAATATCTGAAATATTAATTTAGTTGTTTATTTACTCTTGTAAACACAATAATTGTTCTAAATTACGGAAATTTATATACACAGTGCCAAGAGATCTATTTTGGTCTAGTTTGTTTAGATTTCTACAGGATATCTTGCTAAATTCAAAAATTAGATCGTAAGGAAGAATTTTAGAGATTATTTTTAGAAAATGTTTAGTATATTTTAAGAATGAAGCTGTTATATACTGTAGAATTAAAAAGAGAAAGATGTGATATCAGAGCGACATTTTATATTAACTGTATTAGCTATTAGGAGTGTTGGACTATTTGTCTAATAGAAGTAGTTGAATATATGATGTAATGTCGACTTCAGTTAAATGTTTGGCATGGAAACATAGCAATTTTCTTTGATTAACTATTATGAATAATTTTATGCTGTTCCTTTGTTTCTTATTCAAGCTTTCTGGGTTCCGATTGCTTGATATTTCAGTCAATATTTTCAACAAACATAAAACCAACCCAAATGATTTCTACAAATTTCTTTGGACTAGTTATAATTTGCTGAAAATGTAAACCGGCCGAATTATCTATGGCAAAAGCTCATTCCCACTGTTTTTTGCATTTGGAGAAGCTCAAAAGCTCACAAATTTACCCGAGAAATGCATTTCTAAGCACATTTTTCAATAATGCCGACCAAAAGAAGACGAAATTATTTTCTTTATTCGTTTTGGGAAATTCAATAAAATCCAAAAGCTTTGAAAGCTTCAGGTCTGTGAATAGGGACGTCGTGAAGTGGACAGCTTTTGACAATAATACGCATGTTTTATTGAAGGATAAAATTATTTGAAATATTAATAACTACTGCATTTATTAGAATACAAACTCGCCGATGACAACATTAGATTCGACGTTCTTTCTAATATAAACTTACCAATTTTCAATTATTTTATTTCCCTGGTCTAACATCTATGAATAAATTAATAAAACAATATTTGTGTTCTAATTTCTGGTCGAAAAAATATTTAATTAAAATTTTAATAAAAATTAGTTAACATATGTATTTGACCCATGGAATCCATTTTTGATAAAATTAAAGCTATAACTTTAACCCTTAAACGGGTAGACATCCACCACCCAAAACTGGGTGAATTTAAAAACCTTTCCAATTACATAATTAAATTCTACATATTTTCATATATAAGTATTCTTTTTTTTTGTAAACTTTTTGAACGTATATGACTTAAAAAAAATTAAATATTCAACTTATCGTCTTGAGAAATTTACATACTTTAACATATAGTCCATGTCCTCAATTTGCCGAACCTTAGTACGTGTTGCATCAGAAAAAAGTCTCAATAAATCAACTGTACACCTACACATATCATGAACAGTATTGAGAAACGGATACGTATTTTGTTCCGTGCAGTTTCGTCCAAAAATGAACATATTTTTGTCAAATCTGGAGGACGAATTAGTTTCAGTTGAAATAATTTATTATTTTGCGTGGTATATAACGACACAGTTAAAAATATATGTGAAGCATGTTGATTTTTAATTTGTATGACATCTGTAACGTGTTGGTGTTGGCATAAGGCATAACACATGCCAAATTAAAATGTATAAAAATAAAATATTTATTTATACTTATTCATTTTGCAATATTTTGCTCAAAATTTGTATACATATGTATTTTAGCCTGAAAAATTAATTTTCCATAAGAAATTATTTCAAACCAAAATAGCATTTATTTTACCATTTTTACGATGATGTCTGTATGTATATATGTATGTATGTGTGTGTATGTGTCTGTGTGACGAAAGTTTCGAATCGCATAACTTCAATACCAGGATTCCAAAAATTATATTTTTTTCGTATTCCTCAAGTTTACATCCAGAAGAACAACTGATTAGATTTTGGTTATAATTGGCGAACCGGAAGTAGCCTCATTTGAAGATTTAACAGTTAAATTTGATTTATTGACATTTAACGTTATTATAACTTAAAGAATATATTATTCTCTATACAATTTGATTGCATTTTATACTTCATATTCAATATAGAGTTAAAGAATTTTAAAGAAATAAAATTTTATAAATCAGCCAGCTATGCTAACCATGAAAATTGTTAATATATTTAGATTGACAGATGTCAGTATCAATAAAAAGTAAATTAATGTGGCAGAGATGAGGATGTTGAAGTAGATGTTGGGGAAGACACGGAAAGATAGATAAAGAAAAAACTCTAGTGTTACAAGTTTCTAGAAAGATACAAGAGAGATGATTACATTGGATTGAACATGTCATGAGGAGAAATGAAGAATATATTGGAAAAAGTATTAATAGCTTAATAATAGAAGGTTAAAGAAACAGAGGAAAACCAAAGATAAGATGGAAGGACTGTATTGCGGAAGACTTGAGAGAAAAGGAACTGAATGAGGACGACACGCAAAACAGAAATGCGTGGAAGAAGAAAATAAAAATAGCAACCCCTAACGAATGTGAAAAACTATAGAAGAAGAAAATGTCAGTGCATAGTTTGTTTATGAAATAATTTTACTGGAAATTTAGAATCTTTTGTAAGAAAATTTATGTATAGAATTTATATATAATACACAGGATTGGCGGAAGGTATTTTGCTGGCCACAACAGATTTTTTTTTCATGAGATTTATTTTAGTTTTTTTATATTATTTTTAATATTAGACTAATGTAAACTTCAAACTAAATTAAAATTGTTCTACGTTTTAAAGAATATTAATAAATTAAACTTTGTGTAGATTTTTTGTTGATATATCCTTAGTTATTCATACATTTAGAAAATTATTTTAAATATTGCTAAAAAAAACTATTTATGTACTTAGATAGTTCAACATTGATCTTTGAAAATGTCAAAGTTAATGATATTAATTAGTAAAAAATATAATTACATACAAAGGTTGCAAAGAAAAACAACTAATTATATATTTACAAGTTTTTCAAATATAACAAGAAATATATTAGTTTTTTTTTCTCTAATTTAACCAATAAATTAGTGGTTTATTATTTCCTGTATTTTTTAGTAACCATTCGGTAGCAATAATTAAGCAATAAAATTATTGTGAATGATGGTTAAAATATATAAACAATTTTCTAGTCACGTCTAAGTCATTCAAGGATCATCAATAAAATTTGACCTCTGTTAAATATTGCAAAACAATGTTACAAGTTGGTGCAACAAATTTCAAAATAATCCCACATTTATTTTATTATAAATTTATTGTTTAATCTACATAATCAACCCTCAAAGTCGAAACTATATAATATAGATAACAATATTATCATTCCATCCCTTAATTTTTCTACTGAAAGTTATTCTACTTCAAAGTCCCACTGCTGAATGTTATTCTACTACAATAGTAATTAGCTGTAACTATTTTATCTAGTTAGCAATCTAGTTCTCTATGAGAATGGAATAATAGACTAAGGTAGGTAACATCTGTAGCATATTATTGAACGAATCACTTGCGCAGAAAATGATATCACAGAAGGCTTTTGCGCACGAAAATTATAACAAAAGAAGTAACAAATATTAATAAAAATATTGTGGAAAAAAATTATGGGCTCAGTAGCCTACTAGGATTCAATTTATAAGAGATAATTCTCTCAAAGTTTAGCAGAAATATTGTTTTATTTATTTTTGTACAAATATTCTTACGTATACATTATTTATTAAATATTGAAAATTTTTGGTATTTTTGAAAATCTTCAAGAATTCCCATTTTATAATATTTTATTTGTAGAAACTATACCTATTAATAAATAAATTTGTAAATTGGTATACATGTGTAAAGAAGTCCAAAGAATCGAATGGCCAAGTCGCCAAGAACATACCTACACCCATTTTTGAGTTATCGGCAAGAATATCAACAAGTTTTTAATTTCTCTACTGTTTTTGCTGTTTATGTAGTACACAGTTATAAATATTGATTATTCATTATTATAAACTCGGTACTCGGTACTGTCTTTACATACATGCATATATCGATCCTTAAGTTCATTGCACTTATGTAAACGATTAAATATTAACAACATTATTTACTGTCTTTCATAAGACAGCAATTATGTAAGACCCTTAAGTATTATAGTGGTTTTCATTGGTTTGCATGCTACCATGATATTTAACCAAGAGTCCAGGGTTTGATTCCTACATTTTATAATTATTTGCCAGAATGTATATCTGTGTCGAGGTGATTTGGAAGAAGTAATTATATATTTTTAACAAAATAATAACCATTTCGTTATTGATGCAAAACATATTATATTATAAATAAATAGAAAAAAAGAAAACATTTTTTTTACTCGAGGAAATAGATAACACATGACGTATATATGTATGTATTATCACATACTGTCAAAAAATGATAACATATGTTTGTAAATATAAAGTTCTTATCAATGAAATTGTGTCACAATGAATAATGTAAAGTATATTAATAGTTCATTAAAAAAATATAAAATATAAATATATACTATCAAAAAAATAATATAGTATATTTATAATAATATATAATTAATATTTTTTTTATGTTACAGGTAAATAATCAACCATATTCATTTATTCATACCTAGTATTGGATGTGGTAAGTCCACTGTCTATATATTTAATTTCAAATCCCAATGTCTTAAAATCACAAAAAAAAATTGGAAAATTTTGACGAAAATTAGTATACATACTTACTTTAAACTATGGAATCGATTTTGATAAATTTAAAATCGTAACTGCAACCGTTAAATGGGTAAATGTCTGCCACCCATAAGTGGGTGGCGATATAAACTTCAAAATATCACCATTCAATTCTACATACTTTCTTATATATGTTCACCTATTTTCAAAATTATTTATTTGCGGGGTCATTTTCTACGAATAAATTAGTAAAACAATATTTTAAGAAACGTGAAAATCTCAAATTTGTGAATATTAAAATTTAAAATGTATCGGAACGAACATTTTAACAAAAATGAGTACAAATATGTATTTTGATTCAAGGAATCGATTTTTGATAAATTTAAAGTCGCAACTGCAACCTTTAAATGGGTAGATGTCTACCACCCAGAAGTGGGTGGCGATATAAACTGCACAATATCACGAATTAATTCTACATACTTTCTAATATATGTTTACCTATTTTCAAAATTATTTATTTGCGGGGTCATTTTCTACGAATAAATTAGTAAAACAATATTTTAAGAAACGTGAAAATCTCAAATTTGTGAATATTAAAATTTAAAATGTATCGGAACGAACAATTTGACAAAAATGAGTACAAATATGTATTTTGATCCAAGGAATCGATTTTTGATAAATTTAAAGTCGCAACTGCAACCTTTAAATGGGTAAATGTCTACCACCCAGAAGTGGGTGGCGATATAAACTGCATAATATCACGAATTAATTCTACATACTTTCTAATATATGTTTACCTATTTTCAAAATTATTTATTTGCGGGGTCATTTTCTACGAATAAATTAGTAAAACAATATTTTAAGAAACGTGAAAATCTCAAATTTGTAAATATTAAAATTTAAAATGTATCGGAACGAACAATTTGACAAAAATTAGTACACATATGTATTTTGATCCAAGGAATCGATTTTTGCTAAAATTAAAGTCGTAACTGCAACCTTTAAATGGGTAGATATCTGCTACCCAAAAGTGGGTGGCGATATAAACTTAATAATATCATTATTCAATTCTGTATACTTTCTTATATATGTTTGCTTATTTTAAAAATTATTTATTGGCGGGGACATTTTCTACGAATAAATTAGTACAACAATGTTTTAAAAAACGTGAAAATCTCAAATTTGTAAATATTAAAATTAAAAATGTATCGGAACGAACATTTTGATGAAAATTAGTGTACATATGTATTTTGATCCAAGGAATCGATTTTTGATAAAATTAAAGTTGTAACTGCAACCTTTAAATGGGTAGATATCTGCTACCCAAAAGTGGGTGGCGATATAAACTTAATAATATTATTATTCAATTCTGTATACTTTCTTATATATGTTTGCTTATTTTAAAAATTATTTAATGGCGGGGACATTTTCTACGAATAAATTAGTACAACAATGTTTTAAAAAACGTGAAAATCTCAAATTTGTAAATATTAAAATTAAAAATGTATCGGTACGAAAATTTTGATGAAAATTAGTGTACATATGTATTTTGATCCAAGGAATCAATTTTTGATAAAATTAAAGTCGTATATTGAACCCTTAAATAAATAAATATTTACCACCCAAAATTGGGTAGAGGTATAAACTTGCAGATAGCACTATTCGATTTCGCATACTTTCTTATGTAAGTGTACCAATTTTTAAAACTTTTGCTTCACTCTTCCGATATTCAGGATCAAATAAACGAAACAGTATTTAGAATATTTTGTTGACAATGTCGGCGTAGATTTATACGATTTTAAAATAAGTCATTCGTATATTTTTGACAGGCTATTTGTTAAAATATTTTTAGATATGACACAAATATGATGTTATATATATGTTGACATACTTTGCGAAGATAATACATAATTGCCATAACTAAAACGGGTATGATTTACAATTATTTTTGCATTATGTTATCGTAAAAGATTTTTTATATTCTGACGTATTATACAAGGACAATTTTTGCTTGAGAAATAAAAAAGTTGTTTATTATTGACTCACTTTTTTGCCTCAATAAATAAAGAAACTGAATAAATATTTATTTATATACATAAATATTTTTTTGTTTATTCGTACATGCTTTATTTGAAAAGATATTTTTACTATAAACATTTCACAAAAAAAATTGTCAAATATTGCACAGATGGTTTTTATCGTAATATAATATAAATTCTTAAACTTGAGATATGAATAAGAGCAAATGTTCAGTTAATCTATGTATAAATAGATTTAGAAATGTTCTATTTTTGATTCTTGTTCTTTGAATTGAATGATGGATCTATAATTTTAGACTGTGACTCTGTTGTTCAAAACTATAAATTAAAAATACTGTTGTGTCTGAGTGGTTTTGAAGGCAGTATATAAATATTGTTTTATTAATTTATTTCTATCTACTATCTCAGTTTTAACGTATCGTTTTCATATAAACTTGCTGTCCCTAATTAAACCAGCAAGTTTGTATCTGTATTTGGGTGGCAAATGTTAACCCATTTGGGTTCAAATATATACGTATATATATTATATATTTTAACAAAAAAGATTCCTTGGGTCAAAATACATATGATTATTAATTTTCGTTTTATTTTTGCGAAAAATGCTTTTGAAATTTAAAATATTCCGAAATTTAAAATTAGCAAATTTATATTTTACCATTTTTATTGTACTTCAGTTAAATAATAATTTTGAAAATTGGTATACCTATATAAGAAAGTACCTAAAATCGAATGGTGTTATCAGAAATACTAGATTTCCACCCATTTTTGGGTAGTGCATTTCAACCCGTTTAAAGGTTAAAGATAAGATTTTTATTTTACCAAAAATCTATTCCTTGTGTACATATGTACACATTACAGTAAAGTACAATAGTTTATCCGACATAGAGAAGAATTAACCTTGTCTTTATATATCTAATGTACTGACCGTAGCTTACAACTAAACCCTGTATTATAATAACTTATATTCTGTCAGATGTGTTTAATTTATACAATGAATTAATTTAACCCCGTACGTCTCTATAAATAAAGGAAAGCAGTATGCGCGCAAACAAAGAGTCAAAAATATTTTTCTCAGAATTTTTGAATCTAATATAAACCTAATTATAAGTTAACGGCCAATCTCTCTTCTCCGTTAAATTTAATCCTGGTTTATGGTTCATATCTTACTTCTAAGAAGATAAAACTACGTTCTAACCACATCATAAACCTGTCGTTAACGTATAATTAAAGAAGATTATAGAAGTTAAATATGGGCTCCATATACTCTTATATGGAGTAAGAAGCCAGAAGGGCACTGACAATATATCTGGCTAATAGCATGACCGTTTGACCTTTAAGTAAATAGCATTTGAAAACAATAAAATAAATAAATTTTCTTATATCCAGCAAGATCCAAGTGACTTATGCGGATTTTATTTTGTTTTGATTGTCATTTATTCCAAAGCCCTAGTCTTTAGGGATTAGTAATGATCGATTGTTATAGTGCCCTATTTTCACGGTAATATATACCGTACGGTAAATTGTACACATTAATTATAAGTTTAATTCAAAATAAATTCATTATTTTTGAAATGAAATAAGTGGCAGAAGCAAACGATATCTATTTTACTAGCCTATTTTAATAAGCGTAAAATTATTTTTTTTCAACCAGTGATTTTTTGTGAAAAATTCAAATAAAATTTTATATTAATTAGATTAAAATATGGTTACAATAAGAGTGTCACGAATGGACAAAAATCTTATACAATATCTTCCGCCAATCCTGTGTATTATGCATAAATTCCATACATAAATTTTCTTGCCAAAGATTCTAAATTTCCAGTAAAATTATATCATAAACAAACTATGCAAATTGCACTTGACACTGTCATCTTCTTCTTTAGCTTTTCCCATTCGTTCTGTTTCGCGTGTCGTTCTCATTCAGTTCCTTTTCTCTCAAGTTTTCCTTCCATTTTAACTTTGGTCTTCCTCTGTTTCTTCAACCTTATATTACTAAGCTGTTCATCTTTCTTCCAATCTTCATCTCTCCTCATGGCATGTTCAAACCAATGTAATCGTCTCTCTTGTATCTTTCTAGAGTTATTTCCCTTCATCTCTGCCACATTCATTTACTTTTCATTTATACTGACATCTATCAATTTGAGTTATCTGAATGTATTAGCAGTTTCCATAGTTAGCATAGATGGCTGATTTATGAAATTTATATGTTTATAATTCTTTAACTCTATATCTATTCAATATGAAGTATAAAATGCAAGCATATCGTATATAAAGAATAATATATTCTTTAAGTTATAATAACGTTAAACATCAATAAATGATATTTAACTGTTTATTCAAGAAAAACTGTTAAAATCTTCAAATGAGGGTACTTTCGGTTGAACAATTATAAACAAAAACCTCTTCTTTTGGGCGTGAACTTGAGGAATTGAAGTTATACGATCCGAAACTTTCGTCACAAACACACATACAGACATCATCGTAAAAATGGTAAAACCGTATTATACACAATGTTCACATATTTCTTTCATGGCATTGTAATTCTATGTAAAAAATAACACGTATTCATTTAATCTACTAACAAATTTTGCCTCCTATAAAATATAATTTGACTAATTTGAATTGTGTAAATAAACAAAGAATGAGACATTTTGACTCATATTTCGGGCCTCAAGGTCGTCAGAAGTTTACTAAAAGAAGAAATATTTTATAACAAAAATCTTTTAAGAATTTTAATTTATATATAATGCACACTCTTAGCTGAAGAGAAGTGTACACGCTAGGGACACAATAAGTAATAAAAAATACAAAAAAAACAGTTCATTTAATCCTGTGCATATTTTTTAACATACATATTAATAAGACTATTACGTAACGACATATGATATAAGCAATAGAGTACACTCATGATAAAAACTATGACCATTATTTCATAACGCATATTGCAGAATTAAATACAGTATTGTTCAAAAGTTATGAACAAATATTCTCTTTTCGTCTAGGTGTATAAAAAAGTGCCTGCCATTTTATTTTTTAATAATGTAACATATGGATTATTTTACATGATTGTAAAGCAAATTTGATGTACTTTTCAAATTTGTATAAAATATAGTATGTTCCATTTGAAATTTTAAAGTTGATATTAATTACTAATAAACCGGAAGTGGTATCATGAATGTACATCCGTCATCAAGTAGCTTACATGTTGCTGTATAAATCATGTTATATGAAAGAAATTACTAACTTAATAAATAACCATTAAAATATAACACTTGTATATATTGTTTTTCGCACAAATATGCGTGTACCTACGTAGAATTCTGAAAAAATATGACATGTAGATTTTCCTATAGGTGATTCATAATACTTGTTGCCAAGAATGTACTCTAGAACATGCATACAAAATCGTTCCCATAGATTGTGTCGTATATATTGCAATACCTCCAAGTCCGAGGTGTGTCTCAGATTGATATAATAAAATTAGTTTAACATATATGTAACCATTGATACAAATCTAATGTTATTTTGTTAGTCAGCAAATAAATAATGAATATATCATCGATATTTTTTTGATTTGGGTGTGGCACATTGATATTAATAAACAATACAAAAATATCATTTGGTTAAATAATTCAGGGGAACAGGGTACCTAATAACAATAAAACGTTGAAAATTTATATCTTGACGGCTATTATTGGCCCATAGTTATCCTGAAAAGGATACGGACAAAATGAATCATATGCAAAATGATTGATACATTAATAAACAATAAAAAAATATCATTTGGATAAATAATTCAGGGAAACAGGGTACCTAACAACAATAAAACTTTGAAAATTTGTATCTTAACGGCTATTATTGGCCCATAGTTATCCTGAAAAGGATACGGACAAAATGAATCATATGCAAAATGATTGTTACATTAATATAAGTATATGAATAGATTTTTGAAAGTAAAGTACCAAACACAAAAAAATTGAGCCTTGATATATTATTTTTCAAAAATCCTTGAATTATAAAATCTTTAACAATTTTTTTATTAAAAATTGCGAGGAATCGATTGCTGACAAAATTAATACTGTATTTTACACCCATTAATGGGTAGGCTTTTGCCTAAGAAAATAAAACCAGCATTTAGGAAGGTTTGAGCGAATCCCGTGTAAAAATTAATTTCCAACTTTATGGTTTCAAATTTTGTAATTATAACGAGAAAAACGTTAAAAGAGCAATATAGTTAGTCTGTTTCAATTCTTAAAAGTGCCATAAATCGCTACTCTGTTCATCCCTAATAAATTTTGCACCCCTTCTACAAACCATAGTTGACTAAGCATCCCTCTGATCAAATGTGTTAATTGAGGTCTACTGAACCGATAATTCACCGCTAAAAATATCTCCATATTTTACTTTATAAATGTTTCCAGCCGATAGGGTAGCGTCGAATAGGGGTAGTTTCTGGAAACTCTGGAAATGTTATGGAAAGCGGTCAGCTGGAAAATGGATGACCGCTTTCTGGATACGGAAATCATAACGGATATGAATTACGATAAAAGACATTGATTTTGAAATATTATTTAATAAACATATCGTTTTGGTGGTTTGCTTTTTACCTCTCGCTAAGAGAGGTATTGGATTCATGCTAAAAATCGCATATCCAGATTTTATTGAATAAGCACGATTTAAGGTGCATAGAATCCGATTTTAACATTTTTACAATGATGTCTGTGTGTGTGTGTGTATGTGTGTGTCTGTGTATGTGTGTTACGTTGTTGGAGGCACGATTTCTCAAATTCTATAACACTAAAGACCTGTTTGACTACGGATTCCTCAATCTAACATTAATGGGGAGATTTGAATAGCTTTTGGTACCAATTGGAAAACCGGAAGTAGTAGTATCTTAAAAAAATTCTAATACATTTTAAAATTTTATTATATGTATATCCTATAGGTTTGGAGATATAGTATGTAATAATATAGAATAATCTGTTGTAATAAATCTCGTTGCCCAAAAACCTCCATGGTAACCAGTTGAAATATTTATATGTTTGTAATTGACAGATAAATTCAAAATGTCAGTGTCAAAAATCAGCATTACTGGAAGATTTTTCTGGGAGGTGCGAGTACATTTAATATATCTTATTGTATTATTAATTAAATATGTTTTTAAAATTATAGATATATTAATATTACATATATCCTTAAAAATACCATTGTCAAAGAATTTGAAGAATTTTAAACATATTAGAAGAGCAAGACAAAATTCTTCATAGAACGAAAGAAGGGATACAATTTCAATTATTTGTGTGTACAAGAAATGTTAAATTCGTTACTTATAGGGCGCGAGCAGTCATGTGACCTTGTTGGCCTTGGCAAATAGATATAAGAATCCGTGTCAGAATGACGAACAGATTTTTATTTGTAGAAATTGAATCAATACGGAAATATTTTGAAAATTAGTGGTTTTATACAAGAAAGTCCTGGGAATCGAATGGTGTTATTATTGAGTGTGTATCTTAACCCATTTTTGGGTGACAAACGTACCCATTTACGGGTTGAATAGAAACTAGATCAGTTGGGTAATTATTATGAAACGTATAAAAGAAAGTACGTAGAATCCAATGGTGATATCGCTAAAATTGTATCTCCAGCCAATTCTGCGTTATTGGAAAGGAAATTCAAATATTTTGTGAATAAAATTTGTATAAGTTTGTAAACTTCTGGCCGCGACGTTTCGAGAGTACTTGTTGTTGAAGTGCATTTACATGTTTTATATGTCGTATTCACTTCGTGTATAACTGTATACAGAACGTACATATAGTGGTTAATACACTTGCTTAGGAAGTTTGTAATCAATGGTTTAAATATTTACATTTATTTATATAAAAAGGGAGGGACACTAGAAAATTTATTAATAAATATATGTGCTTTATTTTTAACTATGTATTTATTTTTAGTTAGTACTTAATAATTTAATGTCATTAGTACACTTAAGAAACCTTATATAACTCTACATTTTAATTTAATAAAATGATTGCTCTATCTAGTATTCTGTATATTAACTTTTTGTTTTCACATATTTCCATATCTAAAGTATTAAACTACTTTAATTTAGTTATAAATATATGTGTATATGTCACAGTAATTTGTATAAATAAATAATTTAAACATTTATTTTAATTTTAATACCATTATTCTGGAAAGCTTAAAATAATTAAAATTTTATTCACAAATTGAAAAACAATTAAATTATTTTAAAATTTAAATTGAATTCATGAAAAACAACACAAGGAAATTAAAACAAATTAATTCATTTATTTTCAGAATTAAAATTTTGTTTTTTTTAAGCATCATGGCTTATTACTCATTTCTGGGTGTACCTTCCCACGCTTTCAAAGCTATTGTGGATAACGCACCACAAAACTTCGATATACGATTTTTAGCACGATTCCTACACCTCCCTTATCAAGGGTAGCGGGAGGTAAAAATTAAACAAATTTTATTTGCTTATACCAGATCTAAAAGTTCTAAGAAGTCTTTATTTGTTTGGCAAGTTTTCTTTAATTTCCTGTGCCTTCTTTGATGTTGAGTTTTGTTTATTAAAGACTTTAACTTCTTGTAAATAAAAATCTTCAAAAGAATTAAAGGATCAGCAATTTAAAAGTTTGTAAAGAAATTGTTATGGGCGAAATTTTGAAACAATGAAATAGGTCAAAACGGATCAGTACGAAATAGCAGGGTACTACTTCTTATCTTAGTAAGGGTTGTATTGATTTTATGCCATTGCTTTTTGTGCACGTGGATTTAGACATTTGACACGTGCTATTTCAAATTTTATTTATACCACAAATTTTGCTGGTTATTACTACAACAATTAACATGCTTAATTAAATAAAAGTTACACCTAATTCACATCACAGTCAAGAAATTACCCACAATTTAAATTAATATTTGACACATAAATTGTTAACATTTGTTAATTTTTTGTTTCAATTCCATAGCTATTGATATTTTTGAGGAGATTTTTGACATTTGCATACCTAATTTCTGTCGTTACAAGGCACACAAAATTAATTTTGTTTATTGGTTAGGATGCAGAATTTTATGCCCTACAACTTTCATTTGAAGCTTTTTTACCAAAAATAATTAGGAAAGCAGGTAATTAGAAAAGTCTGATTTTACATGTAAAAGTTTGTATATTTGGGTAGCATGATGTCGAAGTATGGTCGAATTGATCGATAGAAAGGAGAGTGAGTGCGGGATGTAAGGTAATGGGTGTTCTGGGTACGTTTGCACGAAACGTTAACGTATCAAGGGATGCTCGGTTAAGTGTATATAATGGAGTGCTTGTATGGAAGCGAATGCTGGGCATGGACGGGGAAGCATAAAAAGAGAGTGACTGCCGTGGAAATGAGGTATTTACGTGGTGTATGTGGGTATGTCAGACGGGATCGCGTGACGAATAATTCAGTATATGTTGTTAAGAGAGTTGGTGTGAGTCAGTTGAGATGGTTTGGACATGTGGAGAGAATGGCGAATGAACGGCTTGTTAAACGTATATATCGTAGTGAAGTTGAGGGTTTTTGATTGCGTGGCCGACCAGTGTATAAGTGGATGGATGTGGTTGGTAGGGTGCTTAAAGAGAGAGAGTTTCCAAGTATGAAGAGAAGAATGTATGAATGCGATTATGAGTGTGGCCGAGGCGAAAGAATGCTTAGATAGAAATGTGTGGCGAAGGATGATTGTTTCGTAACTATTATTGTGATTCGGATGCGGTATTTCGCTATCGAAAATCGGTCACTTTAATATGTTAAGGACTTGTTGTATGATGTTGATGTTGTTCTTATTGTTATCGGGTTTATGCGAACCCACTAAGTGGGACACGCGTGATTTTATGTATGTATGTAACTCCTATGTTCGGCTGTGCCGGGTGGCCGATAAAATTGAGGCCGATGTATATCTACATTTTTAACTGTCATCTTATAACTAAGTCCATGATAAATATTTTCTTTCTCCAAAATATTCAATGTATTCACCTTGTTAACATATCTACGTAAAAAGGTTACTCATACATAGACTACAAAATTTATTTTGAAATTCAGAACATGTAGTTGACGTCACACATACGGTTTTTGCATACTAAGTAGCTGAATTATTCAAGAAAATACTGCTAGTTCAAATTCTACATTTATCATTTTATTAATTAACTTGGAAAGAATAAAGTCTGAACTAATATTACGTAGATTTAAATAGAATAATTCTACTAAATGTGATTTATGTAAATCTGAATAAATAAATATACCAGGTGTTGATCGCGAGACCGGAACAGACGAGTTAAACATGTAAAATTATATTTTCTTTATTTCCTGCTTCCCTAATTATTTTAGGTAAAAATGTTTCAAACAAAAATTGTAGGATTTTTAAACGTTTCGGCAGCATGAACTACTGCTTTCTTCAGGGAATAAGTAATAAATCGACAAATATATAAATAAATAATAACAAAAATATTAGCAACAGGTAACCATGGTGAAATGCAAGTATATTTATTAAAAAATATGTTCTCTAAATACAAATTAAATTCCAAGAAAGAGTTTGTAATTTATAAAAAGATTCCTCGAGCAAAGTCCATATTTTTCCGTTTGATGTCTTTCCCACGACGGCTAAGAGACTCTCTGAAGTAAGTTAACCGGAAGTCGGTCGGTTCACACCGGAAATTGGATGATGGAGAGATTTTGCGGCTAAATTAAATTGTATTTGTATCTGTGTTCCGTTAGATCATTTAAACTTCATTAAATTCAAACAGCAGTAAATTATATTTTTATAAATATGTATGCGTATGTATTTTGAACCATAGAATTGATTTTTGATTGATACCTTCTACCCATTAATGGGTAGATGTTTGCCACCCAAAAATGCGTGGAGATATAAATTTGTAGATTTTTCCATTCGATTTTACGGACTTTTTTATATAAGTATCCTAAATTTCAAAATTTTACTATTATTGGTATAATGTCCATGAATATATTTAAAAAACAATATTTATTTGCAAATTTCTTGAAGCAAAATTATAATTTTGTAATGTGCTTATGTACCCTTGAAAAACTTTAGACCAAAATTATCATGCATATGTATTTTCACCCAAAGAATCAATTTTTCATAAAATAAAATCCGTATCTACAACCCATAAATGGGTGTATGTTTGCCACCCAAAAATAGGTATAGATACAAACTTATCGATTTTACCATCCGATTCTACGGATTTTTCTACATAAGTAACCTAAATTTCAATTTTTTTTCTTGATTGGTATAATGTCTGAACAAATAAATAAAACAATATTTATCCAATTTCTTGAAGCAAAAATTACAAATGTACCTATGTACCCTCCAAAAAATTTAGGCCAAAATTATTATGCATATGTATTTTGACCCAAGGAATTGATTTTTCAAAAAATAAAACCCGTATCTCCAACCCATAAATGGGTATATGTTTGTCACCCAAAAATGGGTAGAGATACAAACTTGTGAATGTTATTATCCGATTTACTGGATTTTTTTATATAAGTATTTCAAATTTCAATTTTTTTCTTAAAGTGGTCCAATTTCCATAAATAAATTTGTAAAACAGTATTTTGGCACGCGAAAATCCTTCAATTTATAAATATTTTATTTAAATATATACCTTTTGAAATATTTAGACAAAAATGTGTTTACATATGTATTTTAGTCCAAGAAATCGATTGGCGATAAAATTACAATCATATTTTTAACCTATAAAAGGGTTGATATTTACCACCCAAAAATGGGTAAGAATTGGAACTCGACGATTACGCTATTGGATTCTACGTCTTTTATTATATAAATAAAATAGTTTTGATTTGTTTTGCTGTGACGGTCCAAATTGTATAAATAAATTAGAAAAACATTTTTTGGTGGAGGCGCCATATTAAATATATATATTTTTAAATATACCCCTTGGAATATATTAACAAAAATTACTATCTATATGTATTTTGACCCTAGGAATCGATTTTTGATAAAATTAAAACCGTATTTGTAACCCTTAAATGGGTAGATGTTTACCACCCAAAAATGGGTTGACGAAAAAAAATTCAAGTTAGACCATCCAATTCTACATACTTTCTTATATAAATAACCAAAATTTTAAATCTATTGCTGAACTGGTGTGAGTTCTACAAACAATTACACTTCTAGAGTTCATCTCGAATTTTTGTAAACCTGGGCACGACTTCGCGTCTTCTATTAATCAATTTAGTGAATGTTTGTGAAGCTGGCGTTACAAATTGTGCAGTTTTGGCAAGCGACGGAAGTTAATCGATCGATATCATATACTCATTCGGCAGGAATTTTCTCAGACAGCAGGACTGAGGTTTAAACAGACTTCAAGTGTTTTATTCACCAAATGCATGCATATTTTGTTTGAACAAATTTGGTTATTTGATTGTAAAAAAATTCTTCAGTTGTTGATGACGTACATTAGCCAATATTTCAACTTTTTTCTAGTATCTGTTTGTATTTTGGAGTAGATTTACAAAAAACAGTGTCAGTAGTTCGTGACAAAGACATTTTTAAATACAAGTAAAAATAGACCAAGTTAGCTTGCTTTACGAGAGAGTTTCTTACGAAATAAATATACTACAGAAACAGATGTTACGGACCGGTGGAACCATTCATACAATATACAGTATAATAAAAATGTCTATAAAATATGTTTTACAACAATAACGGCGTGTTATCAAAACATCTACACAAAGTTCAATTTATTAATATTCTTTAAAACGTAGTAATATGTGAAGCAATAATATAATACCAAAAATAATATCATTTTCCTTCGAATTGTTTTGCAACTTCCGGTTAACCAATCATAATCAAAATCTAATCAACTCTTCATATGGAGGTACGAAAGAGGAATATGAAAGACTTAGAACTTTTGTAATTGTAGTAATGGAGTTATTGAAGGAGAAATAATTGTCACACACACACAGACATCATCGTAAAAACAGTAAATTCGAATTGTAGGGACTCTAAGGTAAAAACTGAAAATCTGTACCAAAGTATAGGATTTTTTTAAATAAATCAGACAAATTTTGTATTTATCGATGCCGAATTCTGTTCACATTTGGTTGTTTTTGCATTAAACCAAAGATAATATCTTCCTTGTAAGGGATGTAAAATTAATGTTTCAATTTCATCCCTTATACATGTCTAAGTATCATTAGCTAAAGTTCATTGTACACCCCTTACTCGGTTAGTTTCATCATACTTATTATACCCTAATGATATAAGGGTACAAAATAAACAGTCAACAATACATACCCCTATGGAGAAGTATATATAATTAAGAATATCTTTCAAAATGAGTCTTTAAGTAGCTACAAAATTAGTATTTTCTCGTTCAGAAAATTATAAGTAAATATTATTTCATTTTTTTACCTAAATATATTAGCAGTTTCCATGAAATGAAATTTAATATCTTTATAATTCTTTGACTCTAATCTATTGAATATAAAGTATAAAATGTTATCACATCGTATAGAGAATAACAAAAATTTATAAACGTTTTATGTGAATAAATAATAATTAACTGCGTTTTTTTTTAAGTTGCAAATGAAGCCACTTCTGGTGGACTAATTATAACCAAAATCAAATCTCGTCTGCAAATGCTTCTAAACTCTAGGAATACGAAAAAAAATGTAATTTTTGGAATCGTGGTGTTGGAGGTCTAATTTTCTAATTTTTTACCAAACAATACCTTCCTTACTTAAAGGTGATAGAAGATAAAAAAATCGATTCCTTCGGATGAATTACAATAGGTATAGTCCTTCATTAATTAATAAATAAAAAAATTATGGTATTTTTGGTTGTTCAAATTTCAAAGTAAACATTATTTTACTTATTAATTCATAACAATTGGATCCTTAAAATAAAACAACTGAAAATATGGTTATCTACATAAAAACGTCCGTAGAATCAAATGATGTTATCAGTAAGTTTGTATTTCCACCCATATTTGGGTAGTAAATACCCACACATTAATAGGTGTAAAATTTTCTAAAGTTGTATTTACTCTGAATTTTTTCCAATATCTCTGTACGCATTCACTATGACATTGTGTTCTGAATAGTTCCATACATTTACAATGGATACAATAGTGACATATGTGAAACAATTGTATTGTTGAAGTATATTCATCTGATGAAAGCAAACGTATTTTATGCAGTTTAGTTCATAGTGTAATTCCAAGAATTCTATGGCGGCATATGAGCAGATTGTCACACCCAGAAATGGGTAATAAGCCATACATACATTATAATATTATTTCATAACAATTAATGCAAATTTTATTCTATTTTCTATAATTTATAATATACTTTTCTTTCAATTAATTTCAACTGTCAAAATGTCATTTAAAAACTATATCTTAATTAATATAAACATAAATTTATATACAACAAAAATTTGAATACAAAACTTTCACACTGTATTAGGAGTGAAATTGTGCAACAATCTTTCAACAAATGTTTCATCATAATACAGTTTCACAAATATTTTCAATGATCCATCGGATTATTTTGACAAAAACTAGCACACATATGTATTTTGACAAAAACTAGCACACATATGTATTCTGACGTAAGTAATTGATTTTTGATTAAATTAAAATCGTATCATTAACCCAAAAATGGGTGGAGATACAAACTTGGTAAAGAAGGTATTGTCTTTGGTCAAAAAATTCGGTGGTGAGTTTTCAATGAATAAGCACGTTCTATGATCCTCAGAATACGATTTTACTATTTCTATGATGTTTAGGATATATATATATATATATATATATATATATATATATATATATATATAATTGATTAATCGGAAGTACCCTCATTTGAGTAATAATAATTACTCTATTGGTACCATATCTATAAATTAATATTTTTTTCTTTTGTTCCAGTGATGGCCAAACGTCGCAAACCATTCCCTAGATGATCACCCCATCTCCAGCAGTTGCCAAACTGTTGCACCATGGACCACAGCGTAAAGGCGATGAACAGCCATCGCAAACTGGCTCTAAGCAGACTTTTAAATCGGCACCGTTTCGAAAACGATGAATTAGAATCATTATACCAACGTTACATCTTCAAATTACAACACAGTTCTGTAGCCAGTGTTGTAGGGCTGTTTGTGCTCCTTACGGCCCTTTTGGCAAACTTAAGTTTTGCTTATGCCCAGGCACCAACAGCTCAAAATGTCTACCATGCTGTCCACTGTCTGTTATTCGCCTTATTGCTAGCCTTTTTAAACACAAAACTCATGCAAGATGCGTATTTGTTGTGGGTTTGTTATGCCATTTTGTTTTTCTGTGCCACTTTTTGTGGATTGGCTCTACCATTGGCTGATGAATCGGCGAATGGACCACTCAGAGTGGAGACAAGGAGGGTGATTGTTGAAGGGGCATGGCAAATTGTTTTCGTTGTTTTTCTGGCATATGCTATGATGCCACTCAAAACTTGGGTGGCAGCGGTTTTTGGGTTTTCGTTACCTGTGGTTCATTTGATAGTTTCGGCAATCGTTAGCAAAGAATTTCTGCATCTAACTTGGCAACAGGTAAGCATAGTTTATGTAAATGTACCATAAATTATGATTTTTTTTCTGCACCATAATTTAGGCAATTCTGTAATGGTATTATAATAAAAGCGTTTGTATAGAGCAGACTCTTAATAACAATATAACGTAAAAGCGCGGTCCATAAAAGCGCTTTTATTATAAAAGTGCGTTCGTAATACGAAGCTATGTAATTGTACCATAATTTTTGTTGGTACAACCTTCTATACCATAATTGAGGTATACCAATCTTATAATATGTTATTATTAGAGCTCCGAAAATATGCATGGGCCCCCATATCTGCTTGTCAAGGCCAACAAAGTCACATGACTGCTCGCGCCCTATTGTATTTAACATTTCTTGTATACTTACACTCTACACCAAAAATTCTACTTATATTTCTATTCTTTATATTTAATTTTTTAAATTTTAAATTCATTCAATGAAGAAATTTTGTCCTCTTCTAATTTTTCCAAATGTTTCCAATTCATTGTCTGGATTGACAGTATTTTTGAAGGGTATATATACCTATAATTTTAAACATTTAACTATTAGTACATTAAGAAATAATATAATGTATGTATTTCCCAGAAAAAATCTTCAGTAATGTCTCTGGATTTTTGACACTGACATTTATCTGTCAGTTTCAACTGATTATTATATATCTTATATTTCTTTATCTCTAAATGTATAAAAGATATAATAAAATATTTGTATGTATCAGATAAAGAATAAAAAAATAATATATAGAAGATTTTTTTAAGAATCTGCTACTTCCGCTTGCCCAATTATTACCAAAACCTTTTCAGCTCTTCCCAGTAATGTCCGATTGAGAAATACGTAGTTAAACAGATATTAAGTATTATAGTTTTTGAGAAATCGTCTTTCCAACCTCCCCCCACACACACATACACCGACATCACCGTAAAAATATTAAAATCGGATTGTAGGGACCTTAAAACGTGCCTAATCATTAAAATTTGAATATGCGATTTTTAGCATGAATCCAATACCTTTCTTAGCGGCTTATTACCCATTTATGGGTGTGTCATTCTACTTCTTCTAGCTTTTTGGATCACCTCAGAAATAATATGTAAAAAATTGCAGATATTATATTTTAATTTTCAGTCTGGCAGTTCAAATAAATTTGGCTAATTTGAAAATAAGTCATGAAATTTATTATGAATTTATTCACAAAATGTTGGCATTTAACAAAAGTTATTAATTTAAATCTTTACCATACATCATACAAATTTTAAATGATATTCATATGTGAAATTAATTGGCATATAACTTAATTAATATCATATTGTCAATATTCCAATAATTTATTTGTGTTAGTGTATATTGTAAATGTCAATTGAATCTCTCAATTGCTATATACGGATATTAATACAATAAATAAATTTGTCTTTCTATAAAGGGGACTACGGGTCATGAATTCTATTTTTTATCAAAGACTCATACTCTATTTACTGAACTTCTATTCAGCAGGATTTTCTGGTTGATTGAGCACACATTCAACTATTTTTTCTGCTGTAGACTGCGGGCGATTGGCAACTGTTAATAAACACATCAGTCATTTGTCAAGCGAAGCTCTTTTTGTTTTGGACATAGTAATTACATACTGTCATATTTAATTAATCGAAAAAAGATTAATTACGTTTTAAAATACTTGTAATATTGTCTTATATATTTTATTGGACACCCATCTTGTGTATGTTTGCAGGTATATTAGCTTGACTTCTAAATTGTAAATGTTTTGTTTATTTATTTGGTGGAATATTTTACTTCCGGTTTAGCAATTATACCCAAAATCTAATCAACTCTTCATACGGACGTACAAAACACACACATACACACACATACAGACATCATCGTAAAAATAGTAAAATCGTATTTTAGAGACTCTAAAGATAACGGAACGTAAAAAATTGCCATTCAAATTTTTGCCATTCAAAATTTTTTTAGCCACTCAAAAATTTATAGCCACTCAAAATAATTTTGTAGCCACTCAAAAATTCTTTGTTTGTTGCAGATTACAGCAAACGTCGTGGTGTTTCTATGCGTAAATGTAGTTGGAATATTCATGCATAATCTTATGGAACATGCTCAAAGAAAAGCCTTTTTGGATACGAGAAATTGCATAGCTGCCCGCCTGGAAATGGAGGATGAAAATGAAAAGCTGGTAAGCCAAATATAATAAAAATATTTCCTATTATTTGCAGATTTTGCTGAACAGAGAATCAGTTTGCTTATATTTTTAGTAACCCATTATTCTGTTTATAAAATTCTTTATCCAATGTATCGATTTCGTTCCTTGAAGTTGTATCTGTTTTGTTTCACGCGAAGCTGGAGAATAAAAATACACGTAATATTGCCGACGGTGTGAATTGTAATTTCATAAAAGGTTTCTTTCTTTTAAATTAAACCAGTGACTGAATTTTTCTACAATTTACGACTTCACAACATACATTTTTTTAAGATTCTTTAATGTTGAAAAGTATTTTTCAAATACGGATACAAACTTTAAGGGTATATAGTAGTGACTAAATAAGTAAAAATAATCGTTGTGCCAACACAATACCTCTCGTCACTTCCATTTTAGGATACATCAGTAATATATTTAACATTTCTTCTTCTACACCAAAATTTCTACTTATACTTTTTTTATATTTAGATTTTTTAAATTTTAATTTCATTGCGTGAAGACGTATTGGCCTAATCTTAATTTTTCGAGATTTTTCCAATTCATTGTCGGGATTCTCAGTATTTCTGATATGTAAAATATATCTATAATTTTAAATATTTATCTATTAATACAATAAGAAATAATATATAGATGTACGTCCCAGAAAAAGTTGTTAAATTGTTAAAATACTAGTATTTCCGGTTGTTCAATTGTTACCAGAACCTATTCAACTCTTCCCATTACTGTTAGATTGAGGAATCCTTAGTTACATAGGTCTTTAGTCTTATAAAATTTGAGAAATTGTGCCTCCAATAACCCAACACACACACACACAGACATCATCGTAAAAATGTTATTATCGGATTCTAGGGACTTTAAAATGCTTATTCACTAAAATCTGAATATGCGATTTTTAGCATGAATCCAATACCTCTCTTAGCGAGAGGTAAAAATAATGTATATGTTATATTTTTATTCCTAAAATCTTGTTGCCAAATAAATCACTTTCGACTGAATATTTAAAACTAATGCGACGGCACAATGCTGTTTATACATTGAAGAGAAAAATATTGAAAAATATGTTAGTCGGTTAATTTTTTGGGTGTTCTTTTCTTGCTCTTTTAGCTCTTGTCACCCACTTACTGCCCTTTAATGTCCCTCTGTTAACCCTGAGGCCACCATCGCCTCGGGGTCGAAGTCGCCTACTCCGAGAATCACTGATTCAAACCATAATAATGGCATTTAGACTCTTTTGAAATACAATACTTCTATTGCAAGTTTATGAATGCCTTTATTTATATAATTATCTCTCTTTATACATGTGTTTTCTAAGAATAAAAAATAAAAAAACAATCTTAAGATAATGCAGAGCCCACTAAGCAAATTCCTTCCATCTAAATGTTTATATACTTAAGCTTTCATCAATGACTTTGTGTTTAGAATTAATTAAATTGCTTTTAACTATAATATAAATAAAGCATGCCATGCATTTTAAACAAATTTAAATTGTATTGTCCTTGAAATATCGGCCAAGTTTACAGGGTAACGGGCGCGACATTTAATTCCTTCAAGAATTGAATATCACGTAAACAGGTTGTTTTATTAATAGCCAATTTTTAAGATAACTGGATGAAATTTGGATGGTGTACTTCTGAGACTTTTAACTGTGGATTCACGACGAAAAAAAGGTAGCAAGCACGACGAAACAAAGATAGCAAGCACGACGAAAAAAAGATTGACGACGAAAAAAATATAGCAAGTACGACGCAAAAAAGATAGCAAGCACGTCGAAAAAAAGATAGCAAGCACGACGAAAAAAAGATATCAAGAACGACGAAAGAAATTGGAAAAAAGTAGAGGACAAGAACGACGAAGAAAGATAGCAAAAACGATGACTGGTCGGATGACTGTAAAAAAGGGAATGAAGAAAAGGTAGTGAACAAGAAGGACGAAAGAAAACATCAAGAACGATGACTGGGCGGATGACTTAAACAACGAAGGAAATTGGGAAAAGGTAGTGAACAAGAAGGACGAAAAAAGATATCAAGCACGACGAAAAAAAGATAGCAAGCACGCCGAAAAAAAGATAGCAAGTACGACGAAAAAAAGATAGCAAGTACGACGAAAAAAAGATAGCAAGCACGACGAAAAAAAGATAGCAAGCACGACGAAAAAAAGATAGCAAGCACGACGAAAAAAAGATAGCAAGTACGACGAAAAAAAGATAGCAAGCACGACGAAAAAAAGATAGCAAGCACGACGAAAAAAAGATAGCAAGTACGACGAAAAAAAGATAGCAAGCACGACGAAAAAAAGATACCAAGTACGACGAAAAAAAGATAGCAAGCACGACGAAAAAAAGATAACAAGCACGACGAAAAAAAGATAGCAAGCACGACGAAAAAAAGATAGCAAGCACGACGAAAAAAAGATATATACAGGCCTGGCTTAGAAGTCGGGTATTCGAGATTTTATCAGAAACCCGCGTCCAAAGGGGATCCTCACTTTCATATTTCTAAGAAAAATTATAATTTTTGGAATCGTGGTATTGAAGTTATGCGACCCGAAACTTTCGTCACTAAAATGTGCTTATTAACTAATAACCCATCATTGAATTTTTTGACCAAAGATAATACCTGCCTAAATTTCACGGAAGGTAAAGGCTTTGAAATTTTTTTCCACAATATTTGAAATAATCGACCAGAGCTATGAATTATCCTGTATTGTTAATTAATTTGTAAAATTGTAGTTATTTGTTTTTCTATAAATAATTATTATTTAAAAAAAATTAATTCTGAAATAATAATTTCCTGTACAATATTCTTTGTATAATAGGTTTTTTTATACAAATATTTTGGGGACCCCGTTAATAACGTTCCCCCGAGGCCTCGCAAAACATCCAGCCGGCCCAGTTTATAAATATATATTTTACTGTTTTAGGAACGCCTGTTATTATCAGTTCTGCCACAACATGTTGCCATGGAAATGAAAAATGATATAATTTCGCCAGTAGAAGGACAATTTCATAAAATTTATATCCAGAAGCACGAAAACGTTAGGTAAGCATTACAATTTATTATTTTTTAGTGTTAACGCAACAAAAACCAATGTCAACGTTTATTAATTATTATGAACTAATAATTTATTTATTCTATTTAAATATGAGAGACCAATCCTTTGTACATATAATTGACCTCCCATCAAAAAATTAACCGTACTTTTAACAGCTTAACTAATCAACTATTGAATTTGTTTGCTGTTAGATTTAAGTTAATTTGTGATCTCATTACATAAATTAATTTAAAGTAACAATTAGATCAGAGATATCGTAGCAATTAATTGTATATTGAATTAAAATCAATTAGATTCAATATATAGATCAATTGTACAGATAGATTTACTCGAATTTAATTAAGTATAAATTAATTAACAACATATTAAGAATGATTACAATTTCAAATAAATAAATATATCATCATGGTTTATTACCCATTTCTGGGTGTGCCATTTGTTTCAATTCAAACGATGTCTGTACCATTTCTTAAATTCATAAAATTAAACCTGTTTCTCTTACCCTTAAATGTGTTGATATTTACCACCCAAATATGGGTGGAAATAGGAACCATTCAATTCTACGTGTTTTCTTATATAAAAATCTGTTGTGACCAGCACAATAGCTCTCGCCACTTCCTTTTTTTTGTTATATAAGTATAGAGCGCGAACAGTCATGTTACATTGTTATCAGAATTTTCCATTAAGAATTTCAAGATTTTCTAAATTCACGTAGTTAATTTGTCACCAGGAGTGTGGAATTTACTTGTCGAGGAAAATAAACCACATGGAATTGGAAAATCACTACATTTAGAATGAGAAATTATGATATTTGACATCTATATACATAATTACTAGCTATCATTCTGACATGGGCCCCCATATCTACTTGTCAAGGCCAACAAAGTCACATGACTGCTCGCGCCCTAATGTATTTAACATTTCTTGTATACCATTCATTCTATGAAGAAATTTTGTCCTACTCGAGATGTTTCCAATTCATTGTCGGGAGTAACAGTATTTCTGAAGGGTATGTGTAATATACCTATAATATTAAATATTTAACTATTAATACGGTAAGAAATAATATAATGTATGTACTTCCCAGAAAAAGATTTCAGTAATGGATATGCGATTTTTTGCATGAATCCAATACCTCTCTTAGCGAGAGGTAAAAATGAATCCTAAGCAATTTAAAAATTGAATTCATTTTCTCTTTTTCGTTTGCTTAGGATGTAAAGTCCATAGATAATTTATTTATCTTGTTAGCAATTTTTATATAAACCCAAATTGAATTTTACTGAAAAAATGGTCGCTAATTTCCATCAGCGAAATGAGAACAAACAAATTTTGCTTATTAAAAAGGACATTAATCATTTAATCATTCTATTATGATATGACATTTTGGGAATATACATATATCATCGAAATAATTTTGCGTACATGTTTCAAAAAGTTTTTATATAATTTATTATTTATATGTACAGTGACACAAATACGATATTCTACTAAATTAAATTATGTATTCATATTTTTTTCAATAAACACTGGCTGATGACAGGTCTGGGATCGCAGAAAATAGGGATGATTTTGAAAAATATGGAATTAAAATAATCGTAAAGAAAAATCAACAGAAATATTTCAAATATTTAGGATTTATAGTACAATAATTTTGAAAATATAGTTACTTTTACAAGAAAGTACGTTGAATGAATGGTGTAATAGTCGTGTTTATATCTCTACCCATTTTTGGGTGGTAAATATCAACCAATTTAAGGATGTAAAATACATCATTTATTTTAACAAAAATGGATTGCTTTACAATTTTTATAAATATAAAACTTTTGTATTCATTTTTAAAAGCGCACATTGTTTTACTAATTTATTCATATAAATTAGAACCCAATTCAATGTTTTTTATATAGGTACACCATAACCCCGAATAAATAAATATGAACCCCCCAAAACAATAAAATTCAAACCCTATTTCAAATCAATAGTAATCCTCATATCTAGTACCCATTGAAACTCTGAAACAAACAAAGACACATCTCCCCTTTTGGAAGGCAACGACGCCAGTCGTCGAGACGTCAAAACAACCGACGCCTGAATAACAAAGTGACGCTAGACACGCTAGTGACGTCATCGAACTTCCGGTCAGGGCAAGCTGTTTCCGGAAAAACAATAAAACTTGGAACAAACAAATTTAGTTGACGAGATTTTTATTTGGTTTCAGAAAATTTGTTACTGTAATAATATAAAGACTTACTACCCATTTCTGGGTGTGCAATTCTACTTTTTATTTATTTTCGGTTTAACATGCGTCACCTCACGGGGCACTCAAAACTGTTGAATATTTTAATAAGAAAAGAAATGTGTAGTAAACTTTGATTTTATCTATCAAAAATTGTAGGGATTATAGGTACCTACAAATTTACCTATAACACGCAAACAATATATTATACAAATTATAATGAATTTATTCACTTAAATATACAATTTTTTTAATTAATCAAAAAATATAAATTTTATTTGACATATTTAATTCTTATTTTGCATGTCGTGAATATAATGTATTAATAAATATATCATTACGGTTTTATACCCATTTTTAGGTGTGTATCTTTCTGTATTGATGATATATTTGCACATTATTCAATGTTTAGTATAATCACTTTTCAGGCACTCCAAGCTATGGTGAAGACACATTTTATATCCAATAAATATTTTGAAATAATTAATATATTTTTCTTTTTTTCAGTATTCTTTTCGCTGATATTGTTGGATTTACAGTTTTGGCTTCACAATGTACTGCCCAAGAATTGGTTCGACTTTTGAACGAATTATTTGGACGCTTCGATCAACTAGCTAATGTAAGTTAATTTCATATAATATGGTTTTATTATTTTACTTGTACATATGAGACCAATGAAGTAAAATTATTAAAAATATGGTAATTTATATAAGAAAGTACCAGGAATCTTATGATGTAATTTTAAAAATTGTATCTCTACCCATTTTTGGGTAACAAACAAAACCCATTTATGGGTGCAAGATACGCTTTTAATTTTATCAAAAATGGATTCCTTGGTTCAACATACATATGTGTACTAAATTTCGTTAAAATACTCGCATAAATGACCATTTAATTTATTAAATTCTTAAAAGTTGTTGATTCCAAAATTACCATTTTAAAGTCTTTACTGTACTTAAACCAATTGTACAATAATTCTGAAAATTTGTTTATTTACATAAAAATATACGTAGATTTTAATAGTAGAATCGAACGTTTTCTATATCTACCCAATTTTGGGTAGCAAAAATCTACCCATTTAAGGGTTGGAGATACGACTTTAATTTTATCAAAAATTGATTCCTTGGGTTAAAATACATATGTACACCAATTTTTGACTTTTTTTTCGAATAGTATAATAAATATCTTATCTTATATTTTCCCGTAAATTTTCTGAAATTTTATGGGAGACTGCCTCGCCGTTTGCGCACAAAATTTTTACAGATTTGCGGTGAATTCAAAGTGTATTTATTTGAAATAACTTCAACCAAAAATTATAAAAATTGGTATGCCTATATAAGAATATATGTAGATTCTATTGGCAAAGTCAGATATTAATTATCTCCACCCAGTTTTGGGTGGTGAATATCTACCCATTTAAGGGTTAAAGTTACAAATTTAATTTTACAAAAAATCGATTCCTTGGTTCAAAAAATGTATGTGCTCTAATTTTTGTTAAATTTTTGATTACAGGACAACCACTGTTTAAGGATAAAAATTTTAGGAGATTGTTATTATTGTGTATCGGGTTTACCTGAACCTAGGTCTGATCATGCCCATTGTACAGTCGAAATGGGTCTAGATATGATCGATGCCATAGCGTAAGTTTTGAATTTTAATTTTAACCCTTTCTAACACATTGTTTTACCCTATCTTCTCGCTCTTTTTAGGTCCGTTGTGGAAGCCACAGACGTCCAGCTAAACATGCGAGTGGGGATCCACTCCGGACGTGTTTTATGCGGTGTTTTGGGTCTTAGAAAATGGCAGTATGATGTTTGGAGTAATGACGTCACTTTGGCCAATAACATGGAGGCTGGAGGCGAACCTGGAAGAGTTCATATCACCCAGGCTACCTTGGATTATCTTTCTGGAGAATATGAAGTCGAACCTGGACATGGAGGAACTAGGAATCAGTATTTAAGGGATAATTCCGTGACTACGTATTTTATTGTTCCACCGGCGAGACGGAGAAAGGTAAGACTTTCATTTTTTTTTCTAAATTTTTGAGGTATCAACGATTTACTGTCTTACCAGGGAAAAAAAGATGATATATCTTTCACGTAGCATTAGCCCCTGGTCTATAAAGATGATTCCTTGTGACTAATATAGCTAACATTGAAGGTCCGGCGGACCGACGCGTCGACCCAAATATATTTTTTTAATGGCAGTGTTTATTAATATATTTTATTTCCATAAAAATATTGTACTGTAAAAATAATATTTAAAATTTATCTTCATTTCTTATCGCCATGTAATACACGAAAAATATTTTACTGTATATCTTAATTTATTTTTCAAGGCCATGTATAATGATTCATTAGTATTGTCCTACGATAAAAGAACCTATTTAGATTAGACCCTGCGTATACCCATTTATACATTTTTATTTTTTTTATTTCCAACCAATCACGTGATTAATTGTGAGGTATAGTACCTTTTGTGTTTGATGTAAAACTGTCCTTCCCCTTTTTTAACAGTATGCATGAATAGTTGCTTTTTACAGTGGCTAAAGCGCTCCAAAAGTGTTTAATATTTTATGCACCCTTGAGAATATTTTCACAAAAATTAATATACATATGTATTTTGATCCAAGGAATCCATTTTTGATAAAATAAAAATGGTATATTCTACCCAAAAATGGGTTGGTGTTTGCCACCCAAAAATGGGTAGAGATATAACTATACTGATTATACCATTAGATTCTTTGGACTTTCTTATGTAAGTGTCCCAATTTTTAAAACTATCATTTTGATGGTCCGCTTAGTATGAATTAATTAGTAAAACAATATTTACTTGGATATATTAAGATCTGAAAATTCTACATTTTTTATCGTGAAATTAATGACGGACCCGTCAAAATATTTTTACAAAAATTTGTGCGCATATATATATTGATCTAAGGAATCGATTTTTGATAAAATTATGGTCGTATATTATACCCATAAATGGGTTACTATTTTCCACCCAAAAATGGGTAAATATACAAACTCAAAAATAATACCATTTAATTTTTTGGACTCTCTTATATAAGTATACTAATTTTTATGATTCTCACTTTAATGGTCTAATTTCTATGAATTAATAAGTAAAACAATATTTACTTGAACATTTTAAGATACAAATATTCTAAATTTATATATCGTAAAATTAATTAAGGACCCGTCAAAATATTTTTACAAAACTTTGTGCACGTATGTATTTTGACCCAAGGAATCGATTTTTGTTAAAATTATGGTCGTATTTTATACCCATAAATGGGTTAATGTTTGTCACCCAAAACTGGGTGAAGTTGTAAACTTGCACATAGCATTATTCGATTCCACGTAATTTCTTATATAAGAATACAATTTTTTATAATTTTTATTTTAATAGCCCCGTTGCTATGAATTAATTAGTAAATCAATATATATTTGGAATTTTTTGGACTCGAAAATCTGTAATTTTTTAACATGCAATTATTTAAGGGCCCGTCCAAATATTTTTATAATAATTTGTATACGTATGTATTTTGACCTAAGGAATCCATTTTTGATAAAATTAAAAACGTAACCTCAACCCTTAAATGGGTTGATATTCTCCACCCAAAAATGGGCGGACCTAGAAATTTGTATACAGCACCATTAAATTCTTTGGATTTTCTTATATAGGTATTCCAATTTTCAAATTTTTTGAATTGGCAGTTCAAAGTCCACAAATCATATTATCTAGTATTTAACAGGGTTGTTAACATGAATCTCTAGGTACTAGACATATATGGATATATCCAGTTCATTTAGAGTATTAGGATAAATAGGGATATGTCGTAATATATTCGGCAGTTTATGGACCAGTACGATGAAAATTAAATTTTGATCTGTAATTAGTTTACTGAAATCAAATTGTACGTATCTACAATTTGCTAAATTAGTAATTAGCGAGTAATATGGAAATTAGCAGATGATTTGGACACTTTAAATAGCAACTAGATATGAAACAATTTATTATTTATTTATGCACATATACCTAAATATTTTCCTATTTCAAAATATTTTTTAAATGTTACTATTTCAAAATCCTGCACCCATATACTCGTATGTCTCTTCCTCTCTTTTAATCCTATTCTCTCCCTTCTTTTTTCTCTTTATCATCTTCATTTTATTAATTCTTCTGTCATCTTCAGGTACGTTCTGCTTTGGGTGCTGCTCAGAGAAGAAAACTAAGTTTCAAGAACGTCTCGAATGTTGTGGTCCAATTATTACACAGTATAAAGTACTCCATGGAAGTTCCTTTCTCTAATATGGCCTTGCAACCCGGAGATCTCAAGGCCAACGCGACGAGGAAGGTAAGACAAAAATGTAACATTTATTTTTACGAAGAAAAATATACTAAATATAGCAAATTACTTTTATCGTAGAAAAGTATGAAAACTTAATAACATTAAATTATGATATGGTAGCAATTTTGCAAAATTATCTTTAATCTTTATAATGTATAGCGTATACATCTTAAGATAATTATATAATAACATAGTTCAGATGGAAATTAACTAACACTTTGACGTTTAGACAAGCATTATAACTTAAAGGCCAATTAACAAAAGTTAATTTTAACATACACTTAAAAGTTATTTCCATATTACAATGTTAATCAAAGATTGTTACACGGATTAAATTGAAGATGAAATTACGTAGGTATATATAAAAATAGAATGCTCAAATAAACTTCAAAATCCAATAAAGAACTAAACGTTTTTATTTTTCGACTTATTTTATTAACAGTTAATTTTGTTTCCATTCGCGGTTCAATTCTTCTTGAAGGGTACTCCGTCACTCGTATCAAGTATTTATTCACACTCCGGCGCACAAAATGAACATAAACATACATAATACAATACATATAGGTATCTATTATCTACCTCACACAAATAATATGTGTTATAATTATTATTATTACATGAATTGATGTTTATTATTATTGTTATTATTATATATTTATGTCTATATGGTTGTCCCTAATATATGTATGTATGTATGTACTGTATACAAATAATGAGATTTAAATTTGATTTATTTCGTTAAACATTTAATACTGTAATTTAAATAATAAGGGATCTAAGTGCCATTTTTATTTGTTTTATAACCTGTCGAACGAATTTAACAAATAATATTTCGGTTAATCATTTCTGTTGATCATTATAGCTGTTTAGAGTTCTATAATTCAAAAACTAAGGGGTGGACAGTGTCCTACTATGAAAATTTGGAATCCTGGGACATTTTTATATAAGTGTACCAAAAATTAGGTAAATCCATGATGGACCCATTTTCACAAATTAAGGATGTGTAAAAAATGAACATTTCTGTTGATCATTATAGCTGTTTAGGGTTCTATAATTCAAAAACTAAGGGGTGGACAGTATTCTACTATAAAAATTTGGAATCCTGGGACATTTTTATATAAGTGTACCAAATATTAGGTAAATCCATGATGGACCCATTTTCACAAATTAAGGATGTGTAAAAATATGAACATTTCTGTTGATCATTATAGTTGTTTAGAGTTCTATAATTCAAAAACTAAGGAGTGGACAGTGTTCTACTATGAAAATTTGGAATTCTGGGACATTTTTATATAAGTGTACCAAAAATTAGGTGAATCCATGATGGACCTATTTTCACAAATTAACAATTTGAGAAAAAAGAACATTTCGATTGATCATTATAGATGTTTAGGGTTGTAGAACTCAAAACTAAGGGCTGGGCAATGTTCTACTATAAAAATTTGGAATTCTGGGACATTTTTGTATAAGTGTACCAAATATTAGGTTAATCCATGATGGACCCATTTTCACAAATTAACAATGTGTAAAAAATGAACATTTCTCTTGATCATTATAGCTGTTTAGGGTTGTATAATTCAAAAACTCAGGGGTGGACAGTGTTCTACTATAAAAATTTGGAATCCTGGGACATTTTTATATAAGTGTACCAAAAATTAGGTAAATCCATAATGGACCCATTTTCACAAATTAACGATGTGTAAAAAATTAACATTTTTGTTGATCATTATAGCTGTTTAAGGTTCTGTAATTCAAAAACTAAGGGGTGGACAGTGTTCCACTATAAAAATTTGGAATCCTGGGACATTTTTATATAAGTGTACCAAAAATTAGGTAAATCCATGATGGACCCATTTTCACAAATTAACGATGTGTAAAAAATTAACATTTCTGTTGATCATTATAGTTGTAGAGTTCTATAATTCAAAAACTAAGGAGTGGACAGTGTTCTATTATGAAAATTTGGAATTCTGGGACATTTTTATATAAGTGTACCAAAAATTAGGTGAATCCATGATGGACCCATTTTCACAAATTAACAATGTGTAAAAAATGAACATTTATCTTGATCATTATAGCTGTTTAGGGTTCTATAATTCAAAAACTAAGGGGTAGACAGTGTTCTACTATGAAAATTTGGAATCCTGGGACATTTTTAAATAAGTGTACCAAAAATTAGGTAAATCCATGATGGACCCATTTTCACAAATTAACGATGTGTAAAAAATTAACATTTCTGTTGATAATTATAGCTGTTTAAGGTTCTGTAATTCAAAAACTAAGGGATGGACAGTGTTCTACTATAAAAATTTGGAATCCTGGGACATTTTTATATAAGTGTACCAAAAATTAGACAAATCCATGATGGACCCATTTTCACAAATTAGCAATGTGTGAAAAACGAACATTTCGGTTGATCATTATAGATGTTTAGGGTTGTAGAACTCAAAACTAAGGGTTGGACAGTATTCGACTACGAAGATTTGAAATCCTGGTACATTTTTACATAAGTTTACCAAAAGTTAGGTACCCTTTTTTTATAAATTTCATATAAAAATTTTAGGTAACAATATGTGGCACTTAGGCTCCTATGAAAATAAATAAATTTTGATGGATATATGTATATATTTTTTTTATATATTTTGTTTTTAAAAAATTCAAATCTCATTCAAGGCCTTCTAGATGTTGCACCTATTTTTGTTGCATGCCCACCTTTTAATGGGTGTTGTTATTTAGGATGCGGTAAGTCTATCTCTCTCTGTCACACACAAAAATCCGGCATGTGTGTAAGTACGTAAGTCGAAACTTTAGCCTTAATTGTTTATAATATACTAACATTATGTGGTGAGTAGAATTGGTGAATTATTTTATTTTTTATATTTTTTTAATTTCTAAAAGATTATTTAGTATTTTTAGCTTTAAATTCATCATGTGTTTTTTAATATTGTAATCTGTTTTCCAAGTAGTAAATTATTTTAAACTATGTAGATAATCGTAGAATCATTTTGGTAGTGCATGCATTAGACTTAGAAATATATTAATTGTATAGGTACACCTTACACCAGACTCTACTAACTTACAATACACTATGCACATATTACTAAATATATTTACATATGTATATGATTCATATAATAGTAAATAGAATTATTTAATTATATTACAAGTAATATAAAAGCTTTATTTAGATTTGAAGAAGTATTTATTGATTCAAAATAAATATAAGTATGACTATTACAATAATGAAGGAAACATATTATTTCTGAACTGTACATAATAGAAACAAAAGCAGTGTTGTCTTATTGGTTCTCTTTCGGATCCAACAATAAAACTATAAAAATTAATTGTTTCATATGTAAACAAAATTATGAATTTAAATTCGTTTTTTCCATTGGTCAAAGCAATGTTGGAAGTTTTCTTTTGTAAGAGCGTTTAGGAGCTCCGCCGATTTTCGCTTCACCTCTTCCATCAACTCGAACCGGGTTCCTTTTAAGGCAGACTTGATATTAGGAAACAGGGTGCTAAATCAGGCGAGTACGGCGCGTATTCGAGCACTGGAGTGCCTCTAGCGGCTAAATAACGCTTCACAGACAGGTGCGTTGTCCTGGTGCAAAATCCACGACTTGTTTTTCCACAACTCCGGCCGTTTCTTACGAAATCGTTCTCGCAGTGTTGCTAAAACTTTCAAATAGTAAATTTGGTTTACAGTTTGACCCTCGGGAACCCATTCAGTCATCACGATGCCGTTGATGTCGTAAAAAACGGTTAGCATGGCTTTAAATCTTCGGTGCTCTCTCACCTTCAGAAAACCGTTTATACTATTGGAAAACACGCGTACGAGATAGAGAATTCTCACCATAGGCCTCTTTCAACAACTTATAACACTCAGCGGAGTTTTTTTTAATTTAACGAGAAATTTCACATTGATCCGTTGCTCGTGTTTTTCGTCACACATTGTTATCGGCACGAGAAAAAAACACGTTCGTTTCTAACCTCTATAGAAAAAATACTACTACAGCGACAAAACGTGTTTTCGTATCGGAATAGTAGACACTTCCAGCTATCCAACGCTGCATTTGTTTCCCTCTTTCCCTCTAGGACGCCTTCTGCGCGTGCAGTCTCGTTATTTAATAGTCAGACCTCGTATTTTAAGTACCGAATCGCTCCGCTTGTAATGGACAAAATAACAAATTTGGGTTCATTATAGACGATAGTTTGTTCATTTTAACCGAGGTTTTTCACGTGTTTGCACTGGGACTTTAAAAAAGGGTACATTATAACAGAGTTTCTATTACAAGCGAGTTCATTATAGCTGGATTCCTCTGTATTTGTTGTCGGTTAATGCATAATTTATTTGTCATTGTTGTCTGCAAAAACCTAAATTCTGACTTGAAGATCTTTTGAACACCAATAAGACAATGCCACCAACTACCAATAAATGGATAACTCTTCTTGTTGTAATGGTCGTACGCGTCGTGTAGATCAGTGGGGTACAGTAGGCTGGTGTAGGTTCTAGATCTGCAACGCATCCTGCACGCGGAGCCCGGGGGCGCTGCGGGGCCCTATGCAGCGGAGCCACTCAGGGACATCAGCAAAGTGAGTGCAAGTCAGAGTGGACAGCCGTCTGGCGCCTGGCCACTGCAAAGACCAAGCATTGTGCACTGTACACAACGTGTGTGCTGTCTTAGAGCAATGTGGGGGGGGGGGTTAAATGATAGAATGATTGAAGCTTATATGAATATATGGAAAAGAATGTACTGTATATATGTACTTTGGTTCGAGGAATTTTGAAAAAATAAACGTCGTATGTTTAACCTTTAAATGGGTTGATGGTTGCTACCCAAAATCGGGTGGAGATATGAATTTTCTGATGACTTACTTTTATTTTTTGGTATTATATGATTCCTTTTCTCGGCAACTGAATTCCACACTTTTGATAGCAAATAAACCACATGAAATAAGAAAATCATGAAATTTTTAAATTATGACATTTGTCAGTTATGGACATAATTAATAGCCGGGCCCCTATATCTGCTTACCGAGGTCAGCAAAGTCACATGACTGCCCGCGCCCTATATTTAAATTTTCTTGAAAAGATCCTATCCAGTAAAACTATTTCTTCTTCCACTCATTTCTGTTTTGCGTGTCGTCCTCATTCAGTTCCTTTTCTCTGAAGTCTTCCACAATACAGTCCTTTCATCTTATCTTTGGTCTTCCTGTTTCTTTTCCTTTCTACTACTAAGCTATTTATTCTTCTTCAAATATATTTTTCATCTCTCCTCATGACATGTTCAAACCAATGTAATCGTCTCTCTTGATTCTATCACTCGAGCTATTTTCCTTATCCTTTAATTACTTACCTGTCTTTTTGTGTCTTCCCGAACATCTATCTCAACATCCTCATCTGACTGATTTATAAAATTTAAATTCTTTATAATTCATTAACTCCATATTCATTGAATATGAAATATAAAATGCAATCAATTCGTATAGATAAGAATATTCTTTAATATTTGTAATAACATTAAATGTTAAAAAAATATATTTAGCAGCGTTTTTTCAAGAAATATTGTTAAAATCTTTGAATTAGGGTACTTCCGGTTGACCAATTATAACCCAAATCTAATGTAAGGAAGAGGAATATGTAGAAATTGTAATTTTTAGAATTCTGCGTACTTTTTTACATAAGTATCTCAATTTTCAAAATTATTACTGTACGGGTCCAATATTGTAAATAAATTAAAGAAAAAGATCTACATTTCGATAGCAAGAATGGTATAAATATGTGTGTATGTTTGGCTACATTTTAGAATGTTCTGTATATAATTGTATGAGTGCCCCTTTTTGCTCTAATACAGTACTCTTTAAATACACCTTTCGTCTATAAAAAATCGCCCTCTGCAATACAAAATCATGGCACTAGCACTCCATTATAAGCTTTGCTAGTTCTCCTTAGCACTTGGACAGCTACAAGCTTTCTTCTAGCACTTTCTGCGTTTGACATCATTCTAGAATGATTGCTCGAGTAGTGTATCATCCCATAACCATCCAGTATCATCCAGTACCATCTAGTATCATCCAGAAAGTCTCCAGATCACCACAAATCATTCCCATCTTCATTAGAAGATCATTGTCTTCATTACAGGTTCAGGGATCATCAGAAGATCATCTAGAAAGTAGAACACGTTCTAGAATGAGGCTAATAAGTGTGTTCTTCTTTCTAGAATAAGGTGACCGAGAAGTTTAAGAGGCCATTCAAGAAAAGGCATTCTAGTGTTTATCATCAACCATCCAATAGGGTTAATAAGTATTTGGCTCAAGCTATAGAAGCTAGAAGTGTCGATAGAGAAAAAAGTACTCATGTGAATATGGCTACGCTCTGCTTCAAAGATCGATCGAAGGAAAATCAGGTAGGACAAAAATTATTTACACATATCTTGGACATACGAGGGTAGATTGAAAAGTTTCGATTCCCTCCCGAAAATGGTTTTCTTTGAGGTCCACAAAACAATCATTTACTGTTTCGATGGCTTCTTCGTTGGATCGAAATATCTTTCCAGCGAGGAACGTTTTGAGTTTCGGGAAAAGATGGATGGGATTTCAAACCTCAGTTCGGTCAAGTTTTGTTGATCAATATGACGAATTTTTTGGCATTCCCGGGTGTTTTTCTTGAATTGCTGCTTTCAGCTTGTTTAAATATGTGGCGTAGTATGGTCCAGTTACATTTTTTCGTTTATCAAGATAATCAATTAGTAAAATGCCTTTGGTGTTCCAAAAGACTGACGCCATCACCTTTTCTTCCAAATGAAATGACTTCGTTTTCTCGGGGCCAATTCACCAGGAGTGTAGTGGTGTATCCAAATTTCATCCATAGTTATAAAACTCTTTTAAAATCGACCGGATTTTTTTTAAACAACTCCAAATTTTCGGCTGAAGTTCGTGCCCGATTGCACTTTTACTCCGAACTAAGCAAATGCGGCATCCACCTGGCGCAAATTTTTCTAATGCCCAGCTCATTATATAAAATATGAACTACACGTTTATAAGAGATCCCTATGGATTCCTCAATCTCACGCACATTCATTCAGCGATCTTCCAGGACAATATCATGGATTTTATCCTCAGTTTCCGGTGTGGTAGCCGATTTTGGGCGACCTGAACGTAGTTCGTCACAGGTGTGTGTTCTTGATCTCCGTTGCCGTTTTTCCTTCCAAATAAAAACTTGTTCACCGCACAAACTTCGTTTTTATCCATTATCGATTTAACGCTAGGTAGATCGACACAGACGGTCTTCACGATTAGACTGATAGATTGTACTGAAATATCTTGACAGTTCATTTGAAGAGTTAAGCAAAACATCAACATAAAAATAATATTTAAATTACACTTGGCAAAGTTCACAAAATATCAGTCTCTGAATCAACCTCTCGGTCATTTATCAGAGACTGGCCCACTCAACCAGAACCACAGACGCGTTTCGCTGTTATTGCAGCTCATCAGTGTGGTGTACTGACGCCTCTTTCGAGGCACTGAGACTGAGCTGCAAATACAGCGAAACTCATCTGTGGTTCTGGTTGAGTGGGCCAGTCTCCGATAAATGACCGAGAGGTTAATTCAGAGACTGAAATTTTATGAACTTTGCCAAGTGTAATTTAAATATTATTTAGAGCAGTTCACCAAGTGTCGCATTTGTACTTTGTACAGTTTTTTATTATCAACATAAGATTTCGAAAAATCAAAGCCTTCTCAGTTATTCCTAAAACTTTTCAATCCACTCTCGTATTGTGACAAAAATTAGTATGCATATGCATTTTGGTCTAAGGAATCGATTTTTGATAATATTAGGTAAAATATTATGGTATAGCTTCCACAAATAAAATAAATAACAGTTCTTTTGCCTATTTTCAGTATATTTTAGCCATTTTTTTCTATTTCAGTACCATGATGATATCGATGTGGGCTTCAGCAGCTCATTGGCTTGCGCCTTAGTCCTTCTGCTTTTGATTGGTGGGCTGCAAGCAGTTGTTTTACCGCGAACCATAATACTCTTACTATTATTTGTTACCGCTTTTATATGGATTTCGGTTGTTCTTATGCTACTTTTGGCCGTCAGACTTCGTTGGATCTTATGGGATATTAGCCAAAGTTTTGTCCTTCGATTAGCCATCACTGTATTCACCATAGTTTTGGTGTATACAGTGGCCCAAGTAAATGTATTTACTTGTAGAAGTGAACAAAATTGTATGGCACATAGTACTTCTAATATTACACTTGATATTAATGACCATAGGGCGTGCCCTTTACCTCAATATATAGTGCTATCTTGTACCTTAGGGTACCTGGCAGTAGCAATTTTTTTAAGGCTACCAATCGCCCTAAAAGCAATACTTCTTTTCGTAATGTCAACAGTTTACATACTTTTAATAGAACTGTCTCATGTAGACTTATTTCATTGTTATGATAAAAGGGTAGCTTCAGTCATTCCTACCCATGTTTTGGGTGTAGTTTACGTACTCATGTTTCTACTAGCTGTTATGATCCATGGAAGACAGGTAGAATGGACGGCCCGGTTAGATTTCTTGTGGCAAATTCAAGCAAATGAAGAAAAAAGAGAAATGGATGCTTTACAACATAGCAATAAAAGAATACTTTTTAATTTGTTACCAGCGCATGTGGCAACACATTTTCTGGATAATCAGTTCAGGAATAATATGGTAAGTTGGACGTATATATCGATGCACCTCATACGCACACCATGCAAAATGGGTAGACAAGTAGACGCACTTAATGTTGGCCAAAAATGGTTGAAAGAAATATGTTCATAAAAATAATTCGTTTGAGAGAAGGGAGAACTTGGTCGTCGGATCGATTCCCCATCGTTCCAGACGGTAGGAGGGTTTTTCTCCGGGTACTCCGGTTTCCCTCTGTCGGTAGGTACACATACTTTCAACACGGTAAGTTGATAAAGAGCGCTACTTCACCACTCGGGCAGAGAGCCATCTCTGTTCACTAAGTGAAAACTCGAAGGCGTCAATAACTGAGAATACAAGACCCTGTCTAATTCTCAACCATCATTACACTGAACAAAACAATTTCACTGACACACACATCACCCTGTTAATATTTTTGACACATATACCTGACAGTTCTTTACGAGACCTCTCATATGATACCAAACACGACATATTTCTTACAACTTTATGCAAAAAACAAAAGCTAATCGGCCTGTCAAGGTTTTGGCAAAAATATTTTAACTAAAATATGTATACGTATATATTTTAACTCATGGAATCCATTTTTGACAAAATAAAAATCATATCTTCAACCTTTAAATAAGTATATATTCTTCACCCAAAAATGGGCATAATTACAAAATCGCTGATAACATCATTCGATTCTGCGTACTTTCTAATATAAATATCCTAAATTTCAAAATCTAAACTTTAATGGTACAACCTTCACGAATAAATTAGTAAAACAACATTTACTGACAAATTTCTTTCAACCATTCGGGCACCCTAGGCTAATAGTCGTTATGCTTATACAACATTAATCATTTTTCCTCCATTATGCGGGTTCTATGCACATAGAACACTCTTTCCCAGGACTTATACCATCAATCTTACTCAAGAGTAGGGGTCGTGTTTGCTTCTATTACCAATTATCATGAATTCTATATGGAACTTGATGGCAACAACCAAGGCGTCGAATGTTTGAGGCTTCTCAATGAGATCATCGCGGATTTTGATGAGGTACGAGGAAATGATGATATACACACCATAGACATATAGACTATTAACTCTATGTTAATTTCAAAAACTGGACCGATAGGGCCAAGAGTAATTTCTGACATGTCCACAATAATGTTTAAATTTAGTGGTAATCCAACCCCACATCATACAACGTGACAAAACTGTATTCTCCACAGAGATACATTAGCGGTTAAAGTGCAAGATAATGTCAGCAATTGGATAGATCGGCCATAGCTCAGTTGGTAGAGCGTTACTCCGACAAAGTTGTGACCCTTGGTTCATACCAGGTGCTGACATTATCTTTTCACAATTTCATAATTTATTTCGAACATATAGACTGTTAAATCTATGTTAATTTTTGGAGATTACACTCATAAATGGGCAGATAAGGAATTCCGAGTAGATTCAATTTAAATTTACCGTAGATATGTGGAGATTTTGTGGGCAACCGATGCATCGAACGCCGACAAAATTTCAACAGATTTACGGCAAAAACAAATTATGATATTTGCTATATATTACGGAATAAATTAATAAATGTTAGTATACGAGGAATCTATTTTTGATAAATTAAATTTATATTTTAAACTCCTAAATGGGTGGATATTTGCTACCCAAAATTGGGTGGTTGTATAATCATGACGGTAAGGTCGATGACCTTTACAAATCATTGAATTAAATGGTTTTCTGCAAGAATATTTTAACGAAATTTAGTGTGCATATGTATTTTGACCCAAGGAATCCATTGTTGATAAAATTAACACCAAATTTCGAACCCTAAAATGGGTGGATATCAACTACCCAAAACTGAGTAGACTTAAAAACTTACTTATACTTGCTACTACCCAAAAGTGGGTGCATATACAACTTTTCCAATGGCATCATTTGATTTAGCAGACCAATATTAATAAACACCTTAGTAAAACAATATTAAATTACAAATTTTTGAAAAATCCTTCATTTTTAATTTTTTAATTAAAGATTTTGATTAAATTAACGCCGTATCTCCAACCCTTAAATGGGTTGATATTCACCACCCAAAACTGGGTACATATACAAACGTACCGATTATACCGTTAAATTAAACGTATTTTCTTAAAATAATTGTTGGTTATTCTAATTACTGTACAGGTATGGCATTCAGGTGTGAATCACCAGATTCTTGATTGTTATGTTGTACACTATTGGTGAATTTGATACACATTTGTATTATTTTGTTAATATACTAATCTAATATCGACAAATAAATTTATAATTTTGCAGTTACTTGGCGAAGAACGATTTAAAGCCATCGATAAAATAAAAACTGTTGGTTCTACATATATGGCAGCCGTTGGTCTAATGCCTGATCTTCGCATATTGGATGATGATGAAACAACGGCCGGATTATATCTCAGCACTCTAGTTGAATTTGTCTTTGCTATGAGGGACAAACTGTTAAATATTAACGAAAATTCCTACAATAATTTTATGCTTAGAGTAGGTAAGTGATATATTGTAGTTTTTTGTATTCGCTCGGCTATCTCCGCCCCCTTTCGGAGCGGTTTCGGGTCGAAGCTTCCCCTACCCATTAAATTCCAACATAATTTTGATGATATTATGATTAATTTTGCAGGCATAAACATAGGTCCCGTCGTCGCTGGAGTAATAGGTGCCCGCAAACCCCAATATGATATTTGGGGCAACACTGTAAACGTTGCCAGTCGAATGGATAGTACCGGGTTGCCAAATCACACCCAAGTCACTGAAGAAGTTTACCAAGTATTAAAAAACTACCCTTATGAATTCCAATGTAGAGGGAAAGTAAAGGTTAAAGGCAAGGGAGACATGACAACTTATTTTTTAACAGATAGAAAACAACCCGGTACAATAAGGGTTGAAGATTTAAACAATATGCGTACTACTTCAGCTCTTGGCAATTTGTACGGTGGAGTCGCCACACCCTTAACTTTGCTCCACCAGGAGCAACCCTCCCGAGCGAAACACCACCCCCCGACCAGATCCTACTCTTTAGACACCCCTAATACATCCACCCCTTTAAGTGGAAGTTATAATATTATCCCTAGAGTAGTACCTGTAACAGCAACGCGACTTCCACCCCTAAGGGAAAGTACTGGTAGAGAACCTGCCCATAATGGGGAAGCAGAACCCTTGTTACCATCCCAAAGGGGAGGCGAGTTACCACCACCACCGTTACCACCCCATAAAAATGGGTTGGGGACTAGGGATATGAGGTATATACCCCCTTGGCCGAGAGGACCTGCCCCCCAGTCGAATAACCACGTAAGTCTCATAATTTCCTGCTTCCCTAATTAATTTAGGTAAAAATGCTTCAAATAAAAGTTGTAAAGCATAAAATTCTGCATCTAATCTCTAATTGCCATTTATTATTTTATTAATTTAATTGTTTGTATCAGTTTATCAAATCCAGCATTTTTGTTTAATACACAATTATATTTCTCTATTATTTTTTTATTGCTTCGCACAAACGTCCAAAAAATTATACAGATTTTTATAATATTTATACAAAAAAAAAATTATTATAATTTTCAATCAAAGTACGAACCGCTAATCCCAATTTATTTAATATTTTTATAAACATTTTTCAGGGTATCAAACCCTACCTAAAACCCTTACCAAAACCCCCGACATCCCCCAAAAAACCCTCTACCCACCGGTCCCCCAAACACCCTCTTCTACCCCCTCTTCCATTACGTCTAGACCGCCCCCCTGACAAATCATCAGAAGCAAGTATACGGTCGAAGCTTCGGTCGAATCATCACAACCCTTTATACCATCTTCAGAGACATTATAGTGACGAATCCCTTCAAGGGAGCAGTGGTTTATATGTGTGTGGGGGTATACAACAAAGAATTCATTCTTCCGCGGATGAAATAAGCAGTTTGAACCATTCACCAAGTATTTCTTCGTCAGACGAGAGTTTTAGCAGGACGACGGATGCGGATTTGAGCCCGAGTCCTAGCCCGCCACAAGAGAGGGATGCAAAACAGTGGCTTTACCCTAGCGATATTCAGGTATGAATAATTAAAAATTATTGTACCATTATAAAATTCAAAATGCCGCAAATCTAAAGATCAATAATATTTAAAATTTTGTTTTAAAATTAGTAGAAAAATTTGTGTCCGTATGTATTTTGATCTAGACAATCCATTTTTCATAAAAATAAAAACGCACCTTCAACCTTTAAAAGGGTAGATAATTACCACCCAAAACAGGGTAGAGATAGATTTGTAACTTCACCAACAAGTTTTACATATTTTCTTATATAAATATACCAATTTTAATAACTTTTTGTCTAAGGAATTCCGAATAAATTCAATTTGAATTTACCGTAGATTTGTGGATTTTTTGTGCGCAACCGATGCATCGAACGCCGACAAAATTTCAACACATTTACGGAAAAAACAAATTATGATATTTGCTGTATCCTACGGAATAAATTAATAAATATTAGTATACGTATGTATTTGGACTAGAGGAGTCTATTTTTGATAAAATTAAATTTATATTTTCAACTCTTAAATGGGTGGATATTTGCTACCCAAAACTGGGTGGTTGTACAATCATGACGGTTTTACTATTTTAATCTAGGTATATTATATATGTATACCAATTTTTATAATTATTGCACGGTTTGTTTAAGTACAGTAAAAGAATATTTAAAATTGTAAGGTCGATGACCTTAACAAATCATTGAATTAAATGGTTTTCTGCAAGAATATTTTAACGAAATTTAGTGTGCATATGGATTTTGACCCAAGGAATCCATTTTTGATAAAATTAACACCAAATTTCCAACCCTAAAATGGGTGGATATCAACTACCCAAAACTGAGTAGACATAAAAACTTGCTTATACCACCATTGCAATCTGCGTGTTTTCTTATATAAACAAACTAAAGTAGGCTATTCCTAAATTTGATTTTAGGTGAATCCTTGTTCACCAGATACATCGCCTAGGGACAGCCTAGACTACATACCCCCACAATGCTTTTTACCAAGTAGACCAGTTCAAGACCCTATGTCTTTGTCGATGACTGGTCCAGCCAGGAGTTTTAGTCCTTCTAGTCATGGAAAAGGGGCCAATGGAAGTACTGGATGTGTAAAATGGAAAAATGGAAGCAGCGAAAGAAAAAATGGTCCAAAACCTTCTGCCCCTGCTAATGATTCTCTCCCCCCAGCTACTTTACTTGCATTAGCTGCAGGTACAAACACTATAGACTCATCACTAATGTCCAGCCCACCCTTAGACGGCGATGAAAGCTATAAGGGTGACAGCTGTACAAGTTTTGAATTTATCGGTCGTCAACGTCAAAAGCCGCCATCTTTAATTCGAGCTTGTAGCGCCAATGGAAAACTATCCAGCAAAGCCGTCATTAAGCAAAGAAGTTTAGATAAATATGTAGTACCAAAAGATATAGATTTGAACAAAATAAATATTAATAAACGATCTCCAAGCTTCAAAGAAGTGGAGGAGCTCAAAGAGACATCTTTAGACGAACCTATACGCTCTTTAAAAAAAGATGGATGTAGTCAAACGGATAAAAAAGATATGCAACAATATCAAAAATTATCGCCGTTTAGTATAACCGATAAACAACGTAGTCCCCTCAATGCGAAAGTATTAAACGAAGTATTAACATCTGAAGCGACGAATAACAAAATTCCTGGACCATTTGAGCGAGAAATACAAAAATTGTTAGACGAACAAAATTTGCTGAAAAATAATCCCCCAAAAAATGAACTTAGCCATCAAATGAAAGATATTATGTCCTTAGAAGAATTGAAAAACGTTAATCATTTAGGGGAGCAACATATTGTTGTTGGAAGGTAAGGATAACAACGATTATCAATTTATTTATTGTTTATTTGTTGTTGGGCAAATTTTTATTACCTTCCGTCACCTTTAGGTAAGGAAGGTATTGTCTTTGGTCAAAAATTTGGTGGTGAGTTTTTAACGAATAAGCACGTTCTAAAGTCCCTACAATACATTTTTACTATTTTTACGATGATGTCTGTATGTATGTTTATTTATTAATTCAGATATACAACCTTGATTCATAGCTGTACGAATAACATTATTTTCTGTCAGTGTCACTGACACTGTGTCAGTATCTTATTTTTCACATATTTAGTTTTACATTTACTAATAAACTTACCAGTTGATTTAGTTTTGAATTTTGAATGTTTTTACTGTAATATATATTTTTATAATAATAAAATAACAGTAGTATCTTATGTACCGTCATGAAAACTAAGTAAACGACATTACTGAATTTGTTGTAATGTATGTGTATGTTATAATTTTACTGGAAATATAGAATCTTTTGCATGCAATTTGTACATTGACGGAAGGTAATGTGCTGGTCACATCAGATTTTTTATTTTATCTTTCCATTTTTTTTACATCTTCTCTGTAGACTAGCTCTGAACAACAACACCTCCCCCCTGACCCATCAAGTGGGTTTAGCAGCTATACAAGCCCTGGCCAGAAAACAACAGGACGAATTAAACAACCTCGTGTTGGAAGAGCCCCCTACCCCTCAGCCACCGCCCAGGTTAGAACCCCAGGAATGTAGGGAAAGCAGCAAAGATAGCTCCCTAAAAAGGACTAGGGACCACACCCCTGAGAGCGACGAAGACGGAGACATCAGGTATGGGGGTTGATAGTATGTATGAGAGAGATAGATATAGAAGTGTCACTAATAAACTAATTATTATGTAACTTGTAAAGTAATATTAATATTTTGACCCGAAGAATCGATTTGTGATAAAAATATATTTGTATATTTAACCCTTAAATGGGTATATTTTTGCTACCCAAAACTAGGTAGAGATACAAACCTGCAGATTTAACCATTAAAATCTACGTATATTCTTATATAAGTATAATAATTTTTAGAATTATCGTACGATTGGTTTAAGTACAGTAAAACGATTTAAAATGGTAAAAATCATATTTTTCTGGAGTCAACGACCTTTATGAATTTATTAAATTAAGTAGTTATTTGTGTTAATATTTTAATGAAATTTGGTACACATATGTATTATGAGCCACGGAATCAATTTCTGATAAAATTAAAACGGTACCCCCTGCCAATTACTGAGTGGTTATTTGTTACCCAAAAACGGGTATAGTTACAAATTTTCCGATAGCACCATTGGAGTTTGCGTATTTTCTTATATAAGCATTCTAATTTTCAAAATATTTACTCTACTGGTCTAATAGCTATGAATAAATTAGTAAAACAATATTTATGTGCAAAATAATGCATTATTCAAATCCCATTTTTAGGTATAAAACCTCAAAATACAACAACACAAATCATACAAATGACGTATTAAGTCTAAATATAAACTAACCAATCATCCGCTAGATTCATGTAGAATGTGTGACGTATGCTTGGATGGCAGCTCTCATTGGCTAGCATGGAGGATCAAGGTCACCGCTTCATGTTCCGACACGTTCAAACAACAATTTGTTCAATCACGTTTGTATTGTTTTGCTAACTTTGCTGCTTTTTCTCATATGCTTTATGTGCTAGGGGTTCTAACTTAGTAACATAACATGTTTTACTTGCATTTTATTGGAACCTACAGCACTTAATACTTCATGGGGCTGAAGCAATCATATACATCAGCACTAACATAAAAATCACTGTAGTTTTTAACACAGTATGGGAAAATATATTTTCAAAGAAGATATTTTTTTTCAGGCCAACTACTCTTCAAGATTTGGATTTAGACGAAGATCCCCTAGACTATAATTTGAAGAAAGATGATGATACAGATTTAGAAAGCTTTGAACAGGAAGAAAGAAGATTAGAGCAGGTAAGGATCTTACTAAATTTGCTAAAAGTCTAAATTTGTACTAAATATTTTATTGTTGCAAGCCTCTTGAGGAAGACATGGTAAGATATATCAAAATCTTCAATATCTTCCCAATACAAATACATACATTTAAATTAATATTATATAATATATTTCTTCGTTTTCTCTTCAGGAAGAAGCAGCTGAACAAGAACTCCTGAAGCATTGTTCCGAAATGAAGCATACTGCGGGTAGCCAATCAGAATGGAGCGAAGATGATGAAGATGGGGGCGCATCAGAGCCCTTATTGGCTGATAGAGAAAGTACGGGTTACACTACGGATGACCCGGCCTTGGAAAATGTCTCAATGTTGAATGAAACGGGTCTCACAGATGCAGAAGGTATGTCAAAATTAATTAATTTTTATTTATTGTAATTAAATATGTTTTCGTTGAAGGATAAGATAAAAATAGGTACACATACTAATTAATTTTTGATAAAATTAAATTGGTATCTTAAACTTTAATCTGGGTAGATGTTTGCCACCCAAAATTGGGTGGATATACAAACTTGCAGGTAGCACCATCCGATTCTGCGTACTTTCTTATATAAGTACACTAAATTTCAAAATTTAATCTTTAGTGGTTCAATTTCAACAAACAAAAATATTTTTTTGATATTTTTAGTAGCATAATTTAGAAAATATTTAATTTAAAATGTACCTATTGAAGTATTTTAACAAAAATTAGTGCACATATGCATTTTGACCCAAGGATTCGATTTTTGATAAAATTAAAGCCATATATTTAACCCAAAAATGGGTGCATGTTTTCCACCCAAAACTGGGTGCATATAAAAATTTGCAGATAACACCATTCGATTCTGCGTACTTTCTTATATAAGTAAACTAATTTTCAAAATTTTATTTGTACGTGCTCAATTTCTACAAATAAATTAGTAAAATAATTAGACATTGTATTAGCATAATTTTGAAAATATTTAATTTAAAATGTATCTATTGAAATATTTTAACAAAAATTAGTACACATATGTATTTTGATCCGAGGAATCCATTTTTGATAAAATTAAAGCCATATATTGAACCTAAAAATGGGTAGATATTCTCTACCCAAAACTGGGTAGATATACAAATTTGCTGCTATCACTATTCGATTCTACGTACTTTCTTATATAAATATTATAATTTTCAAAATTTTGTTTATTTTGGTCCAATTTCTACAAGTAAATTAGTAAAACAATATTCATTAGCATAATTTTGAAAATAATTTATAATAAATCTATTATAATATTTTGACTACAGTTAGTATACATATGTATTTTAACCCAATCTATTTTTCATAAAATTAAACCATATATTGAACCCAAAAATGGGTGCATAATTGCCCCCTAAAACTGGATATACAAATTTTCAGATAACACTATTTAATTCTGCGGACTTTAAATTAGTAATACAATATTTATTAGACATTTTAAAAATATTTAATTTAAAATCTGTGTTGGAATATTTTGACAAGAATTAGTATACATACTGTTAGAAAATACTCAAACCTATGGTAACATGTATATCCAAGGCCCCACAAAGAATAAACCACTGTACTTAATATTGTTTATTCACCACAAATGCTGCTTCGTTCAACGAACGATATACTACTGATCCCAAATATAATTCATTTATTGGCAACATGCTTTATGTAATACCTACAAATTAATTACTTATTTAAAAATATCTTACAATATGTATTTTGGCCCAAGGAACCGATTTTGAAAATATTATTGATCCCAAAAATGGGTAGATATTCACAACCCAAAACTATTATCTATTCTCGGTTAGACAATCTATTATTATTGACAGATTAACTTAATATTAATAAGCTGTATAAGAATTATAAAATAAAATGAGATAAATGTTGGACCAACCTCGCCTTCTATCAATCCAATTTGGCCAACAGAGGCATCGAAGATCTCAGCATCTCAGGAAATCAGCTACCACTGCGTCTAGGAACGTTTCTTGGGACAAAATTTCTCAATCTCACTATTTAGTCCACTGAAAACCATCACACATTAAAACTTCATATCACGAAAGTTAGTTTTACACTAAAAGAAATAAATATATACTATTTTAACTCCACCAACAAAAGTTTTTCACGAGAATTGCACTTAATACGAGCAGAAGACATTCTCATTTGTAGGTAACAAATACACTGACAAAAGACAGCAATAATAAACAACAAACACCGGTCTTAATATTAGCTCGAACTTGTCTGTTAAGAGCCGATCTGTAGTTTCACTGGTCGACACGAAATTTAAATAAAAATTATAACGAATTATTTATTCACTTAACTAGTGTAGAATAACAAATAAATTATTGTTATTAAAAAATGTAAAAAATCGTGTCAACCAGTGACACTAAAAATATAAACTTTAAGAATCAAGCCTTTAATTTTACGAATTTTAAAATAAATATCTGACTTATGATTATAATAATAATTAGGTTTACCAACAATTCAAGATCTTGTATTACAGATAGAATAAATTAAAATCTTTAATAAATTTAATTTATTCAATAAAATGTCATCGATTTTACATATTTTATGACAAATCAAACGTAATTTTGTTTGTCGTTCATAATATTTGACAATATAAAAATTTCTCTTTCACATGACTTCAATTTTGTAAGTGTATATTTTGCTTATTTAAACATTTTTTTATTATAAAGAAACCCCATAAATAATAAACTATTAAAATAAAATAAATATATCATCACGCTTTTTACCCATTACTGGGTGTAACACTTTGTCGGTAAGTGAACGTGAATACATCACAGTGACGTCAGGAAAGAACTGAAGTAGTTTTATTTAATTTTAGTACGATCCTGTTTAAATTTATATTAAAAAAAAAAACAGGATAATCAATATAAATTTACAAAATGTTCCAATGATTTTTTTAAAAACTGTATTTTTAAATATAAGAAAATTGTCGAGAAATCTTGCAATAATTGTCGAGATTCGAGAATTTTGACATGTAAGTCTCGTCTCGTCTCGTGAGTTGAAATAGCAATGAACCCTTCAGAAATAACGCCAATCCCGTTAATGAATTGGAAAAACCTCGAACATTTAGAAGAAATGGAGAACACTTGCTCATAGAATGAATTTAAAATTATAAAAAATACGTATAAAGATTAGGTGTAATTAGAATTTTTTGTGTGTACAAGTGTACCAATTTTTAATTTTATTCCTTCAATGGTCTAGCTTGCACAAACAATTAAATAAATCAGTATTATATTGTGTATTTTTGTCAATGTTTAACCTATGTGTAGGTGCTCTGAGCGACGTAAATTCTATCTACAACGACCACCACGACATGGACGACAACACCAGCATGTCTTCAAGAGCAAGCAGTCGAATTTTCGACTCTGACGCCATGTTAAGTCTAGATTCTTTATCAGCCTTGTATGATAGCGAATATGACAATTGTTATCGTACAGACGACGATATTAATGCTACTGGTGATCTTGATAGGTTGAATTATTTTCATGTTCCCGCAGATGAAGTCAATTTAGCAAATATTCGATCGATGAGCGAAAGTATAACCAGGAATTTTGGCCAGCCGAAAAGTGAATCAGGGGAGTCTGATGTATAGATTATTATGGTGCCTATAAAATTTTAGGGGGCTTTACATGCAAGATTTTTTCTTTTTTAATATGTACTTTTTTATTTTTTTGTTATATTTGTAAACTAGGCTTAGTATACAGTGTTTTACAACTTATACAGCAAACGTTAATTATAATATAATTTGATATAGTGGATTTATTTTAATAGTTCTTTGTATTCTTATTTTTCACATATTTGGTTTTACATTTGCTAATAAACTTACCAGTTGACTTATTTTTGGATTTTGAATGCTTTTATTGTAACATATATTTTTATAATAATAAAATCTGAATTCATACAATTCGTAGATGACCTTGATCGGACATCTTTAAAAAAAATTACTGTAACAGTACATACTGTTCGAGAACAAATCATATAATTAATAAATATTGAAATTTCTAGCAAACCAGTAATATAAAAAATATCGTTAATGTTTGGGTCATACTTTGTAAAACAACTTGTATATTTGATAATATATTTAAATGAAAATATTAAATATATTATTTTGAGCCATATTTTATTTTAATTATATTTGGGGCATAATGCAAAAACAACCACAACACATCAAGAATACAACAATGTCACTAATTTAGTTACATATTCTTACAATAGTGTCACATATAGAGATTGGTTGATTTTGCATTAATTCACAGATAAATCATCATGCCTTGTTACCCATTTCTGGGTGTGCCAATCTGCTTTTACTTACAGGCGAAAATATATTATTAAAATTCTTTAAAATAAAATGATTAAAATTTTGAAAAACATTAACATAATTGGCCACTCAAATTTTTTTAAAAAAATTCTCGCATAATTAAGATAAAAAACTTCCCCAACTATTCTTCGAATAAATCCGCAAACCCATTTATGGGTGTTGCGTTCTTATCTTGCATGTAAGCCACCATTATGTCACTGTGTATGTCTATTTGTTTAAATCATTTTACTCTTATTTATGTATAGTAAGTTTAGGACTGAAATTTCATTGTGATCTACAAAAACTAAGTTAATCAATGGTAGATTTATATATACATATCTAATGGTGTTATATATCAAATAATTTCATATACCAAAGACTTTAACCGTGGTACTCAAAGAATTTGAATTTTTACAAAGGAATGTTAAGAGTAACTTTATAATTAACATACCTAGATAAAAATTTGTACACATATGTAGTTTGATCTAAGGAATCCATTTTTGATAAAATTAAAACCCTATATTCAACCCTATAATGGGTAGATATTCACCACCTAAAAATGGGTGGAGATACAAACATATAAATATCTCCGTTCGATTGTACGTACTTTTCTACATACATATATATATTTTCAATTTTTTTTATCAACTAGAATAATTACTACAAGAAAATTAGTAAAATAGACTATAGGGTTCTCTCTAAATTTTGCCATTGGTATAATCTTTAATACAAAATGTATCCATCGGTATATTTTAACAAAATTTGGTGTACATATGTATTTTGGCCCAAGGAATAGATTTTTAATAGAATTAAAACCATATCTCATTCCCATAAATGGGTTGATATTTACTACCCGAAAACAGGTGGAGATAAAAAAATTCTGATAGTCTCAGTCAATTGTATGTACTATCTTATATAAATATTCAAATTTTCTAAATTTTTGCTTTATTGATATTGTCACTACAAATAAATTAGTAAAATAATTTTCTCAAATTTTTTTGAGTTGGATTTTAAAATATAGTAATTAATAATTGCATTATGTATTTTCACCCAAGGAATCCATTTTTGATAAAAATAAAATTATATCTCCAACCCTTAAAGGAGTTAATATTAACCACCCAAAACTGGGTAGAGATAAAAAATTACTGATGGTACCGTTCAATAGTACATACTTTTTTACATTAATAACCAATTTTCAAAAAAATTGTTTCAATTTTTTACAAAAATTACTACGCGCATGTATTTTGACCCAAGGAATACATTTTTGATAACATTAAAATCGTGTATCCAACCCTTAAATAGTTTGATGTTTACCACCCAAAACTGGGTCGACATAAAAGTTTACTGATTATACCATTAAATAGTATGTACTTTCTTATATTAACAACCAATTTTTCAATTTTTTTATTTAATTAGTTTTGTTACTACAAAGAAATTAGTAAAATAATATTTCCAAATTATTGTAAACATTGGATGAATATGTATTTTGACCTCAGGAATCGATTACTTATAACATTATAATAGTATCTCCAACTCTTATAGGGGTTAGTATTCACCACCCAAAAATGGGTCCGATTATACCATTCGATTCTACGTTTTTATGTACCAATATTTTCAAAATTATTGTCTTAGTAGTTTGGTGTTTATAAATAAATTAGTAAAACAATATTTATTTAAATAAATTTTAACATGTTTATGAAGTTATTCTTGGCAGAGCGAAAGTAAAAATTCAAATTCCATACATGTTTTACTTATTTAACTCGATCATACTTAAAACTGTTCTAATAGACAGTATAATAGTTACTCTAATTCTAAGATGCTCCAATATCAACTTTTTTCTAAGTGTATATAGTATTTGATATTCTTGCATCTTTTAGTTTTTGTTATTAGTAGGTTACCCAATTTAGTATTTAATGTTAGTACAAAATCATTTCAATAGGGTAGCAGCTTCCATATTTGCAATTTTAGATGTTAGAACTCAAATTTTTTAAAAATTAATTGTTTTATTTTAAATATTTATGTATTACAATGTATTCAAGTTATATTTAATTGTATTAATTTTTTATATAAAATATATATGTAAAAATAATATTTACATCTTTCAAATGCATTTAAAATTATTTAAAAAATGAAGATGTTCAACGTTATAAAAAGAACTATTTACTTATCGTACATAATATATTTGAAGCAAAAATCATTTTCGGGATATATTTCTCAAAGTAACACTTTGTTCTGAATACGTTTAAATCCATCTATTGCAATTACACCATCCCTAATTCCCAATCCTGAATCTAAGAACAACACGTGTTCGCAAATCTAAGTGAAGCTAATATAAAAATACGGTAGGATCTGTGCCAGTAATACGATCCAAGGGATCCCCACGACGTCGACTGAAAGCCTACGTCCTACGTCTCCAAACGAACTCCGCATTCCCGACAACACCGGCATAGGCACATGGGTTCCGTCTGTCACGTACGAAGAAGTGGGGGGTCCATGGATACCTATGATCGTACACCGTGTACCAACGTAGTTCGAGTCAAGGACATGCTACTTAATAAACAATGTCTAATAATCCACAGTATAATCGCATAAAAATTCAGACGCAACAGACACAAAATATCACTACATAGTTTGTGATAGAATTGGCATTGTATGACTAAAAAACTGACAGATTTTTCATTTAGGATAAATTATTTATTAAATATTAAAAAAGAATACAATAATTATTAAAAAAAATCGTTGAAAAAATGGCAGTCGTGTTTTTAAGATGTACGGTGGTACAATTTGTTAGTGCAGTTGAGCAATAGAAATTGTTTATAATTCTTATAATATATTAATATTAAATATATGGTCCATTTCCCTACATTAGGCAAGAAATACATTCTAGAGTATTAAATACATACAGATATAACAATACAAACAACATATTTATTTTTTTACAAAGATTTTAATAGTACTAATCTTCAAAATACGTACATATATAAAATAATTTTGTACGTAAGTCGAATTTGCGTTTGTTGTTAAAATACTGCTAAAATATATTGCAAAATTAAATATTAATAATACAAAACATATTTTAATTATAGGAATGATAAAATTACTAAAAAACATTTTTGTCTCATATTTCTGGGTCATTCTATACCTCAGGTCGTTGACCCGAACCCCCAGCCATATCAAAGACCTTCTGCGCGACCTGCTTAGCTAATCGGTCGCTATCTTCTTGAGTTGAAGCTTCTGCGTACACTCTTACAACATCCTCAGTACCAGAAGGTCGAATGAATGATCTGCCATTCTTGTATTGGGAAACAAGATCGTTTATGGCTTCTTGTAAGCCATCTGGAGTTAGGCATGTACGTTCTGCATTGGTTGTAGTCACAAGTGTGCGATCCTGTATAGAATAAAATGGTATGCATTCTTGTAATTCATAGCTTTCGAGATATGTAACAACTGCGTATTTGATATATAGCATGCTTAATTTTCATGTTAATTATTTTGGAAACTAAACATGATATGAAATTTTTGATTGCGGCTTGAATTTCTCGAAAAATTCACTATAAGATTGGGCATAATTTATATTAAAAATAATATTTAAAGCATATGTTCTGAGTCACTATTTATTTTTTAAAAGAATTGTAAATAACGCGAAAACTAAAAGAGATATCGGGTTGTATTTTACGGCATGAAAATCCTGGTAAAATTTTCATAAGCTACAATATATTTCATTTATTTCCTATGCAATATATCAGAAACTAAAATAGATATCGCATTGCACCAGAAACGAAGCATCACTTCTATTGCTCATTAACGTCCTATGAACTGTTTTCGTTTGGTACCCAGCTTATATATCCACAACTAAATATTGACAAATTGTTCCTTGACGCTGATTGGCTGCTGGCTTCCCCCACTCCTTGGAAACAATAAATTGTTATATTTTTATTATTATTTTCAAAATTAGAAAAGATATCGAAATGTCCCATACGGCATTGAATTCCTCGGAACATTTCCTATATAATAAACTAATTCTCCATAGGACAGGATATTTTTAATTTATTTAATATTTTTTACATGTATTTTGCCGTATGTTTAAAAACCCAGAAAATTTTCAAAATTCAATATCTCGTGAACTAAAATTGATAGAGACCTCTTCGACGCAGCATTTTACTCACAATTTTATATAGTTTTATTTTTTGGTAAAATATATGTACCTTAATTTGGGTGTGTCAACTGTGAATCACACGTACCTATGTACGTTTCACAGAAATATATTTCCACTCAAATTTTAATTATTTTTAGGCGTATTTTTAATAATAATTTAATGTTATCTGTATGAAAAAATTCCGTAGAATTCAAATTTTCAACTCCCAACGCGATATCTTTAACCGTGTGAGAGATACACACACAAACATTCTCACATACACTCTCAAAGTTATACATATTATTGTGTCTGTTTTGTCCATACCTGCACAGTAGCTTTCAATTGTCTATTGGGTAAATCAGTATAGCACGATTCCCAATCTTTGCAGTCCCAGCCTTTAGCATGAAGAATAGTTTCGACTAATAATAAGTCAGAAATTGCATCCCCAACAGTTTCGTTAATAACATCAATTAATGTTAGTAGTTTTCCAGCAGATATGCGCTCAGTTTCAGAGGCCCTGAAAGTATATTTTTATCAAGAAATAACGTAGTTCTTCACCAATATGTACACCATTCATTTCACACAACGCTCTTCGCAACAATACATCCATGTACAAAGACACGTGCTAATTTTTTTAGACCCAACAGTAAATAATACAATATTCATGTTAATATTATTTATAAAGTGATATTTATTTATTAAAGTACCACCTACAATTATATTAAAAACAAAAATAAATAAACTTCTGAATGATTATTACTCCAATTCAACAAATTTTGATATGGTGTATTACTATTTAAAATTGTTAAGGTTCGCACCTTACCAAAAATTTTCCCTACTACACTCAAAATTTATAATTATTATTAAATATTTACTTTTGATTCCTGGCCTGTTCTTTAATTTTTTGTTTACTTTGCTGCTTAAAAATAACAGTGCCATGTCCATTTGCTTCAAAATAGACTCCAATATCATACGTCAACGCTTTATGGTGCAAGTGTTTCACACCGGTAGGCACGCAATCTACATTTACTTTCTGAAATAATATTTTCAAATATTTTTCTAATAATTTTCATTTTCATCTTACCAAAACATTACTAATATAATCAGTAGATGCTCCGTTAGCATAAGCTGTTTGGACTAATCCTAAATTTAAATCAATATTAGAACTTAGCAATAATTCTTTCAAATAGCTAGCTACTAATGTTGCAATCCTATCGCCGTCTAATAGATGAAACTTGTCGTTTTCGTCAGTATAGTAATACACAATACGGTCTGCGTCACCGTCCACAGAAACACATCTGGCATTGTGTATTACTGGTATTCCTTCAGGTAATTTTTGTTGTACTTTAACAAAATCAGCTCCACACTATAATAAAAACATACATTATTATAGTTATCTGTAGTTAAAATTATTTTTAAAATATATGTATTCGTTCTGAATACAAACTATTTATTATATAGCGCATATACTTGAGTTAAAATTCTTTTTTGTATGTATTTGGTGGCTCTGAAAAGAGCCGATTACTGGAAAATGTGCAATCCAGATTTTATTTGAAGTTATTTATACTTGAAGTAAAAATCCTTCCCATGATATATTTGGCGAACGCCAGTAATTTCTCAAAGCAACAACTTTGTTCTGAATACGTTTGAATCCACCTAGTACAATTACACCATCCCTAATTCCCAATCCTGAATCTAAGAACAACACGTGTTGTTCGCAAATCTAAGTGAAGCTAATATAAAAATACGGTGGAATCTGTGCCGATGATTCCCGCCCATTCGGGTTGGTCTCGCCTATACACGAGCAAGAGTCAGAGATTTCACGCCTAGCCGAGGCACCGTGGTTCCACCTTACATCATATGACTCAAAGATATAACTTCAAGAAATACAATATAAGGGCTCCCCACAATGTCGACTGAAAGCCTACGTCTCCAAACGAACTCCGCATTCCCGACAACACCGGCATAGGCACATGGATTCCGTCTGCCACGTACGAGGACGTGGGGGGGTGTCCATGGAGGCCTATGGTCGTGCACCGTATTCCATCGTTGGCCCAGGCAAAGGACATGCTAATTAATAAACAATGTTTAATAACCCACAGTATAATCGCACAAGATGAATTCAAACGCAACAGAAACAAAGAATCACTTGTATTGAACTCACTAACATTCTATGAACTAATGTAGATTTGTACCGAGCTTATATACCCACAACTAAATACTGACAAATTGATTCTTGACGCTGATTGGCTGCCGGCTTCCCCCACCCTTTACCAACGATTAATTATCAATTTTTAGTATTTTTTTCAAAAACTAAGAAAGATATTCATTTATACTTTGCGGCATTGAATTCCTCGGAAAATTTCCCATTAGATAGACTATAATTTTATGAAAAAGTTATTTTTTTAAGTAAAAATTCGTAGCGATTAAAAAATTTGAAATAATTGTAAATATCTCGAAAACTAAAAGAGATATTGATTTATACGCAGCGCCATTGGATTCCTCGTGATATTCTGCATAAGATAAACTATATTTCGTTTATTTAATATTTTTTATAAGTTCAATAATAATTAAAATGTTTAATACATGTATACCATGTATTGTGCCTATGCTTAAAAACTCGGAATTTTATGTAGATTAATATTATTTTAAAAAAAATATACCTTAATTTGGGTATGACAACTGTGTATTTGGTATGGGCCATGGTGAAATTCATTGTTAATTATCTCGGAAATTACAAAAGATAATTAGATGCACTCTGCGGCATTGGATTCTCCGTAAAAGTTTCTATAAGATAGACTATAATTTATATTAAAAACAATTTTTGAAACATATTTCCTGGGCCACTACATTTTTTGGAAATAAATGTTAATATCTCAGAAACCAAAAGAGATATCGTCTTGTACTTTGCGGCATTAGATTCCTCTTCGGATTCTGCATAAGGAAAAACATATTTAATTTATTAATTATTCACTATGTGCCCAAAAATTAAATTTGAAAATTGGCGAGTATTTCTCAGCCGTTCGATCAGATGCACGACTTAATAGTTAACTTGCTGTTGGTTATGTTTATATATATGCTGAAGTCGTAGCAGTAACTTGTTTTAGTCCCATAAGCCCAATGTATTTTACTTGTGTTAAAGATATACATAGCTTTTGCGCGCTGTGATTGGCTGATATTTGAATGACTAGGAATCTTAGAGAGATGGGAATTTTACATTGTGTATTGTATTGCATGGTGATTTACTATTTTATCAATACAAATTGAACCCGTAGAACTAATCTATTGAAAAATATATGACTTATAGAAGAAAATACGTAGAATCGAATGGAATTATGAATGCATTTGTATTTTCAGGCGTTTTGTATTGTATGATTAGAAAATATGCAGAATTTAGCAGTAAAATTGGCAAATTTAAAATCTCAGATAATATTTAAAATTCAATATCTCCAAAACTAGAAGAGATAGAAACCTCATCTACGCATCAAAATGCTCGGAATTTTATATAGTTTTTTATTATATTCAAAAATATATAGTTTAATTTGGGTGTAACAACTGTGTATGAATCAATAATTCCAATATAATATTGGTATATCCACCTATTGTCAATAATTATAAACAATCGCATACAAGTTGCCGTGTGCTTTCAGAACTAGTACATATATTTTAAAAAGTATTTTGACTTGAAATGTGTGTTGTAAGACTGTAGGTAAGTATACGTACCATATGATTCAGTTTTCCAGTACCAATTGCTGCATCGTTAAACAATTCAATATTCATACAATCACCTAGCCTATCTCTAAATATTTTAATCTTTTTTGCACCTACTCCGTTCGCTCCATCATACAACAATTTCGCTACATAATTTCCATTATTGTAGACACCCCCCCGCAATTTTTTAAATGCTGATATAAGTTTAATGTAATATCCATCCTCATTAGGGTCTCCATATTTTCCATTCGTGTTCCTACATGTTACAAAAAAATGTAACATGGGTGTTGTAACTATGCCGTAATCCATTGGTTTTCCCCCTAGTGCGAGAATACCATCTATGGCTGCTTTGGCCAGACTTGGAGAGCTAGGTCTAGTATCTTTTCCTATAAATATGTAGGGTTTTTCTGAAACATCTATTTCGTATTCGTTTACGATGTCTTCGATTGCTTGAGCTAAGCTATCGTCAGCGACGTTTGCTAGCTTTGTGGCTAATTTCTCCCAAGATTGTTCGAGCATCTCGCCGTGAGGATCAACTAGTTTTATGCCATTGTCTGGTTCCGGGTTGTGAGATGCTGTTATCATTATTCCAATTGTTGCTGAAATGTGTTATCAGTTAAGATATTTTCAGCTCTGGTTAAATCATTATTTTTTTAACTTTTGCTAAGAGAGATATTGGATTCATGCTATGTAGATTTTAGTGAATAAGCACGTTTTAAGCTTTCGAGGTCCCTACAATCCGATTTTAACATTTTTACGATGATGTGTGAGTGAGTGTGTGTGTAATGTGTGTGTGTATGTTAGAAGGACGATTTCTCAAAAACTATAATACTTCATTTCCTTTTATATATTTCTCAATCGGGCATTAATAGGAAGAATTGAAGAGGTTTTGGTAACAATTGGACAACCGTAAATAGCAGATTCTAAAAAAGTTCTTTTAAATATTATTTTTTGACAAATTTTGTTCTAGCAAATATTTAAGATACATTTAAATATTTTATTTCATCATTACTGATATCTGTGTTTAAAGCAGATTGCCATACCCAGAAATGGGTAATATGCCGTGATGATATATTTATTTATTTCATTTATTTATAATATAATCTGTTGTAATAAATCTCACAGCCCAAATAACGCCATGGAAACCAATTGAATAATTTAAATGTTAAAAGTACGTATATATTATTTCTTATTGTTTTAATAGTTAAATATTTAAAATTATAGGTATACATATACCCTTCAGAAATATTGTCAATCAATGAATTGGAATAATTTCAAAAAAATAGGACAAAACTTCTTCATAGATGAATTTAAAATTAAAAAATCTAAACATAAAGAATAGGTATAAGTAGAATTTTTGGTGTAAAGTGTAGGTATACAAGAAATGTTAAATACCTATGTAAACTAATATGGAAGTGGCGAGAGGTATTGCGCTGGCCAAAACAGATTTAAAAAAATTAAGATTGTATACCCACATAAAATAATCTATTTCATGTATTAAGTATTTCAAATTATTTTGGCTATAGTTACAATAAAAATATATTTGAAATGTTTTATTTCTTTAATAATTAATTGAAAATCATGACTTTCTTAATTAAAATCGTATGTAAAATAATATATTTAATGTATTTTCAAATAATTTTCAATAATTCACCCGAAAAACCATAATTGTATATAAAATAATCTATTTCATGTATTAATTGTTTCACATTATTTTTGCAATAATTACAGTAAAAATCTACCCAAAACCCAACAATTTTTCTTTAAAAATATTTAAAGTATGTTATTCCAATCAATTCTTACTAAAAACCATTAAAAAATCATCCATTTCATCCACAATACAATGCATAGACACATGGCCATCATAACCTTACTGTACAAAATATGTGTTATAGGTAGTCGTTCTGGTCGTTCCATTGAATGTTTGTTTCTCCGTAAGCCCAATGCATTGTACATGTGTATTATTTAAACACTACTAGCTGCCTTATGATTGGCTGAATTATTTTGTGGTACACTTTGGCTTGAACGACTAGGAAACTCAAAGATTTTTACAATTTCTTATCCATTAATGTTACAAATACTGTATACAATGCATAAATGAGGAAAAAATTCTTTTTTTTAAATATGTATTGGTTCTGAGAAGAACCGATATTTTACAACATATGTTGTTTTAAGCTCGCCACACCCATGCCACCAATACACCCATTAACACCTCCCTAAATTGGGTGTGGAGTCTCTCACCTTTTTTGTATTTAGCGCGTAGAACTGCCAACAATCCCATACGGTACATGACATATCCTAAGTTCGTTGCTCTGTTGAAATATAAATAATTATTTTATGTATTTTAAATTGATATGTTTCTTACTTGGTTCTGAAACCGGCTGTCCCGTATTGTATATCAGTTTGAACTGTTTTTGGATGCATTTCTCTGGCAAATGCATACACGGTACGAAAATTTGCCATGTTGATCAGATAACCTTTAAAGTAGACTGTCCCTGTCAGAGAAATGTCAAACGAAAGGAAATGTTCGTTTATAGGAGGGGCATATGATAAAATATAATTTATTTAATGATAAGGAAATGTACATACATTTGAATTGTTGGTTTCATTTATCTTGTACATGAATTAGATTTTATTTGGATAATTTAAGTGTTGTAATTAATTTTTAATATTTGTGAAATATATCAAATTGCAATTAAATTATGTTTGTATTTTGTCATAAAGCAGATTAGTATACCCAGCAATGGGTAATATGCCGTGATGATATATTTATTGAGAAGTTTTTTGCTCCAAATAATATTTTTACAGCTGTTTGGCTACTGGAATGTATGGCGGTCACACTTACAAAGTTGAGTGAGATGAATACAATTTAGTATTTCGTCACGGACGTATGTCTGTCCTATATGTACGCTGAATTGAAGTTAAAATTATTTTTCTTGAAAAGAGCCGATTACTGGAAAATGTGCAATCTAGACTTTATTTGTTGTAAATAGCATATTTAAAGTAAAAAATCCTTTTCGGGACATATTTGTCGAACGCCTGAAATTTCTCAAAGAAACATCTTGCTCTGGGTTTTTGACAGTATTTTTTTTATAAACAATTGTAAATATCTCGAAAACTAAAAGAGATATCGACTTGTACGTTGCAGCTTTAGATTCCTCGTTTGATTTATTTAGTAATTTTTATAAGTTCAATAAAAATAATAATAATAATATAAATGTATAATACATATATTTTGTATATTATGTAACTTTTAATTCTGAGTAACTTTCTTCAAATAAACACTTTTTTAAAAAATGAGAAATAAAGGCGCTATTTAATCATTTATGAATCAATAATACCAATATAATATTGGTATAGCCACCTATTGGCAATAATTATAAACAATCTGACATTTGTTGAATATTATAACATTGATTTTCCAAAATTGTTCTCTTAAAACTGAGGCCTTAAATCGAAAAATTTTTCAAATATAATTTGCTCAAAATATTCCATTTTAATTAATTATATATTAATCTTAATTATATAGTTTCTATTTCTGAACATATAAATGCTTAGTTAAATAAAACATTTTCAGAAGAACTATACGTAAATAAAATAAAATATCGGTTAAAACATATTTAAATTTGAAAAATAAATAGAGTTTAATGCAAAATTTATTTTGTAAAAAAATTAGTTTGCGAAAAATAAATAATTTTTATTTTTCTTCATTGTCTCTGAAATTAAAGCCGAAATAAAAAAAGTCTTTACAAGACTAGCCTTCATTTTTAATTACAAATTTGTTTTATTATGACAAACATAGTCGAAATCTTTTGGTTTAGCCAAAAAATGGATTTTCTCAAAATTGTTAATATCAAATCAATACTGCTGCTGTACTCTATGGTCAAAATTATAAACTATATTTTAATGTTGTGGTGTATATAAGTACGTTGTTGTATCGTGTAAATAGGCGAAAATCAATAATAATGATTTTTTCAAATTGACCAATCATATTTCTAGAAATTATGTGGAATTTTTTGTTTAAATAACTTTCCAGTGCAGACGCCTTTTTTAAGGGGCCTGTTTATACGATGCCCCCAAATGCTCATATAAACAATACATGGCAAAAAAATTGTATCGACAGGCATGGAATAGATTTTCTGTGACGTCACGAGATCCAAAAATCAATAAAAGTGGTCATGCGCAGTACACTAAATTCAAATTTTGTGTGGTATTTGAACATAGCAATAATAAATACGAAAAAATAGACTATTTGACATATTTTTAGGGCATTAGAAAATTTTGAATAAATTCAGTTTTTTAAATGAACTAAATTTTCCATTATTTATAAGTTATTAATGATTAATTTATCATTAATTATTATATGTCTATATGTATGTGTTTGTTTGTGTGTGTGTGTGTATGTGCGTGTGTGTGTATGTGTGTGTGTATGTGTCCGGAACTCTATTCGTTGTATATGTATGTAAATAAATTATGGGAGAACCATTTATTTATTTTTGAACAGCATTTACATCTTTCTTTACACGTCACGTACAACACAGTCAGTCTCAGTGTAACAAACAAGGAACACATCCGACGAGTCGAGCACAAATGACGCTAGCGATGAACGATGAACCTAACGGGTTTCTTAGAAGTACCGGGCCATTTGCCCTCACCTTCCCTATCGGATTTTTGTTTCGGACGTATGTATATTGTTTGTAGTGCACTATTGTGCCCGCCTTCTTGGCGATGATATTATTTTATTTTAGCCCAGTAGGATGGTTTTGGGCCTCTTGTGTCGGAACGGCTCCTCCTCATTGTAGTCGGCGAGGCGCTTCACACCGGCATTCGGGTGGTCAGTAAGTCTTGCAAAGAACTTGCTGGCTCTGTTCTTGGCGAAGTCGGAGATGCTCTCGATTTTGAGGTCGCGGTGGAGTTGTGTGTTTCGGACGAACCATGGGGCGTTCACCGCCATCCTCAGCGCCTTGTTCTGCAGCACTTGCAGCTTGTTGACGTGTGTGTGGGCTGCGTACCCCCAGACCGGAATCCCGTACGTCATGGCTGGACGTATGATGGTTTTGAAGATCTTTATCTTGCTTGTTGCTGACAGTCGACTTTGTCTGTTTACGAGCGGATACAGTGCTGAGGTGAGCGCGTTAGCGTTCTGTACGTTGGCTTCAACATGCTGTCGCCATGTTAAGCCTTTGTCGAGCAGCAAGCCTAGATATTTTGTCGACTCTTTCCATGGAATCCTGCGTCCAAACATGGAGATTTCCCCGACCGGATTGAGCCGTCTCTTGTTAAACAACACCGCAGCACTCTTCTCGGCATTGACGTTGATCCGCCACTTGGCGAACCAGTCTTCCAGCTCCTCGACCGCCGTTTGGAGCCTCGAGGTGATGATCCGTGGTTGCCTGGATTTGTAGAGTACTCCGGTGTCGTCCGCGTATTGCGCGAGCGTGGTTCCCGCAGTCTGTTGTGGCATGTCACTGCAGAATATATTGAAGAGGATTGGCGATAATAGTGATCCTTGTGGAAGGCCTGCAGTGATGGGTCGCTCGGATGATTTTATCGAGCCGATCTTCACCCTGAACGACCGGCGGTGGATGAACGACTGCAGCAGCTGCACAAGTGAATGCGAGATGCCGAACTCTAGCAGCTTATGCAGCAGGCCTTGGTGCCAAACCTTGTCGAAGGCTTTGGCGACGTCCAGGAGTACCATTCCCGTGGCTTGTTGATGGTTGAAGCCTTCGGTGATGAATTCTACCACCCGCAGCAGCTGGTGCTCGGTAGAGTGCTGCCGTCGGAATCCGTGTTGGTGGTCAGGTATAATCTGGTGGTCGTCCACTTCTTTCTGCAGTCTAATAAGAATTATTTTCTCTAGCACTTTCCCCATAGTGCAGAGCAGGCTAATCGGGCGGTAGTTTTGCGGAAACTGCGGTTCTGCCTTTGGTTTACGGATGACACAGATATCAGCTTTCTTCCAAGAGCTGGGAAAGTAGCGTAGTCGGAGGGCGGCGTTTACCACGTTGGTGAGTGCGACTACGCCTTTCTTTGGAAGGAGTTTCAAAGCTTTATTTGAAACTGTGTCGTGGCCGGGGGCTTTCTTCTTGTTGAGTCCGCGCAGAATGTCCCACACTTCTCTCGGACTGGAAGGGGTGATGTGCGGCTGCCGGTTTTCCTTCAGCTCTTTCCGTACTTTACGGTTGAGCCGGCCAACGAAGTCTACGTCGCAGTGCTCGTAGTTTGGCGAGCATTGCTTCTCTAAGCTGTCGGCCACAGCTTCTGCTTTGGCAGCATCGGTGAAGACCAATCCATTTTCGCCATGGAGCGGAGGCATCTTCGTCTTGTCTCTGCGCAGAGTTTTGGCCATTCTCCATAATGACTGGTTTTCTGCGCAGAGTTCATCCAGCTTGGCATCCCATCGGGCTGTACGGTACTCTCGCAGCCGCTGTTTAACCTCGGCTGCGAGACGATTGCTGGTGCTTCGATCCTCCGGTCTGGCGTAGCGTTGCCAGCGGCGTCTGGCTTGGTTTTTCGCCTGGATGAGCTGCTTGATGTCGGCAGATAGGTCAGCAACCGGGTTGGTGGTTAGAACCACGCGGGTTTTGCTGACGTTCGCTATGGCCTGGGTGATTTTTGCTGTTAGGGAAGCAACTGCTGCGTCTACCTCGGTCACTGAGGTGATGGTAGGTAGTGGGCCGATGAGCCTGTCGAACATGACGCTAGCAAGTATTGCAGTTTTGTTTTATATACGAACTCATACCGATTGCTGCCGAAGTCCCCATGTTAAGGATAGGAATGTACACTGTATGCGGATAACAATACCATGCTGCTTTCCTATTGGTTTGTTTAACTTCAACACACACTCAAATACAGAAAGCATAAAAGTGCGGACACATTAGATTTTTTTGCTTACAGTTAGCTCTGTTGTGTTGTTGTCGTTACGTTATGTTATCTTAAGTAAAGACACAATTGGCGATCTGTAACGATGAGGAATTAAATAAATTATTATCTGTCCAAGAAGACTGAAACATCAACATAAATTGTTGTTATTAACAACAAATACAAACAACGGCTCTTTTTAGGGCCACAAATTATTATAGAAAAAAGAAATTTCATCTCAATTATGCTCAATCCTATCTGTTTTCTTTACATAATTTCCTACTTTTATATTTAAATATGAGCCATATTGAATTTTGATAATATATTAATAAGAGTAAATTTAGTATTTTAGTGTAAATAGCTAGTATCATTTTATTCAGTGATTCACGCTGACTATACTGATGTATAATTTATTATTATTTAATGAAAATTTTGTACTGAAAAAAATCCAAGTATGTTAAATGAAATGTATAAGGTTTTAACGATGTTATAGTCATAGTTTATGATTTTTTTTAGTTTTATACTGATTCTTTTGGTATATAACATTAACTTTTTATGAAAATTTGTCCAAGAAAAATGAATTATAAAAATTATAAGTGTCACGTCAACTGTTTATTATATAGCGTATATACCTGAGACTTAAAATTCTTTTTCGTATATATTTGGTGGCTCTGAAAAGAGCCGATTACTGGAAAATGTGCAATCCAGACTTTATTTGCAGTTATTTATACTTGAAGTAAAAATCCTTTTCATGATATATTTGGCGAACGCCAGTAATTTCTCAAAGCAACAACTTTGTTCTGAATACGTTTGAATCCACCTAGTACAATTACACCATTCCTAATTCCCAATCCTGAATCTAAGAACAACACGTGTTGTTCGCAAATCTAAGTGAGTCTAATATAAAAATACGGTGGAATCTGTGCCGATGATTCCCGCCCATTCGGGTTGGTCTCGCCTATACACGAGCAAGAGTCAGAGATTTCACGCCTAGCCGAGGCACCATGGTTCCACCTTACATCATATGACTCAAAGATATAACTTCAAGAAATACAATATAAGGGCTCCCCACAATGTCGACTGAAAGCCTACGTCTCCAAACGAACTCCGCATTCCCGACAACACCGGCATAGGCACATGGATTCCGTCTGCCACGTACGAGGACGTGGGGGGGTGTCCATGGAGGCCTATGGTCGTGCACCGTATTCCATCGTTGGCCCAGGCAAAGGACATGCTAATTAATAAACAATGTCTAATAACCCACAGTATAATCGCACAAGATGAATTCAAACGCAACAGAAACAAAGAATCACTTGTATTGAACTCACTAACATTCTATGAACTAATGTAGATTTGTACCGAGCTTATATACCCACAACTAAATACTGACAAATTGATTCTTGACGCTGATTGGCTGCCGGCTTCCCCCACCCTTTACCAACGATTAATTATCAATTTTTAGTATTTTTTTCAAAAACTAAGAAAGATATTCATTTATACTTTGCGGCATTGAATTCCTCGGAAAATTTCCCATTAGATAGACTATAATTTTATGAAAAAGTTATTTTTTTAAGTAAAAATTCGTAGCGATTAAAAAATTTGAAATAATTGTAAATATCTCGAAAACTAAAAGAGATATTGATTTATGCGCAGCGCCATTGGATTCCTCGTGATATTCTGCATAAGATAAATTATATTTCGTTTATTTAATATTTTTTATAAGTTCAATAATAATTAAAATGTTTAATACATGTATACCATGTATTGTGCCTATGCTTAAAAACTCGGAAAATTTTCAAAATTCAATATCTCGAGAACTAAAAGAGATAGAAACCTCATCTACGCAGCAAAATACTCAGAATTTTATGTAAATTAATATTATTTTAAAAAATATATACCTTAATTTGAGTATGACAACTGTGTATTTGGTATGGGCCATGGTGAAATTCATTGTTAATTATCTCGGAAATTACAAAAGATAATTAGATGCACTCTGCGGCATTGGATTCTCCGTAAAAGTTTCTATAAGATAGACTATAATTTATATTAAAAACAATTTTTAAAACATATTTCCTGGGCCACTATATTTATTGGAAATAAATGTTAATATCTCAGAAACCAAAAGAGATATCGTCTGGTACTTTGCGGCATTAGATTCCTCTTCGGATTCTGCATAAGGAAAAACATATTTAATTTATTAATTATTCACCATGTGCCCAAAAATTAAATTTGAAAATTGGCGAGTATTTCTCAGCCGTTCGATCAGATGCACGACTTAATAGTTAACTTGCTGTTGGTTATGTTTATATATATGCTGAAGTCGTAGCAGTAACTTGTTTTAGTCCCATAAGCCCAATGTATTTTACTTGTGTTATAGATATACATAGCATTTGCGCGCTGTGATTGGCTGATATTTGAATGACTAGGAATCTTAGAGAGATGGGAATTTTACATTGTGTATTGTATTGCATGGTAATTTACTATTTTATCAATACAAATTGAACCCGTAGAGCTAATCTATTGAAAAATATAAGACTTATAGAAGAAAATACGTAGAATCGAATGGAATTATGAATGCATTTGTATTTTCAGGCGTTTTAGATATGATTAGAAAATACGCAGAATTTAGCAGTAAAATTGGCAAATTTAAAATCTCAGATAATATTTAAAATTCAATATCTCGAGAACTAGAAGAGATAAAATCCACATCTACGCAGCAAAATTCGCAGAATTAAATGGAGTATATGGCATCAAAACATATGTACTTTTTATTGGGTGTAGCAAATCTGTATTTGTGTATTGTTAAAATATCTTAGCGTTTTGCCATAAATGTACTGCATTTTTATTTGCAATAATTAATATTTATAATATATACAACCCATGTACTTTGCCCTATGCTTAAGACCCTACAAAAGATAAAATGTTTCCTATAAAATGTATACCTTAATTCGGATGTGACAAACGTGCATTTGATATAGTCAGGGTTTAATTTAAAAATTCTATAAAGAACTGTTTATTATTTAATGCATAAATGAAGTAAAATTCTTTTTTGTATTGTATTTGGTGGCTCTGAAAATTTATTAATACATTCTAATTATAGGTGAAGTAAAAATTCTATTTTGAATTATTATTTGTGGCTCTGAAAAGAGCCGATTTTTATATGTATGTAAATAAATTATGGGAGAATCATTTATTTATTTTTGAACAGCTTTTACATCTTTCTTTACAAAAGTATTACACGTCACGTACAACACAGTCAGTCTCAGTGTAACAAACAAGGAACACATCCGACGTGTCGAGCACAAATGACGCTAGCAAGTATTGCAGTTTTATTTTATATACGAACTCATACCGATTGCTGCCGAAGTCCCCATGTTAAGGATAGGAATGTACACTGTATGCGGATAACAATACCATGCTGCTTTCCTATTGGTTTGTTTAACTTCAACACACACACTCAAATACAGAAAGCATAAAAGTGCGAACACTAAGTTTTTTGTTTAATCATTCTACTTCCATACTACAGTTAGTTTTGTTCTATTGTTGCCGTTACATTACGTTATCTTAATGTAGACACAATTGGCGATCCGTAACGATGAAGAATTAAACAAATTATTATCTATTATTGTTAATAACAAATACAAACAATGGCTCTTATTAGGGCCACAAATTATTATACAAAAAAGAATTTTAATTTCATTTATATTTAAATATCTAATTTAATGTATAACTTATAATTAATAATAGTTATTTTTTATTTGCTAATTTTAACAATATTAAATATTTTTTTGCAACGATTTTATGTATAATTATCTTAATTTTATGAATAGAAAAAAAGATAGCAAGTACGAAGAAAAAAGATAGCAAGCACGACGTAAAAAAGATAGCAAGCACGACGTAAATAGCAAGCACACATAAAAAAGATAGCAAGCACGACGAAAAAAAGATAGCAAGTACGAAGAAAAAAGATAGCAAGCACGACGAAAAAAAGATAGCAAGTACGAAGAAAAAAGATAGCAAGTACGACGAAAAAAAGATAGCAAGTACGAAGAAAAAAGATAGCAAGCACGACGAAAAAAAGATAGCAAGTACGAAGAAAAAAGATAGCAAGTACGACGAAAAAAAGATAGCAAGTACGAAGAAAAAAGATAGCAAGCACGACGAAAAAAAGATAGCAAGTACGAAGAAAAAAGATAGCAAGTACGACGAAAAAAAGATAGCAAGTACGAAGAAAAAAGATAGCAAGCACGACGTAAAAAAGATAGCAAGCACGACGTAAATAGCAAGCACACATAAAAAAGATAGCAAGCACGACGAAAAAAAGATAGCAAGTACGAAGAAAAAAGATAGCAAGCACGACGAAAAAAAGATAGCAAGTACGAAGAAAAAAGATAGCAAGCACGACGAAAAAAAGATAGCAAGTACGAAGAAAAAAGATAGCAAGTACGACGAAAAAAAGATAGCAAGTACGAAGAAAAAAGATAGCAAGCACGACGAAAAAAAGATAGCAAGTACGAAGAAAAAAGATAGCAAGTACGACGAAAAAAAGATAGCAAGTACGAAGAAAAAAGATAGCAAGCACGACGAAAAAAAGATAGCAAGTACGAAGAAAAAAGATAGCAAGTACGACGAAAAAAAGATAGCAAGTACGAAGAAAAAAGATAGCAAGCACGACGTAAAAAAGATAGCAAGCACGACGTAAATAGCAAGCACACATAAAAAAGATAGCAAGCACGACGAAAAAAAGATAGCAAGTACGAAGAAAAAAGATAGCAAGCACGACGAAAAAAAGATAGCAAGTACGAAGAAAAAAGATAGCAAGCACGACGTAAAAAAGATAGCAAGCACGACGTAAATAGCAAGCACACATAAAAAAGATAGCAAGCACGACGAAAAAAAGATAGCAAGTACGAAGAAAAAAGATAGCAAGCACGACGAAAAAAAGATAGCAAGTACGAAGAAAAATGATAGCAAGCACGACGTAAAAAAGATAGCAAGCACGACGTAAATAGCAAGCACACATAAAAAAGATAGCAAGCACGACGAAAAAAAGATAGCAAGTACGAAGAAAAAAGATAGCAAGCACGACGAAAAAAAGATAGCAAGTACGAAGAAAAAAGATAGCAAGCACGACGAAAAAAAGATAGCAAGTACGAAGAAAAAAGATAGCAAGCACGACGAAAAAAAGATAGCAAGTACGAAGAAAAAAGATAGCAAGCACGACGTAAAAAAGATAGCAAGCACGACGTAAATAGCAAGCACACATAAAAAAGATAGCAAGCACGACGAAAAAAAGATAGCAAGTACGAAGAAAAAAGATAGCAAGCACGACGAAAAAAAGATAGCAAGTACGAAGAAAAAAGATAGCAAGCACGACGTAAAAAAGATAGCAAGCACGACGTAAATAGCAAGCACACATAAAAAAGATAGCAAGCACGACGAAAAAAAGATAGCAAGTACGAAGAAAAAAGATAGCAAGCACGACGAAAAAAAGATAGCAAGTACGAAGAAAAAAGATAGCAAGTACGACGAAAAAAAGATAGCAAGTACGAAGAAAAAAGATAGCAAGCACGACGAAAAAAAGATAGCAAGTACGAAGAAAAAAGATAGCAAGTACGACGAAAAAAAGATAGCAAGTACGAAGAAAAAAGATAGCAAGCAGACGAAAAAAAGATAGCAAGTACGAAGAAAAAAGATAGCAAGTACGACGAAAAAAAGATAGCAAGTACGAAGAAAAAAGATAGCAAGCACGACGAAAAAAAGATAGCAAGTACGAAGAAAAAAGATAGCAAGCACGACGTAAAAAAGATAGCAAGCACGACGTAAATAGCAAGCACACATAAAAAAGATAGCAAGCACGACGAAAAAAAGATAGCAAGTACGAAGAAAAAAGATAGCAAGCACGACGAAAAAAAGATAGCAAGTACGAAGAAAAAAGATAGCAAGCACGACGAAAAAAAGATAGCAAGTACGAAGAAAAAAGATAGCAAGCACGACGAAAAAAAGATAGCAAGTACGAAGAAAAAAGATAGCAAGTACGACGAAAAAAAGATAGCAAGTACGAAGAAAAAAGATAGCAAGCACGACGAAAAAAAGATAGCAAGTACGAAGAAAAAAGATAGCAAGCACGACGAAAAAAAGATAGCAAGTACGAAGAAAAAAGATAGCAAGTACGACGAAAAAAAGATAGCAAGTACGAAGAAAAAAGATAGCAAGCACGACGAAAAAAAGATAGCAAGTACGAAGAAAAAAGATAGCAAGCACGACGTAAAAAAGATAGCAAGCACGACGTAAATAGCAAGCACACATAAAAAAGATAGCAAGCACGACGAAAAAAAGATAGCAAGTACGAAGAAAAAAGATAGCAAGCACGACGAAAAAAAGATAGCAAGTACGAAGAAAAAAGATAGCAAGCACGACGAAAAAAAGATAGCAAGTACGAAGAAAAAAGATAGCAAGCACGACGAAAAAAAGATAGCAAGTACGAAGAAAAAAGATAGCAAGCACGACGTAAAAAAGATAGCAAGCACGACGTAAATAGCAAGCACACATAAAAAAGATAGCAAGCACGACGAAAAAAAGATAGCAAGTACGAAGAAAAAAGATAGCAAGCACGACGAAAAAAAGATAGCAAGTACGAAGAAAAAAGATAGCAAGCACGACGTAAAAAAGATAGCAAGCACGACGTAAATAGCAAGCACACATAAAAAAGATAGCAAGCACGACGAAAAAAAGATAGCAAGTACGAAGAAAAAAGATAGCAAGCACGACGAAAAAAAAGATAGCAAGTACGAAGAAAAAAGATAGCAAGTACGACGAAAAAAAGATAGCAAGTACGAAGAAAAAAGATAGCAAGCACGACGAAAAAAAGATAGCAAGTACGAAGAAAAAAGATAGCAAGTACGACGAAAAAAAGATAGCAAGTACGAAGAAAAAAGATAGCAAGCACGACGAAAAAAAGATAGCAAGTACGAAGAAAAAAGATAGCAAGTACGACGAAAAAAAGATAGCAAGTACGAAGAAAAAAGATAGCAAGCACGACGAAAAAAAGATAGCAAGTACGAAGAAAAAAGATAGCAAGTACGACGAAAAAAAGATAGCAAGTACGAAGAAAAAAGATAGCAAGCACGACGAAAAAAAGATAGCAAGTACGAAGAAAAAAGATAGCAAGCACGACGAAAAAAAGATAGCAAGTACGAAGAAAAAAGATAGCAAGTACGACGAAAAAAAGATAGCAAGTACGAAGAAAAAAGATAGCAAGCACGACGAAAAAAAGATAGCAAGTACGAAGAAAAAAGATAGCAAGTACGACGAAAAAAAGATAGCAAGTACGAAGAAAAAAGATAGCAAGCACGACGAAAAAAAGATAGCAAGTACGAAGAAAAAAGATAGCAAGTACGACGAAAAAAAGATAGCAAGTACGAAGAAAAAAGATAGCAAGCACGACGAAAAAAAGATAGCAAGTACGAAGAAAAAAGATAGCAAGCACGACGAAAAAAAGATAGCAAGTACGAAGAAAAAAGATAGCAAGCACGACGAAAAAAAGATAGCAAGTACGAAGAAAAAAGATAGCAAGTACGACGAAAAAAAGATAGCAAGTACGAAGAAAAAAGATAGCAAGCACGACGAAAAAAAGATAGCAAGTACGAAGAAAAAAGATAGCAAGTACGACGAAAAAAAGATAGCAAGTACGAAGAAAAAAGATAGCAAGCACGACGAAAAAAAGATAGCAAGTACGAAGAAAAAAGATAGCAAGTACGACGAAAAAAAGATAGCAAGTACGAAGAAAAAAGATAGCAAGCACGACGTAAAAAAGATAGCAAGCACGACGTAAATAGCAAGCACACATAAAAAAGATAGCAAGCACGACGAAAAAAAGATAGCAAGTACGAAGAAAAAAGATAGCAAGCACGACGAAAAAAAGATAGCAAGTACGAAGAAAAAAGATAGCAAGTACGACGAAAAAAAGATAGCAAGTACGAAGAAAAAAGATAGCAAGCACGACGAAAAAAAGATAGCAAGTACGAAAAAAAAGATAGCAAGCACGACGTAAAAAAGATAGCAAGCACGACGTAAATAGCAAGCACACATAAAAAAGATAGCAAGCACGACGAAAAAAAGATAGCAAGTACGAAGAAAAAAGATAGCAAGCACGACGAAAAAAAGATAGCAAGTACGAAGAAAAAAGATAGCAAGCACGACGAAAAAAAGATAGCAAGTACGAAGAAAAAAGATAGCAAGCACGACGTAAAAAAGATAGCAAGCACGACGTAAATAGCAAGCACACATAAAAAAGATAGCAAGCACGACGAAAAAAAGATAGCAAGTACGAAGAAAAAAGATAGCAAGCACGACGAAAAAAAGATAGCAAGTACGAAGAAAAAAGATAGCAAGCACGACGAAAAAAAGATAGCAAGTACGAAGAAAAAAGATAGCAAGCACGACGAAAAAAAGATAGCAAGTACGAAGAAAAAAGATAGCAAGTACGACGAAAAAAAGATAGCAAGTACGAAGAAAAAAGATAGCAAGCACGACGAAAAAAAGATAGCAAGTACGAAGAAAAAAGATAGCAAGTACGACGAAAAAAAGATAGCAAGTACGAAGAAAAAAGATAGCAAGCACGACGAAAAAAAGATAGCAAGTACGAAGAAAAAAGATAGCAAGTACGACGAAAAAAAGATAGCAAGTACGAAGAAAAAAGATAGCAAGCACGACGAAAAAAAGATAGCAAGTACGAAGAAAAAAGATAGCAAGCACGACGTAAAAAAGATAGCAAGCACGACGTAAATAGCAAGCACACATAAAAGAGATAGCAAGCACGACGAAAAAAAGATAGCAAGTACGAAGAAAAAAGATAGCAAGCACGACGAAAAAAAGATAGCAAGTACGAAGAAAAAAGATAGCAAGCACGACGAAAAAAAGATAGCAAGTACGAAGAAAAAAGATAGCAAGCACGACGAAAAAAAGATAGCAAGTACGAAGAAAAAAGATAGCAAGCACGACGAAAAAAAGATAGCAAGTACGAAGAAAAAAGATAGCAAGTACGACGAAAAAAAGATAGCAAGTACGAAGAAAAAAGATAGCAAGCACGACGTAAAAAAGATAGCAAGCACGACGTAAATAGCAAGCACACATAAAAAAGATAGCAAGCACGACGAAAAAAAGATAGCAAGTACGAAGAAAAAAGATAGCAAGCACGACGAAAAAAAGATAGCAAGTACGAAGAAAAAAGATAGCAAGCACGACGTAAAAAAGATAGCAAGCACGACGTAAATAGCAAGCACACATAAAAAAGATAGCAAGCACGACGAAAAAAAGATAGCAAGTACGAAGAAAAAAGATAGCAAGCACGACGAAAAAAAGATAGCAAGTACGAAGAAAAAAGATAGCAAGTACGACGAAAAAAAGATAGCAAGTACGAAGAAAAAAGATAGCAAGCACGACGAAAAAAAGATAGCAAGTACGAAAAAAAAGATAGCAAGCACGACGTAAAAAAGATAGCAAGCACGACGTAAATAGCAAGCACACATAAAAAAGATAGCAAGCACGACGAAAAAAAGATAGCAAGTACGAAGAAAAAAGATAGCAAGCACGACGAAAAAAAGATAGCAAGTACGAAGAAAAAAGATAGCAAGCACGACGAAAAAAAGATAGCAAGTACGAAGAAAAAAGATAGCAAGCACGACGTAAAAAAGATAGCAAGCACGACGTAAATAGCAAGCACACATAAAAAAGATAGCAAGCACGACGAAAAAAAGATAGCAAGTACGAAGAAAAAAGATAGCAAGCACGACGAAAAAAAGATAGCAAGTACGAAGAAAAAAGATAGCAAGCACGACGAAAAAAAGATAGCAAGTACGAAGAAAAAAGATAGCAAGCACGACGAAAAAAAGATAGCAAGTACGAAGAAAAAAGATAGCAAGTACGACGAAAAAAAGATAGCAAGTACGAAGAAAAAAGATAGCAAGCACGACGAAAAAAAGATAGCAAGTACGAAGAAAAAAGATAGCAAGTACGACGAAAAAAAGATAGCAAGTACGAAGAAAAAAGATAGCAAGCACGACGAAAAAAAGATAGCAAGTACGAAGAAAAAAGATAGCAAGTACGACGAAAAAAAGATAGCAAGTACGAAGAAAAAAGTTAGCAAGCACGACGAAAAAAAGATAGCAAGTACGAAGAAAAAAGATAGCAAGCACGACGTAAAAAAGATAGCAAGCACGACGTAAATAGCAAGCACACATAAAAGAGATAGCAAGCACGACGAAAAAAAGATAGCAAGTACGAAGAAAAAAGATAGCAAGCACGACGAAAAAAAGATAGCAAGTACGAAGAAAAAAGATAGCAAGCACGACGAAAAAAAGATAGCAAGTACGAAGAAAAAAGATAGCAAGCACGACGAAAAAAAGATAGCAAGTACGAAGAAAAAAGATAGCAAGCACGACGAAAAAAAGATAGCAAGTACGAAGAAAAAAGATAGCAAGTACGACGAAAAAAAGATAGCAAGTACGAAGAAAAAAGATAGCAAGCACGACGAAAAAAAGATAGCAAGTACGAAGAAAAAAGATAGCAAGTACGACGAAAAAAAGATAGCAAGTACGAAGAAAAAAGATAGCAAGCACGACGAAAAAAAGATAGCAAGTACGAAGAAAAAAGATAGCAAGCACGACGAAAAAAAGATAGCAAGTACGAAGAAAAAAGATAGCAAGTACGACGAAAAAAAGATAGCAAGTACGAAGAAAAAAGATAGCAAGCACGACGAAAAAAAGATAGCAAGTACGAAGAAAAAAGATAGCAAGTACGACGAAAAAAAGATAGCAAGTACGAAGAAAAAAGATAGCAAGCACGACGAAAAAAAGATAGCAAGTACGAAGAAAAAAGATAGCAAGTACGACGAAAAAAAGATAGCAAGTACGAAGAAAAAAGATAGCAAGCACGACGAAAAAAAGATAGCAAGTACGAAGAAAAAAGATAGCAAGCACGACGTAAAAAAGATAGCAAGCACGACGTAAATAGCAAGCACACATAAAAAAGATAGCAAGCACGACGAAAAAAAGATAGCAAGTACGAAGAAAAAAGATAGCAAGCACGACGAAAAAAAGATAGCAAGTACGAAGAAAAAAGATAGCAAGCACGACGAAAAAAAGATAGCAAGTACGAAGAAAAAAGATAGCAAGCACGACGAAAAAAAGATAGCAAGTACGAAGAAAAAAGATAGCAAGCACGACGTAAAAAAGATAGCAAGCACGACGTAAATAGCAAGCACACATAAAAAAGATAGCAAGCACGACGAAAAAAAGATAGCAAGTACGGAAGAAAAAAGATAGCAAGCACGACGAAAAAAAGATAGCAAGTACGAAGAAAAAAGATAGCAAGCACGACGTAAAAAAGATAGCAAGCACGACGTAAATAGCAAGCACACATAAAAAAGATAGCAAGCACGACGAAAAAAAGATAGCAAGTACGAAGAAAAAAGATAGCAAGCACGACGAAAAAAAGATAGCAAGTACGAAGAAAAAAGATAGCAAGTACGACGAAAAAAAGATAGCAAGTACGAAGAAAAAAGATAGCAAGCACGACGAAAAAAAGATAGCAAGTACGAAGAAAAAAGATAGCAAGTACGACGAAAAAAAGATAGCAAGTACGAAGAAAAAAGATAGCAAGCACGACGTAAAAAAGATAGCAAGCACGACGTAAATAGCAAGCACACATAAAAAAGATAGCAAGCACGACGAAAAAAAGATAGCAAGTACGAAGAAAAAAGATAGCAAGTACGACGAAAAAAAGATAGCAAGTACGAAGAAAAAAGATAGCAAGCACGACGAAAAAAAGATAGCAAGTACGAAGAAAAAAGATAGCAAGCACGACGAAAAAAAGATAGCAAGTACGAAGAAAAAAGATAGCAAGTACGACGAAAAAAAGATAGCAAGTACGAAGAAAAAAGATAGCAAGCACGACGTAAAAAAGATAGCAAGCACGACGTAAATAGCAAGCACACATAAAAGAGATAGCAAGCACGACGAAAAAAAGATAGCAAGTACGAAGAAAAAAGATAGCAAGCACGACGAAAAAAAGATAGCAAGTACGAAGAAAAAAGATAGCAAGTACGACGAAAAAAAGATAGCAAGTACGAAGAAAAAAGATAGCAAGCACGACGAAAAAAAGATAGCAAGTACGAAGAAAAAAGATAGCAAGCACAACGAAAAAAAGATAGCAAGTACGAAGAAAAAAGATAGCAAGCACGACGAAAAAAAGATAGCAAGTACGAAGAAAAAAGATAGCAAGTACGACGAAAAAAAGATAGCAAGTACGAAGAAAAAAGATAGCAAGCACGACGAAAAAAAGATAGCAAGTACGAAGAAAAAAGATAGCAAGCACGACGAAAAAAAGATAGCAAGTACGAAGAAAAAAGATAGCAAGCACGACGAAAAAAAGATAGCAAGTACGAAGAAAAAAGATAGCAAGTACGACGAAAAAAAGATAGCAAGTACGAAGAAAAAAGATAGCAAGCACGACGAAAAAAAGATAGCAAGTACGAAGAAAAAAGATAGCAAGCACGACGAAAAAAAGATAGCAAGTACGAAGAAAAAAGATAGCAAGCACGACGTAAAAAAGATAGCAAGCACGACGTAAATAGCAAGCACACATAAAAAAGATAGCAAGCACGACGAAAAAAAGATAGCAAGTACGAAGAAAAAAGATAGCAAGCACGACGAAAAAAAGATAGCAAGTACGAAGAAAAAAGATAGCAAGCACGACGAAAAAAAGATAGCAAGTACGAAGAAAAAAGATAGCAAGCACGACGTAAAAAAGATAGCAAGCACGACGTAAATAGCAAGCACACATAAAAAAGATAGCAAGCACGACGAAAAAAAGATAGCAAGTACGAAGAAAAAAGATAGCAAGCACGACGAAAAAAAGATAGCAAGTACGAAGAAAAAAGATAGCAAGCACGACGTAAAAAAGATAGCAAGCACGACGTAAATAGCAAGCACACATAAAAAAGATAGCAAGCACGACGAAAAAAAGATAGCAAGTACGAAGAAAAAAGATAGCAAGCACGACGAAAAAAAGATAGCAAGTACGAAGAAAAAAGATAGCAAGCACGACGAAAAAAAGATAGCAAGTACGAAGAAAAAAGATAGCAAGTACGACGAAAAAAAGATAGCAAGTACGAAGAAAAAAGATAGCAAGCACGACGAAAAAAAGATAGCAAGTACGAAGAAAAAAGATAGCAAGCACGACGTAAAAAAGATAGCAAGCACGACGTAAATAGCAAGCACACATAAAAGAGATAGCAAGCACGACGAAAAAAAGATAGCAAGTACGAAGAAAAAAGATAGCAAGCACGACGAAAAAAAGATAGCAAGTACGAAGAAAAAAGATAGCAAGCACGACGAAAAAAAGATAGCAAGTACGAAGAAAAAAGATAGCAAGCACGACGAAAAAAAGATAGCAAGTACGAAGAAAAAAGATAGCAAGCACGACGAAAAAAAGATAGCAAGTACGAAGAAAAAAGATAGCAAGCACGACGAAAAAAAGATAGCAAGTACGAAGAAAAAAGATAGCAAGCACGACGAAAAAAAGATAGCAAGTACGAAGAAAAAAGATAGCAAGTACGACGAAAAAAAGATAGCAAGTACGAAGAAAAAAGATAGCAAGCACGACGAAAAAAAGATAGCAAGTACGAAGAAAAAAGATAGCAAGTACGACGAAAAAAAGATAGCAAGTACGAAGAAAAAAGATAGCAAGCACGAAGAAAAAAGATAGCAAGTACGAAGAAAAAAGATAGCAAGTACGAAGAAAAAAGATAGCAAGCACGACGAAAAAAAGATAGCAAGTACGAAGAAAAAAGATAGCAAGCACGACGAAAAAAAGATAGCAAGTACGAAGAAAAAAGATAGCAAGCACGACGAAAAAAAGATAGCAAGTACGAAGAAAAAAGATAGCAAGCACGACGAAAAAAAGATAGCAAGTACGAAGAAAAAAGATAGCAAGTACGACGAAAAAAAGATAGCAAGTACGAAGAAAAAAGATAGCAAGCACGACGAAAAAAAGATAGCAAGTACGAAGAAAAAAGATAGCAAGTACGACGAAAAAAAGATAGCAAGTACGAAGAAAAAAGATAGCAAGCACGACGAAAAAAAGATAGCAAGTACGAAGAAAAAAGATAGCAAGTACGACGAAAAAAAGATAGCAAGTACGAAGAAAAAAGATAGCAAGCACGACGAAAAAAAGATAGCAAGTACGAAGAAAAAAGATAGCAAGCACGACGTAAAAAAGATAGCAAGCACGACGTAAATAGCAAGCACACATAAAAGAGATAGCAAGCACGACGAAAAAAAGATAGCAAGTACGAAGAAAAAAGATAGCAAGCACGACGAAAAAAAGATAGCAAGTACGAAGAAAAAAGATAGCAAGCACGACGTAAAAAAGATAGCAAGCACGACGTAAATAGCAAGCACACATAAAAAAGATAGCAAGCACGACGAAAAAAAGATAGCAAGTACGAAGAAAAAAGATAGCAAGCACGACGAAAAAAAGATAGCAAGTACGAAGAAAAAAGATAGCAAGTACGACGAAAAAAAGATAGCAAGTACGAAGAAAAAAGATAGCAAGCACGACGAAAAAAAGATAGCAAGTACGAAGAAAAAAGATAGCAAGTACGACGAAAAAAAGATAGCAAGTACGAAGAAAAAAGATAGCAAGTACGACGAAAAAAAGATAGCAAGTACGAAGAAAAAAGATAGCAAGCACGACGAAAAAAAGATAGCAAGTACGAAGAAAAAAGATAGCAAGTACGACGAAAAAAAGATAGCAAGTACGAAGAAAAAAGATAGCAAGCACGACGAAAAAAAGATAGCAAGTACGAAGAAAAAAGATAGCAAGTACGACGAAAAAAAGATAGCAAGTACGAAGAAAAAAGATAGCAAGCACGACGAAAAAAAGATAGCAAGTACGAAGAAAAAAGATAGCAAGCACGACGTAAAAAAGATAGCAAGCACGACGTAAATAGCAAGCACACATAAAAAAGATAGCAAGCACGACGAAAAAAAGATAGCAAGTACGAAGAAAAAAGATAGCAAGCACGACGAAAAAAAGATAGCAAGTACGAAGAAAAAAGATAGCAAGCACGACGTAAAAAAGATAGCAAGCACGACGTAAATAGCAAGCACACATAAAAAAGATAGCAAGCACGACGAAAAAAAGATAGCAAGTACGAAGAAAAAAGATAGCAAGCACGACGAAAAAAAGATAGCAAGTACGAAGAAAAAAGATAGCAAGTACGACGAAAAAAAGATAGCAAGTACGAAGAAAAAAGATAGCAAGCACGACGAAAAAAAGATAGCAAGTACGAAGAAAAAAGATAGCAAGCACGACGAAAAAAAGATAGCAAGTACGAAGAAAAAAGATAGCAAGCACGACGAAAAAAAGATAGCAAGTACGAAGAAAAAAGATAGCAAGCACGACGAAAAAAAGATAGCAAGTACGAAGAAAAAAGATAGCAAGCACGACGAAAAAAAGATAGCAAGTACGAAGAAAAAAGATAGCAAGTACGACGAAAAAAAGATAGCAAGTACGAAGAAAAAAGATAGCAAGCACGACGAAAAAAAGATAGCAAGTACGAAGAAAAAAGATAGCAAGTACGACGAAAAAAAGATAGCAAGTACGAAGAAAAAAGATAGCAAGCACGACGAAAAAAAGATAGCAAGTACGAAGAAAAAAGATAGCAAGTACGACGAAAAAAAGATAGCAAGTACGAAGAAAAAAGATAGCAAGCACGACGAAAAAAAGATAGCAAGTACGAAGAAAAAAGATAGCAAGCACGACGTAAAAAAGATAGCAAGCACGACGTAAATAGCAAGCACACATAAAAGAGATAGCAAGCACGACGAAAAAAAGATAGCAAGTACGAAGAAAAAAGATAGCAAGCACGACGAAAAAAAGATAGCAAGTACGAAGAAAAAAGATAGCAAGCACGACGTAAAAAAGATAGCAAGCACGACGTAAATAGCAAGCACACATAAAAAAGATAGCAAGCACGACGAAAAAAAGATAGCAAGTACGAAGAAAAAAGATAGCAAGCACGACGAAAAAAAGATAGCAAGTACGAAGAAAAAAGATAGCAAGTACGACGAAAAAAAGATAGCAAGTACGAAGAAAAAAGATAGCAAGCACGACGAAAAAAAGATAGCAAGTACGAAGAAAAAAGATAGCAAGTACGACGAAAAAAAGATAGCAAGTACGAAGAAAAAAGATAGCAAGTACGACGAAAAAAAGATAGCAAGTACGAAGAAAAAAGATAGCAAGCACGACGAAAAAAAGATAGCAAGTACGAAGAAAAAAGATAGCAAGTACGACGAAAAAAAGATAGCAAGTACGAAGAAAAAAGATAGCAAGCACGACGAAAAAAAGATAGCAAGTACGAAGAAAAAAGATAGCAAGTACGACGAAAAAAAGATAGCAAGTACGAAGAAAAAAGATAGCAAGCACGACGAAAAAAAGATAGCAAGTACGAAGAAAAAAGATAGCAAGCACGACGTAAAAAAGATAGCAAGCACGACGTAAATAGCAAGCACACATAAAAAAGATAGCAAGCACGACGAAAAAAAGATAGCAAGTACGAAGAAAAAAGATAGCAAGCACGACGAAAAAAAGATAGCAAGTACGAAGAAAAAAGATAGCAAGCACGACGTAAAAAAGATAGCAAGCACGACGTAAATAGCAAGCACACATAAAAAAGATAGCAAGCACGACGAAAAAAAGATAGCAAGTACGAAGAAAAAAGATAGCAAGCACGACGAAAAAAAGATAGCAAGTACGAAGAAAAAAGATAGCAAGTACGACGAAAAAAAGATAGCAAGTACGAAGAAAAAAGATAGCAAGCACGACGAAAAAAAGATAGCAAGTACGAAGAAAAAAGATAGCAAGTACGACGAAAAAAAGATAGCAAGTACGAAGAAAAAAGATAGCAAGCACGACGAAAAAAAGATAGCAAGTACGAAGAAAAAAGATAGCAACCCTTGCGCCCAGTCCATCCTGGCTAACCCTTGCGTCCAGTCCATCCTGGCTAACCCTTGCGCCCAGTTCATCCTGGCTAACCCTTGCGTCCAGTCCATCCTGGCTAACCCTTGCGCCCAGTCCATCCTGGCTAACCCTTGCGTCCAGTCCATCCTGGCTAACCCTTGCGCCCAGTTCATCCTGGCTAACCCTTGCGTCCAGTCCATCCTGGCTAACCCTTGCGCCCAGTCCATCCTGGCTAACCCTTGCGCCCAGTCCATCCTGGCTAACCCTTGCGTCCAGTCCATCCTGGCTAACCCTTGCGCCCAGTTCATCCTGGCTAACCCTTGCGCCCAGTCCATCCTTGCTATCCCTTGCGCCCCAGACCAACCTGCTATCCCTTGCGCAAATTTTTACACAAGACTAGCCTTCATTTTTAATTACAAATTTGTTTTATTATAACAAACATAGTCGAAATCTTTTGGTTTAGCCAAAAAATGGATTTTCTCAAAATTGTTAATATCAAATCAATACTGCTGCTGTACTCTATGGTCAAAATTATAAACTATATTTTAATGTTGTGGTGTATATAAGTACGTTGTTGTATCGTGTAAATAGGCGAAAATCAATAATAATGAGTTTTTCAAATTGACCAATCATATTTCTAGAAATTATGTGGAATTTTTTGTTTAAATAACTTTCCAGTGCAGACGCCTTCTTTAAGGGGCCTGTTTATACGATGCCCCCAAATGCTCATATAAACAATACATGGCAAAAAAATTGTATCGACAGGCATGGAATAGATCTTCTGTGACGTCACGAGATCCAAAAATCAATAAAAGTGGTCATGCGCAGTACACTAAATTCATATTTTGTGTGGTATTTGAACATAGCAATAATAAATACGAAAAAATAGACTATTTGACATATTTTTAGGGCATTAGAAAATTTTGAATAAATTAAGTTTTTTAAATGAACTAAATTTTCCATTATTTATAAGTTATTAATGATTAATTTATCATTAATTATTATAACACGTTTTTTGCTTACAGTTAGCTCTGTTGTGTTGTTGTCGTTATGTTATGTTATCTTAAGTAAAGACACAATTGGCGATCCGTAACGATGAGGAATTAAATAAATTATTATCTGTCCAAGAAGACTGAAACATTAACATAAATTGTTGTTATTAACAACAAATATAAACAACGGCTCTTTTTAGGGCCACAAATTATTATAGAAAAAAGAAATTTAATCTCAATTATGCTCAATCCTATCTATTTTCTTTACATAATTTCTTACTTTTATATTTAAATATGAGCCATGTTGAATTTTGATAATATGTTAATAAGAGTAAATTTAGTATTTTAGTGTAAATATCTAGTATCATTTTATTCAGTGATTCACGCTGAATATACTGATGTATAATTTATTATTATTTAATGAAAATTTGGTACTGAAAAAATCCAAGTATGTTAAATGAAATGTATAAGGTTTTAACGATGTTATAGTCATAGTTTATGATTTTTTTTTAGTTTTATACTGATTCTTTTGATATATAACATTAACTTTTTATGAAAATTTGTCCAAGAAAAATGAATTATAAAAATTATAAGTGTCACGTCAACTGTTTATTATATAGCGTATATACCTGAGTTAAATTTCTTTTTCGTATATATTTGGTGGCTCTGAAAAGAGCCGATTACTGGAAAATGTGCAATCCAGACTTTATTTGAAGTTATTTATACTTGAAGTAAAAATCCTTTTCATGATATATTTGGCGAACGCCAGTAATTTCTCAAAGCAACAACTTTGTTCTGAATACGTTTGAATCCACCTAGTACAATCACACCATTCCTAATTCCCAATCCTGAATCTAAGAACAACACGTGTTGTTCGCAAATCTAAGTGACTCTAATATAAAATACGGTGGAATCTGTGCCGATGATTCCCGCCCATTCGGGTTGGTCTCGCCTATACACGAGCAAGAGTCAGAGATTTCACGCCTAGCCGAGGCACCGTGGTTCCCCCTTACATCATATGACTCAAAGATATAACTTCAAGAAATACAATATAAGGTCTCCCCACAATGTCGACTGAAAGCCTACGTCTCCAAACGAACTCTGCATTCCCGACAACACCGGCATAGGCACATGGATTCCGTCTGCCACGTACGAGGACGTGGGGGGGTGTCCATGGAGGCCTATGGTCGTGCACCGTGTTCCATCGTTGGCCCAGGCAAAGGACATGCTAATTAATAAACAATGTCTAATAACCCACAGTATAATCGCACAAGATTAATTCAAACGCAACAGAAACAAAGAATCACTTGTATTGAACTCACTAACATTCTATGAACTAATGTAGATTTGTACCGAGCTTATATACCCACAACTAAATACTGACAAATTGATTCTTGACGCTGATTGGCTGTCGGCTTCCCCCACCCTTTACCAACGATTAATTATCAATTTTTAGTATTTTTTTCAAAAACTAAGAAAGATATTCATTTATACTTTGCGGCATTGAATTCCTCGGAAAATTTCCCATTAGATAGACTATAATTTTATGAAAAAGTTTTTTTTTTAAGTAAAAATTCGTAGCGATTAAAAAATTTGAAATAATTGTAAATATCTCGAAAACTAAAAGAGATATTGATTTATACGCAGCGCCATTGGATTCCTCGTGATATTCTGCATAAGATAATCTATATTTCGTGTATTTAATATTTTTTATAAGTTCAATAATAATTAAAATGTTTAATACATGTATACCATGTATTGTGCCTATGCTTAAAAACTCGGAAATTTTTCAAAATTCAATATCTCGAGAACTAAAAGAGATAGAAACCTCATCTATGCAGCAAAATACTCAGAATTTTATGTAGATTAATATTATTTTAAAAAATATATACCTTAATTTGAGTATGACAACTGTGTATTTGGTATGGGCCACGGTGAAATTCATTGTTAATTATCTCGGAAATTACAAAAGATAATTAGATGCACTCTGCGGCATTGGATTCTCCGTAAAAGTTTCTATAAGATAGACTATAATTTATATTAAAAACAATTTTTAAAACATATTTTCTGGGCCACTACATTTTTTGGAAATAAATGTTAATATCTCAGAAACCAAAAGAGATATCGTCTTGTACTTTGCGGCATTAGATTCCTCTTCGGATTCTGCATTAGGAAAAACATATTTAATTTATTAATTATTCACCATGTGCCCAAAAATTAAATTTGAAAATTGGCGAGTATTTCTCAGCCGTTCGATCAGATGCACGACTTAATAGTTAACTTGCTGTTGGTTATGTTTATATATATGCTGAAGTCGTAGCAGTAACTTGTTTTAGTCCCATAAGCCCAATGTATTTTACTTGTGTTATAGACATACATAGCTTTTGCGCGCTGTGATTGGCTGATATTTGAATGACTAGGAATCTTAGAGAGATGGGAATTTTACATTGTGTATTGTATTGCATGGTGATTTACTATTTTATCAATACAAATTGAACCCGTAGAGCTAATCTATTGAAAAATATAAGACTTATAGAAGAAAATACGTAGAATCGAATGGAATTATGAATGCATTTGTATTTTCAGGCGTTTTGTATTATATGATTAGAAAATACGCAGAATTTAGCAGTAAAATTGGCAAATTTAAAATCTCAGATAATATATAAAATTTAATATCTCGAGAACTAGAAGAGATAGAATTCCCATCTACGCAGCAAAATTCGCAGAATTAAATGGAATATATGGCATCAAAACATATGTACTTTTTATTGGGTGTAGCAAATTGTGTATTGTTAAAATATCTTAGCGTTTTGCCATAAATGTACTGCATTTTTATTTGCAATAATTAAAATTTATAATATATACAACCCATGTACTTTGCCCTATGCTTAAGACCCTACAAAAGATCAAATGTTTCCTATAAAATGTATACCTTAATTCGGATGTGACAAACGTGCATTTGATATAGTCAGTGTTTAATTTAAAAATTCTATAAAGAACTGTTTATTATTTAATGCATAAATGAAGTAAAATTCTTTTTTGTATTGTATGTGGTGGCTCTGAAAATTTATTAATACATTCTAATTATAGGTGAAGTAAAAATTCTTTTTTGAATTATTATTTGTGGCTCTGAAAAGAGCCGATTTTTATATGTATGTAAATAAATTATGGGAGAATCATTTATTTATTTTTGAACAGCTTTTACATCTTTCTTTACAAAAGTATTACACGTCACGTACAACACAGTCAGTCTCAGTGTAACAAACAAGGAACACATCCGACGTGTCGAGCACAAATGACGCTAACAAGTATTGCAGTTTCATTTTATATACGAACTCATACCGATTGCTGCCGAAGTCCCCATGTTAAGGATAGGAATGTACACTGTATGCGGATAACAATACCATGCTGCTTTCCTATTGGTTTGTTTAACTTCAACACACACACTCAAATACAGAAAGCATAAAAGTGCGAACACTAAGTTTTTTGTTTAATCATTCTACTTCCATACTACAGTTAGTTTTGTTCTATTGTTGCCGTTACATTACGTTATCTTAATGTAGACACAATTGGCGATCCGTAACGATGAAGAATTAAACAAATTATTATCTATTATTGTTAATAACAAATACAAACAATGGCTCTTATTAGGGCCACAAATTATTATACAAAAAAGAATTTTAATTTCATTTATATTTAAATATCTAATTTAATGTATAACTTATAATTAATAATAGTTATTTTTTATTTGCTAATTTTAACAATATTAAATATTTTTTTGCAACGATTTTATGTATAATTATCTTAATTTTATGAATAGAAGTACTGGAACTATAAAAAAATAACCGGGATGTCGGCCTACAAATTCTCCTAATTTGTAAAAGGAGCGATTGAGGAGACTGTCTACGCATGTTAATCCACAGGGCACTTTGGATCTGAAACAAAAATAAAGATACTGTCATGGAGTGGGTTCATATAGGTAGATCCTTAAAAAATATATTTATTCATAACTCATGTTGTAGCTGAGCAAATTTAATGAAATTTGGTATATGTAGTTAATAAAATACGTAGATTTTAATAATAATATTTTAATTTTTTTACCTCTACCCATTTTTGGGTAGTAAACATCTACCCATATATGGGTATAGGATACAGTTTTAATTTTATAAAAATTGAATTTCCTGTGTCAAAATACACATGTATACCAAATTTGGTTACAATATTCCAACAGATAATCCAGAAAATTGAAATTGTTTTTTAAGTTCATTGACCTTTTGAGTTTCGCCGCTTTAAACAATATTTTCCTGTGCTTAAACCAATCGTACAATAATTCTGAAAATTGGTATACATATACTAGAAAACCTGTACATTCTAATGCAAAACTCGACAAATTTGTATATCTACCCAGTTTTGGGTAGCAAACACCTACCCATTTATCAGCGGGAGGTACGGTTTTAATTTAATCAAAAATGGATTCTTCGGCGCAAAATACATATGTACACAAATTTTTGTTAATTTTCTCCCCGGCATATACAAAATATCTTAAGTTGTATTTGCCGTAATTTTTTAGATTTTTTATGGGCAAGCGATGCTGTCGGTAGACCATAAAAATTCAATATGTGTTTATTTAAAATCGCTTCGATAAAAATTTATGAAAATTGGTATACTTATATAAGAAAATACGTAGAATCGTATGGTTAAGTCGAAAATTTTGTATCTCGATCCATTTTTGGGTAAAAAATACGAACCCATTTAAGGGTAGCACCTAGAAATTTTATTTTTCATAAATCAATTCCTCGTGTTAAAATACATATGTGTACATAGTTTCATCAAAATATTTCAAAGGGCATATCCATATTTGCTGTTTGTTTGAAGTTTTTAAGAAACGTATATATACCCAGAAGTCGTAGCAGTCTGTTGTTTTAGTCCCATAAGCGCAATGTATTGTACTTGTGTCGATAGATAACACAACTTCTGTGCATTGTAATTGGCTGATATTTGAATAACTAGGGATCTCAGAGAGACAAGTCAGTTTTACATTATGTATTGTATTGGAGAAGAAATTAATGTATGAATATAATGATTTACTATTTTATTAATAAAAATTGAACCCGTACAGCTAATATATATAGAGAAGATATCAAAATGTCCTCTACGGCAATGAATTCCTCGGAAAATTTCCTATATAGTAGACCATAATTTAATATTAGATATATTTTTTATTTTCTGAATTCTTAAAATTATTGTTTTGGCCATCCCTTGCGCTACAGGCTATCCCTTGCGCTCCAGTCCATCCTGGCTATCCCTTGCGCTCCAGTCCATCCTGGCTAACCCTTGCGCCCCAGTCCATCCTGGCTAACCCTTGCGTCCAGTCCATCCTGGCTAACCCTTGCGCCCAGTCCATCCTGGCTATCCCTTGCGCCCCAGTCCATCCTGGCTAACCCTAGCGTCCAGTCCATCCTGGCTAACCCTTGCGCCCAGTCCTTCCTGGCTACCCCTTGCGCCCCAGTCCATCCTGGCTAACCCTTGCGCCCCAGTCCATCCTGGCTATCCCTTGCGCTCCAGTCCATCCTGGCTAACCCTTGCGCCCCAGTCCATCCTGGCTAACCCTTGCGTCCAGTCCATCCTGGCTAACCCTTGCGCCCAGTCCATCCTGGCTATCCCTTGCGCCCCAGTCCAACCTGGCTAACCCTAGCGTCCAGTCCATCCTGGCTAACCATTGCGCCCAGTCCTTCCTGGCTATCCCTTGCGCCCCAGTCCATCCTGGCTAACCCTAGCGTCCAGTCCATCCTGGCTAACCCTTGCGCCCAGTCCTTCCTGGCTATCCCTTGCGCCCCAGTCCATCCTGGCTAACCCTTGCGTCCAGTCCATCCTGGCTAACCCTTGCGCCCAGTCCATCCTGGCTAAACCTTGCGCCCAGTCCATCCTGGCTATCCCTTGCGCCCCAGACCAACTTGCTATCCCTTGCGCAAATTTTTACACAAGACTAGCCTTCATTTTTAATTACAAATTTGTTTTATTATGACAAACATAGTCGAAATCTTTTGGTTTAGCCAAAAAATGGATTTTCTCAAAATTGTTAATATCAAATCAATACTGCTGCTGTACTCTATGGTCAAAATTATAAACTATATTTTAATGTTGTGGTGTATATAAGTACGTTGTTGTATCGTGTAAATAGGCGAAAATCAATAATAATGATTTTTTCAAATTGACCAATCATATTTCTAGAAATTATGTGGAATTTTTTGTTTAAATAACTTTCCAGTGCAGACGCCTTCTTTAAGGGGCCTGTTTATACGATGCCCCCAAATGCTCATATAAACAATACATGGCAAAAAAATTGTATCGACAGGCATGGAATAGATTTTCTGTGACGTCACGAGATCCAAAAATCAATAAAAGTGGTCATGCGCAGTACACTAAATTCAAATTTTGTGTGGTATTTGAACATAGCAATAATAAATACGAAAAAATAGACTATTTGACATATTTTTAGGGCATTAGAAAATTTTGAATAAATTCAGTTTTTTAAATGAACTAAATTTTCCATTATTTATAAGTTATTAATGATTAATTTTTCAACGTTTTATTAGTTTTAGATACCTGTTCCCCTGAAATATTTAACGAAATGATATTTCTTGTATTGCTTATTAATCCAGCAATGATTTTACATAGGTTTCATTTTGTCAGTAACCTTTTTAGGATAACTCTGGGCCAATAATAGCCAGCCGTCACGATAGAATATTTCAACGTTTTATTAGTTTTAGATACCTGTTCCCCTGAAATATTTAACGAAATGATATTTCTTGTATTGCTTATTAATCCAGCAATGATTTTACATAGGTTTCATTTTGTCAGTAACCTTTTTAGGATAACTCTGGGCCAATAATAGCCAGCCGTCACGATAGAATATTTCAACGTTTTATTAGTTTTAGATACCTGTTCCCCTGAAATATTTAACGAAATGATATTTCTTGTATTGCTTATTAATCCAGCAATGATTTTACATAGGTTTCATTTTGTCAGTAACCTTTTTAGGATAACTCTGGGCCAATAATAGCCAGCCGTCACGATAGAATATTTCAACGTTTTATTAGTTTTAGATACCTGTTCCCCTGAAATATTTAACGAAATGATATTTCTTGTATTGCTTATTAATCCAGCAATGATTTTACATAGGTTTCATTTTGTCAGTAACCTTTTTAGGATAACTCTGGGCCAATAATAGCCAGCCGTCACAATAGAATATTTCAACGTTTTATTAGTTTTAGATACCTGTTCCCCTGAAATATTTAACGAAATGATATTTCTTGTATTGCTTATTAATCCAGCAATGATTATACATAGGTTTCATTTTGTCAGTAACCTTTTTAGGATAACTCTGGGCCAATAATAGCCAGCCGTCACGATAGAATATTTCAACGTTTTATTAGTTTTAGATACCTGTTCCCCTGAAATATTTAACGAAATGATATTTCTTGTATTGCTTATTAATCCAGCAATGATTTTACATAGGTTTCATTTTGTCAGTAACCTTTTTAGGATAACTCTGGGCCAATAATAGCCAGCCGTCACGATAGAATATTTCAACGTTTTATTAGTTTTAGATACCTGTTCCCCTGAAATATTTAACGAAATGATATTTCTTGTATTGCTTATTAATCCAGCAATGATTTTACATAGGTTTCATTTTGTCAGTAACCTTTTTAGGATAACTCTGGGCCAATAATAGCCAGCCGTCACGATAGAATATTTCAACGTTTTATTAGTTTTAGATACCTGTTCCCCTGAAATATTTAACGAAATGATATTTCTTGTATTGCTTATTAATCCAGCAATGATTTTACATAGGTTTCATTTTGTCAGTAACCTTTTTAGGATAACTCTTGGCCAATAATAGCCAGCCGTCACGATAGAATATTTCAACGTTTTATTAGTTTTAGATACCTGTTCCCCTGAAATATTTAACGAAATGATATTTCTTGTATTGCTTATTAATCCAGCAATGATTTTACATAGGTTTCATTTTGTCAGTAACCTTTTTAGGATAACTCTGGGCCAATAATAGCCAGCCGTCACGATAGAATATTTCAACGTTTTATTAGTTTTAGATACCTGTTCCCCTGAAATATTTAACGAAATGATATTTCTTGTATTGCTTATTAATCCAGCAATGATTATACATAGGTTTCATTTTGTCAGTAACCTTTTTAGGATAACTCTGGGCCAATAATAGCCAGCCGTCACGATAGAATATTTCAACGTTTTATTAGTTTTAGATACCTGTTCCCCTGAAATATTTAACGAAATGATATTTCTTGTATTGCTTATTAATCCAGCAATGATTTTACATAGGTCTCATTTTGTCAGTAACCTTTTTAGGATAACTCTGGGCCAATAATAGCCAGCCGTCACAATAGAATATTTCAACGTTTTATTAGTTTTAGATACCTGTTCCGCTGAAATATTTAACGAAATGATATTTCTTGTATTGCTTATTAATCCAGCAATGATTTTACATAGGTTTCATTTTGTCAGTAACCTTTTTAGGATAACTCTGGGCCAATAATAGCCAGCCGTCACGATAGAATATTTCAACGTTTTATTAGTTTTAGATACCTGTTCCCCTGAAATATTTAACGAAATGATATTTCTTGTATTGCTTATTAATCCAGCAATGATTTTACATAGGTTTCATTTTGTCAGTAACCTTTTTAGGATAACTCTGGGCCAATAATAGCCAGCCGTCACGATAGAATATTTCAACGTTTTATTAGTTTTAGATACCTGTTCCCCTGAAATATTTAACGAAATGATATTTCTTGTATTGCTTATTAATCCAGCAATGATTTTACATAGGTTTCATTTTGTCAGTAACCTTTTTAGGATAACTCTGGGCCAATAATAGCCAGCCGTCACGATAGAATATTTCAACGTTTTATTAGTTTTAGATACCTGTTCCCCTGAAATATTTAACGAAATGATATTTCTTGTATTGCTTATTAATCCAGCAATGATTTTACATAGGTTTCATTTTGTCAGTAACCTTTTTAGGATAACTCTGGGCCAATAATAGCCAGCCGTCACGATAGAATATTTCAACGTTTTATTAGTTTTAGATACCTGTTCCCCTGAAATATTTAACGAAATGATATTTCTTGTATTGCTTATTAATCCAGCAATGATTTTACATAGGTTTCATTTTGTCAGTAACCTTTTTAGGATAACTCTGGGCCAATAATAGCCAGCCGTCACGATAGAATATTTCAACGTTTTATTAGTTTTAGATACCTGTTCCCCTGAAATATTTAACGAAATGATATTTCTTGTATTGCTTATTAATCCAGCAATGATTTTACATAGGTTTCATTTTGTCAGTAACCTTTTTAGGATAACTCTGGGCCAATAATAGCCAGCCGTCACGATAGAATATTTCAACGTTTTATTAGTTTTAGATACCTGTTCCCCTGAAATATTTAACGAAATGATATTTCTTGTATTGCTTATTAATCCAGCAATGATTTTACATAGGTTTCATTTTGTCAGTAACCTTTTTAGGATAACTCTGGGCCAATAATAGCCAGCCGTCACGATAGAATATTTCAACGTTTTATTAGTTTTAGATACCTGTTCCCCTGAAATATTTAACGAAATGATATTTCTTGTATTGCTTATTAATCCAGCAATGATTTTACATAGGTTTCATTTTGTCAGTAACCTTTTTAGGATAACTCTGGGCCAATAATAGCCAGCCGTCACGATAGAATATTTCAACGTTTTATTAGTTTTAGATACCTGTTCCCCTGAAATATTTAACGAAATGATATTTCTTGTATTGCTTATTAATCCAGCAATGATTTTACATAGGTTTCATTTTGTCAGTAACCTTTTTAGGATAACTCTGGGCCAATAATAGCCAGCCGTCACGATAGAATATTTCAACGTTTTATTAGTTTTAGATACCTGTTCCCCTGAAATATTTAACGAAATGATATTTCTTGTATTGCTTATTAATCCAGCAATGATTATACATAGGTTTCATTTTGTCAGTAACCTTTTTAGGATAACTCTGGGCCAATAATAGCCAGCCGTCACGATAGAATATTTCAACGTTTTATTAGTTTTAGATACCTGTTCCCCTGAAATATTTAACGAAATGATATTTCTTGTATTGCTTATTAATCCAGCAATGATTATACATAGGTTTCATTTTGTCAGTAACCTTTTTAGGATAACTCTGGGCCAATAATAGCCAGCCGTCACGATAGAATATTTCAACGTTTTATTAGTTTTAGATACCTGTTCCCCTGAAATATTTAACGAAATGATATTTCTTGTATTGCTTATTAATCCAGCAATGATTTTACATAGGTTTCATTTTGTCAGTAACCTTTTTAGGATAACTCTGGGCCAATAATAGCCAGCCGTCACAATAGAATATTTCAACGTTTTATTAGTTTTAGATACCTGTTCCCCTGAAATATTTAACGAAATGATATTTCTTGTATTGCTTATTAATCCAGCAATGATTTTACATAGGTTTCATTTTGTCAGTAACCTTTTTAGGATAACTCTGGGCCAATAATAGCCAGCCGTCACGATAGAATATTTCAACGTTTTATTAGTTTTAGATACCTGTTCCCCTGAAATATTTAACGAAATGATATTTCTTGTATTGCTTATTAATCCAGCAATGATTTTACATAGGTCTCATTTTGTCAGTAACCTTTTTAGGATAACTCTGGGCCAATAATAGCCAGCCGTCACAATAGAATATTTCAACGTTTTATTAGTTTTAGATACCTGTTCCCCTGAAATATTTAACGAAATGATATTTCTTGTATTGCTTATTAATCCAGCAATGATTTTACATAGGTTTCATTTTGTCAGTAACCTTTTTAGGATAACTCTGGGCCAATAATAGCCAGCCGTCACGATAGAATATTTCAACGTTTTATTAGTTTTAGATACCTGTTCCCCTGAAATATTTAACGAAATGATATTTCTTGTATTGCTTATTAATCCAGCAATGATTTTACATAGGTTTCATTTTGTCCGTAACCTTTTTAGGATAACTCTGGGCCAATAATAGCCAGCCGTCACGATAGAATATTTCAACGTTTTATTAGTTTTAGATACCTGTTCCCCTGAAATATTTAACGAAATGATATTTCTTGTATTGCTTATTAATCCAGCAATGATTTTACATAGGTTTCATTTTGTCAGTAACCTTTTTAGGATAACTCTGGGCCAATAATAGCCAGCCGTCACGATAGAATATTTCAACGTTTTATTAGTTTTAGATACCTGTTCCCCTGAAATATTTAACGAAATGATATTTCTTGTATTGCTTATTAATCCAGCAATGATTTTACATAGGTTTCATTTTGTCAGTAACCTTTTTAGGATAACTCTGGGCCAATAATAGCCAGCCGTCACGATAGAATATTTCAACGTTTTATTAGTTTTAGATACCTGTTCCCCTGAAATATTTAACGAAATGATATTTCTTGTATTGCTTATTAATCCAGCAATGATTTTACATAGGTTTCATTTTGTCCGTAACCTTTTTAGGATAACTCTGGGCCAATAATAGCCAGCCGTCACGATAGAATATTTCAACGTTTTATTAGTTTTAGATACCTGTTCCCCTGAAATATTTAACGAAATGATATTTCTTGTATTGCTTATTAATCCAGCAATGATTTTACATAGGTTTCATTTTGTCAGTAACCTTTTTAGGATAACTCTGGGCCAATAATAGCCAGCCGTCACGATAGAATATTTCAACGTTTTATTAGTTTTAGATACCTGTTCCCCTGAAATATTTAACGAAATGATATTTCTTGTATTGCTTATTAATCCAGCAATGATTTTACATAGGTTTCATTTTGTCAGTAACCTTTTTAGGATAACTCTGGGCCAATAATAGCCAGCCGTCACGATAGAATATTTCAACGTTTTATTAGTTTTAGATACCTGTTCCCCTGAAATATTTAACGAAATGATATTTCTTGTATTGCTTATTAATCCAGCAATGATTTTACATAGGTTTCATTTTGTCAGTAACCTTTTTAGGATAACTCTGGGCCAATAATAGCCAGCCGTCACGATAGAATATTTCAACGTTTTATTAGTTTTAGATACCTGTTCCCCTGAAATATTTAACGAAATGATATTTCTTGTATTGCTTATTAATCCAGCAATGATTTTACATAGGTTTCATTTTGTCAGTAACCTTTTTAGGATAACTCTGGGCCAATAATAGCCAGCCGTCACGATAGAATATTTCAACGTTTTATTAGTTTTAGATACCTGTTCCCCTGAAATATTTAACGAAATGATATTTCTTGTATTGCTTATTAATCCAGCAATGATTTTACATAGGTTTCATTTTGTCAGTAACCTTTTTAGGATAACTCTGGGCCAATAATAGCCAGCCGTCACGATAGAATATTTCAACGTTTTATTAGTTTTAGATACCTGTTCCCCTGAAATATTTAACGAAATGATATTTCTTGTATTGCTTATTAATCCAGCAATGATTTTACATAGGTTTCATTTTGTCAGTAACCTTTTTAGGATAACTCTGGGCCAATAATAGCCAGCCGTCACGATAGAATATTTCAACGTTTTATTAGTTTTAGATACCTGTTCCCCTGAAATATTTAACGAAATGATATTTCTTGTATTGCTTATTAATCCAGCAATGATTTTACATAGGTTTCATTTTGTCCGTAACCTTTTTAGGATAACTCTGGGCCAATAATAGCCAGCCGTCACGATAGAATATTTCAACGTTTTATTAGTTTTAGATACCTGTTCCCCTGAAATATTTAACGAAATGATATTTCTTGTATTGCTTATTAATCCAGCAATGATTTTACATAGGTTTCATTTTGTCAGTAACCTTTTTAGGATAACTCTGGGCCAATAATAGCCAGCCGTCACGATAGAATATTTCAACGTTTTATTAGTTTTAGATACCTGTTCCCCTGAAATATTTAACGAAATGATATTTCTTGTATTGCTTATTAATCCAGCAATGATTTTACATAGGTTTCATTTTGTCAGTAACCTTTTTAGGATAACTCTGGGCCAATAATAGCCAGCCGTCACGATAGAATATTTCAACGTTTTATTAGTTTTAGATACCTGTTCCCCTGAAATATTTAACGAAATGATATTTCTTGTATTGCTTATTAATCCAGCAATGATTTTACATAGGTTTCATTTTGTCAGTAACCTTTTTAGGATAACTCTGGGCCAATAATAGCCAGCCGTCACGATAGAATATTTCAACGTTTTATTAGTTTTAGATACCTGTTCCCCTGAAATATTTAACGAAATGATATTTCTTGTATTGCTTATTAATCCAGCAATGATTTTACATAGGTTTCATTTTGTCCGTAACCTTTTTAGGATAACTCTGGGCCAATAATAGCCAGCCGTCACGATAGAATATTTCAACGTTTTATTAGTTTTAGATACCTGTTCCCCTGAAATATTTAACGAAATGATATTTCTTGTATTGCTTATTAATCCAGCAATGATTTTACATAGGTTTCATTTTGTCAGTAACCTTTTTAGGATAACTCTGGGCCAATAATAGCCAGCCGTCACGATAGAATATTTCAACGTTTTATTAGTTTTAGATACCTGTTCCCCTGAAATATTTAACGAAATGATATTTCTTGTATTGCTTATTAATCCAGCAATGATTTTACATAGGTTTCATTTTG